>CANNZV010000323.1:156155-476704 GCA_947561585.1 Caprella mutica | reverse complement strand
CTTTCTCTGATAGTACATCATCTCAGTGACTCTTTTCTCTGATAGTACATCATCACAGTGACTCTTTTCTCTGATAGTACATCATCACAGTGACTCTTTTCTCTGATAGTACATCATCACAGTGACTCTTTTCTCTGATAGTACATCATCACAGTGACTCTTTTCTCTGATAGTACATCATCACAGTGACTCTTTTCTCTGATAGTACATCATCACAGTGACTCTTTTCTCTGATAGTACATCATCACAGTGACTCTTTTCTCTGATAGTACATCATCACAGTGACTAATTTTCTCTGATAGTACATCATCTCAGTGACTCTTTTCTCTGATAGTACATCATCACAATGACTCTTTTCTCTGATAGTACATCATCACAGTGACTCTTTTCTCTGATAGTACATCATCACAGTGACTCTTTTCTCTGATAGTACATCATCACAGTGACTCTTTTCTCTGATAGTAAATCATCACAGTGACTCTTTTCTCTGATAGTACATCACCACAGTGACTCTTTTCTCTGATAGTACATCACCACAGTGACTCTTTTCTCTGATAGTACATCATCACAGTGATTCTTTTCTCTGATAGTACATCATCACAGTGACTCTTTTCTCTGATAGTACATCATCACAGTTACTCGTTTCTCTGATAGTAAATCATCACAGTGACTCTTTTCTCTGATAGTACATCATCACAGTGACTCTTTTCTCTGATAGTACATCATCTCAGTGACTCTTTTCTCTGATAGTACATCATGCACAGTGACTCTTTTCTCTGATAGTAAATCATCACAGTGACTCTTTTCTCTGATAGTACATTATCACAGTGACTCTTTTCTCTGATAGTAAATCATCACAGTGACTCTTTTCTCTGATAGTACATCATCACAGTGACTCTTTTGTTTGATAGTACATCATCACAGTGACTCTTTTCTCTGATAGTAAATCATCACAGTGACTCTTTTCTCTGATAGTACATCATCACAGTGATTCTTTTCTCTGATAGTACATCATCACAGTGACTCTTTTCTCTGATAGTAAATCATCACAGTGACTCTTTTCTTTGATAGTACATCATCACAGTGACTCTTTTCTCTGATAGTACATCATCACAGTGACTCTTTTCTCTGATAGTAAATCATCACAGTGACTCTTTTCTCTGATAGTACATCATCACAGTGACTCTTTTCTCTGATAGTACATCATCACAGTGACTCTTTTCTCTGATAGTAAATCATCACAGTGACTCTTTTCTCTGATAGTACATCATCACAGTGACTCTTTTCTCTGATAGTACATCATCACAGTGATTCTTTTCTCTGATAGTACATCATCACAGTGACTCTTTTCTCTGATAGTACATCATCACAATTACTCTTTTCTCTGATAGTACATCATCACAGTGACTCTTTTCTCTGATAGTACATCATCACAGTGATTCTTTTCTCAGATAGTACATCATCACAGTGACTCTTTTCTCTGATAGTACATCATCACAGTTACTCTTTTCTCCGATAGTACCTCTCTACCCTTATTTTGCTAATTATGTTCTTAAGGGGTGTTGAGGGGCGTTCTACCCCCCCCCCTCTCTCTCCCTTATAATTCTATTAGGGTAATTATTGTCTCTGAAAATACTCTTACGTGTACATATTGTCTAAAATTACCAACCCTACTCATGAAAATTCGATGAAATTTGTTTGACGATAATGTTTTTTCATTATTATATTGTAGGTATTATTACACAGTGCTATCTAATACTTCTGCAAATATGGGTTTGCAGAAGTATTAGATAGCACTGTGTGATAATAGTAATTTTTATATTGTTTTTTCTTATATGACCGATGATGTAGTACTGACCGAATTTTTTTAATAACTGTATCAATTCATACTTAGTATAAATATTAATTGATATAAAGTTTTTATGGTCTCGTTGGCATAAAAAATAATTTAATAAAAATAAAAATAATTTTATACTGTTTTTTTCTTATATGACCGAAGATGTAGTACTGACCGATAATTCAGAACTTACCCTATTACTTATAACATGTTTTCATTATTATATTTTTGCACGTACTAATTATTAGACTATTTGCGTATTTATATTCGTTCGTATTATTATTCATAATTTCTTTTAATTTATCTTTAAAATTGCAGAAAGTACAATAAAAGAAAGTTGCTCATTTTCAATTATTACAAAATGTAACTCAAACCTTATTAGAAAAGTTAGGCTTTAGATCTTGTGAGGTAGTTATGGTGGGGCCATAGAAGATTAAGAGAGAGAAAGTATGGTGGGGTTATAGAAGATTGATAGAGAAAGTTGAGGTGGGGCCATAGAAGATCCAGAGAGGAAGTTATGGTGGGGCCATAGAAGATTGAGAAAGTTAAGGTGGGGCCGTAGATGATTGAGAAAGCTATTACGGGGCCATAGAATATCAAGAGGGGAAAACTATGGTGGGCTATAGAATATTAAGAGGGTAAAGTTATGATGGGGCCATAGAATATCAAGAGGGTAAAGTTATGATGGGGCCATAGAATATCAAGAGGGTAAAGTTATGATGGGGCCATAGAATATCAAGAGGGTAAAGTTATGATGTGGCCATAGAAGGTGAAGAGATAAAGTTATAGTGGGACGCAGGTGGGGCCATAGAAGATTTTGAGGGAGAATATTATGGAGGGGTCATAGAAGATTGAGTTCCTTACTTTTATCTCTCCAAAACTTTTTCGATAAAATTTCTCAGAAATTTTTTTATTTTGGTAAATAATAAGATAAATTAATTTATAACTTTATTAACATTTGGCATCAAAATATTCAATATACAGTATATAATAAGATCTATTAATTCCGTTTCTATAATATTTTTATTTGTTATTTCTTTAATAATAGACTTTGCATAAACATTAATTCGTAGATTTGTGTGTAAGTAACTATATAAAACTATGATAAAATATATATACATTTTAAATAGAACATTCCAATATAAATTTTTCCAGGGATTATTAGTTACGTTACTCTGATCATTACATAATTTCGTATTTTTATTATTATGAGTTTGGAAGAACGTGTCACAGTGAGTGTTTACTTTAAAATTTTATCACAAATTCACTGGGAATACGTTACCGTCAGAGAATACGTAACCGTATGGGAATACGTAACCGTATGGGAATACGTAACCGTACGGGAATACGAATACGTAACCGTACGAGAATACGTAACCGTACGGGAATACGTAACCGTACGGGAATACGTTACTGTACAAGAATACGTAACCGTACGGGATTGCGTGACTTTAATATGTATGTGACCTGTGGAATTATTGCAAGATGAAAAAAAAATTTAAAAAATATTTAATTCTTCAAATTAATTTTTTTTAATTTTATTAACCCAAATTATTAAAGATAAAGAATGTTCAAATATATCTAAAGTATAATACAATGATAAATGAAACTAATGATTATTTCGAAACTCCGCTGCAGTAAATTCAGTCTCCGATGCTGAGTGTTATAGTGGGGCCATAGATAATTAAGAGGGAAATCTTCTTATTCTTCTATGGCCCACCATAACTTTTTATCTGAGTTCACCGTACTAATTTATTCAAGTACCTAAACCAGGCAAGAAGTATTTATTCCTGGGATATTAAGGGAATATCCCAGGATTAAAAACTTCTTGCCTGGGTAACATTCAAAAATATTTCTGGTAAAAATTTTAAAAAATTCAAGGAAACATATAAGTAATTATAATTAACTTTTGAACATAACTAAATAGTTATAATACATAATAATCAATTTATTAGGGTTAATTCCAAATAATCAAACAGTTGCACATTTTCGATGATGTAAGAAAAATATATAAAAAATCATTAATTAACTATAGCTATTAATTAAAATAACAAGTTCAAATATTAGAATATATATTTTTTCTTATATGATCGAAAATGAGAAACTGTCCGATAACTTGGAACTTACCCTCTACCAAACACCTCCCCAGGCAAAAAAAAATTTGCACCTGGAATATTAAAGAAATATCCCAGGAATAAATTCTCCTTTTCCCAGGTCTCTTGAATATTATTACACACAGGTAAAATATAATATAATCCTTATTCAATGAATTTAATAAAAATTAACCAACCTTTTTAATCGTTTAAGTTATTTAATATAAAATTAACATTACCCTGACTACTATGACTAAATGTTATATACATGATTATCAGAATTATTATTTACATGATTATCGGAACATATTTAGACGTCTAGAGTATTAGTCAAGAATATACTATATATACATGTACAAAATGCTATATACAAACAGATCGACCAAACCAATTCAAAACAGTTGTTTACATCTATATTTACAAATATCTCAAAGATTTTGAATCAACTTATTTACAGAAAAAAATTAACCTCAAATTGGAAGATATTTTAACTTTCATTTGATCATATTGTCTTTTTCCTAAATGACTAATTGGCCTTTTATTTCACCAACGAAACATTCTTAGCTACCAACATCTCAAACTTTCCATTCTTGTATATCGCTCATTAATTCAAAAACATCATTATACAATCGTATTCAGAAAATACGAATTTATTACTTTTTGACCTAATAAAAGTATATATATACTTACGAACAATTTTAACAGATAACTGGAATTAAAAACAGTTCAATGAAAAAGAAACATTTTTGAGATATTCCGTTTTAGAAACTATTGAGCGAATTTTATGATTGATTATCTTCCTAACAGCAACTTTAGTAAATTTTTATTGCTGATTTGTAACAATAACCACTTTGAAACAACTTTGTCTGCAACATTGAATTTTGTTGATCAATAATTTTCACTCTTAGAGGAAATTTCAGCAGAAGACTCAACCTTTATTAGCTTTCCAAAGATGAAAATAAAAGTGGGCCACCAAGGTTTATGAGGAGTCACAACTTAATCTTCTATGGCCCCACCATAAATTGCTATCTGTGATTTGAACAAAGAAACAAACAATTTAATCCATTCATATCAATCATTTCCGCTTTTCTCATAAAACTAGTTAGAACTACTAAAAATATTCAACATGTGTCACTCTGTCTCATTGTCTATAAAGCACCAAAATCAACTCAATGCGAAGAGGTCGAAGCTGCAGGTCGAATAATTGTAACTTCACCAATGGTTGAAATAGGTTTGGAAGCACTTCTGTGAATGGTAGCTGTTCTGAAGTTGGTGGCAGTGATTGGAGTCCTAGCATGTACTCTACTGATGGCCATTGGCTGATATGAAGTGGTCTTGGACGGAGAATTCGAATTGGTCGTTTGCGTTGTTCTTGAAACTGGACTATCGTTGTTGTTCCTTCCAACTAATTTCTCCTTTCTTTCCATTTCTTCCTCTGTAGTGTAATATAGCGCTGAATGACGCTTTGCAATGATTATTGCAACCATAACAACAACCAACAACGCGAGTACTAAACCACAAGCAACACCAACTAAGAGGGCGAAATGCTCTTTGAAGAACGTGAATACTCCAGCTTCTGATACAATTCTTTCATGATCACTCAAATTCTTCCCTGATCCAACTCCCATAACTTTGGGATGATGACGACGAGACATTGATCCTCTACCTAGCCATGCAGGCCACACTGAAGAATCGGACATTCCGCAATCAGGTAACTCTTCTTCTCTCAATAAAACCAATTCTAACCCGGACATGGGAGAGGGACCGGCACATTTTAGGCATAAGTGAGATCCTGCAGCAGAGCGACATCTCTCACTGCTGTGCGACTGTTGAGATTCTTCCTGAAGCCAAGAGATCATGGTGGAAACTTGACATTTATCGCACTGCCAAGGATTCCCTTCTAACCGTATGGTTTGTAAGGATCTCATAGCTTTGAATGCCTTCACTAGATCATTATCTAGTCCTCTTAGATTGTTGTGATCCAAGTACAAACTATGAAGGTGAGGTGTTGAGTATAAAAGGTAATTAGGGAATTTAGATATTGAATTACCTGACATGTTCAGAACCCTTAGATGTCTGGAGTGAGATAGGAATTCGTTTGGAATATTCGTCAAGCCAATTTCTCCTAATCCCAGAAATCGCACTTGTCTCAACAAATTCATGATGGGTTGGACATCGGTTAGTTGAAGAAAGTTTCCTGACAATGTGAGTCGTTTCAAGTATGAAGCCACAGTAACTATGAATTCGAGGGATCCTGTGTACGGTTTCGAAATGACCTCAATTTCATTATCATTCATGACGTTACCTATCTCAATGTCAGCGTTCAACAGAGATCCAGATTTGACAGAAGCTACCGGTTCCACATCAAATAATCCAAGTCTGTTGTAAGATATGTCAAGCACTCTGAGGCTTGTGATATTCTTGAAAGCTTGTGGATGGATGTATTTGATTCTGTTATGTGCCAGTGATAAGCCGTAAATGGGAAGCCCATTGAAAACATTGTTTGTTACAACAGAAAGTAAATTTCCATCTAATATCAATGAGTTTATATGTTTACAGTACATGATAGGGGGAATTGAAGTTAGACGGTTACCGCTCAAGTTCAATATTTCCAGGTTAGGAAGAGCTGTGAACAAGTCATCGTTAACCGTCATGAGACCACATGATATGCATTTCAATTCTTTTAAGTTAGGAACATCAGAAAAGACCATTCCTGGTAAGTTACCCAAGGGGTTGTAACTCAAATCTAGAGATGATAAATGCTGTAAATCAAAGAAAACTCTCGTTACCAATTCAGGTATACGATTATGAGCCAGATTTAGAGATCGAAGCTGCTTGGCATACCGAAACACGGCTGAAGGCATTGATTCAATTAAATTGTGACTTATATCCAAGGTATTCAACCCTTCTGGCCCTCTGAAATTAGCTGTTACCAACGATGTTATCATATTTCGAGATATATTTAATGTATGCAAAAATCTCAATCCCCAAAAGGAGTGATCGCCAATAGCTGGAACCTGTGATCTGGATATGGTGATCATCTCAAGTTTCTTGAATCTCTTGAAGAGAGGACCTAATGTCAGTTTGTTATGAATGCCTTCAGGAGCTCCAACGATCAGAACTTCTGTATCACTTGGCATCTGCATCACCGGGAGGGGGTCTCTCATGCCTCCAGAGTCGCAAATTACTTCACGTCTCCCCTTGCCGTCCAAACCGCAAGAGCAAAGACTCGGACAAGACCCATGACCTGCTAGGTGTGCACGGTGGATAAGCAGAAGGAACAGAATTCCCCGAAGGAGGAGTGATGTTGATGTCATCTGGAAAGAAGAGAAAAAAATTTAATATCTTATTCAAAACCTAATACAGCAATTTTTTTAAATAAAAAAACAATATCTTTCCATTAAAAACAATTAAAGATTAAAAATGAATATACATGTATACATATATTTCGAATCATTTTTCGAAAATGTTCAAAAAATTTGAACTCTGCCATATTCTGTATAATATTATTGGTGAAATAAAAATCGTCGATACTTGAATTGATTACTCATATGAAATTAAACTGAATCATATTGATATAAATATATGATTTTTCTGAATATGAATCGATATGAAATGGGGCTCAACCGTGTACAGTATATCGTATGCAGTCTGTCCCATGCATGAAATCCATTTAAGTCCTCCCATGCTGTAACTTTAATCCTGTTTTCCGAGCAGTAGAATTTCCTTTTCATTCGCTCACAATAGGCAGTAGTACAAACACAAACAGAAAATGGTTCATCAAGAGGCATTTATTTCGTAACTGCAGCTGCCCTTCACGTCACTATAACTACAATCAAAGATCTAAATATAGATCTTAAGTGGTGGATAGTAACAATTGGAAACTGGTATACACAGTGGGGGTAAGAAAAATATGATAATATAACTTATGAAACATTTTTTCAAGTTTACGTGATCAAGTGGTTGAATGAAATTAGTAAATAGGTTTCGTTGTAAAATGCACATGCTAAAAAGCTGATAGATATTAAATGTACTCACTATTTACATTATTTAAATAAAGATTTTTGATGATTGTTTGGATAAATATTGATTATTTCGGGGAACTCAATTTCATTTTATCAATTATGACGCAATATTTAAGATACTTAATATTTTGATAATCTCAATGGAAAAATAAAATAAAATTCACAAAAAAATATTTTACAAATTTAAAGAAGAGTTCGCTTCCTGGAAATAAGCAAAGGAAACTTATCGCGATACTATATATCAACTATAATGTCGCAGTTATAATCATCACAACCCTTGTTTACGAGAGCCCAGTCAGTCTAGTGACAATGATGGCTTTTGTGCGCGAAAACCTCTCATTTCTAATCCGAAACATCCGAATAGGAACTGTAGATATAATGTGACCGGAAAAACACTGACGGGATGATTTCAATGAACATTTTGAAGGGATTAAACCTAGGGGGTAAGTTCCGAGTTATCGACCGGATCCATTCATAAAAGAAAAACTATTTAGTTCAACTAGTTCTTGGTACCAATAAATATAACTAGTTAAAATGGTGTAATATATCGTTTTTTCTTATTCTGATTGAATATGGGAAACTGGTCCATTTATCGGAATTTACCCCATCCACAGTCAATATAATTGAGTTGGTGATTCAAAATAACTGGATTTTCAGTCTATTATCGAATGGAGAAAACATTCATTGTGTTTCTTGTTTGTTATTAATGGATGAATAGATTTACCAGCTGATTCTCTGGTCAGTCTTGGAGTTGACATCAAATATTTGTAGTAATATATTAGTATGATTAGTTAATTAATAGAACGTGTAAATAAAGTAGAAAACGATCAAATTCAAATTTGAACTAGATGTTAATTTTAATAAAAATATGAATATTTTTACTTTATGATTATTAGTGACGATTTTGTTATTGAAGTCATAATTATTTTCCATGAAAGAATTTGTGAAATAGATTTCAACTATGCATGGTCAAGTGTATAAAATAAAGAATTAACTATTAATTTAATTACCAGTATTAATTCAGTTGTAAATGTTTTATTTTTTTATTTATATAACCCCTCACGTTTTATAAACAGACAAAAAATTGCTTACCATGATATGACTTTTATCAATTCACATTTAGGTACACCTTTTGTGCGTAATAATTTAGTATAATGTTACGATATGGTAACATCTGGCACGTATCCATATAGCGTGTAATCCTATTACCTATCAATGGTGAGCCTCTCATTTCGTGACTAATTCCTATCTTCGGGACATATGGACACGGAATGTATTGAATGTATTAGCTATAATAATGACTGTGGCGAATAGTGTTCAATGTTCTTGGTATAGGTTGTACATGAACATATATAAAATGTGAATTATGATCGTTAAGTTGTGTCCAAGTTATAAATACCCGAAATCCCCCAATGAGGACACTGTTAGCAATATAGGGACACATTAAGTATCCCAATGAGGATACTGTTAGCAATATAGGGACACAGTAAGTACCCCAATGAGGATACTGTTAGCAATATAGGGATACAGTAAGTACCCCAATGAGGACACTGTTAGCAATATAGGGACACAGTAAGTACCCCAATGAGGATACTGTTAGCAATATAGGGATACAGTAAGTACCCCAATGAGGACACTGTTAGCAATATAGGGACACGGTAAGTGCCCAATCAGGACACTGTTAGCAATATAGGGACACAGTAAGTACCCCAATGAGGACACTGGCAACAATATAGGGGGGATACAGAGTACCCCAATGAGGACACTGTTAGCAATATAGGGACACAGTAAGTACCCCAATGAGGACACTGTTAGCAATATAGGGACACAGTAAGTACCCCAATGAGGATACTGTTAGCAATATAGGGATACAGTAAGTACCCCAATGAGGACACTGTTAGCAATATAGGGACACGGAAAGTGCCCAATCAGGACACTGTTAGCAATATAGGGACACAGTAAGTACCCCAATGAGGACACTGGCAACAATATAGGGGGATACAGAGTACCCCAATGAGGACACTGTTAGGAATATAGGGACACAGTAAGTACCCCAATGAGGACACTGTTAGCAATATAGGGACACAGTAAGTACTCCAATGAGGACACTGTTAGCAATAGGGACACAGTAAGTACCCCAATGAGGACACTGTTAGCAATATAGGGACACAGTAAGTACCCCAATCAAGAAACTGTTAGCAATATAGGGACACAGTAAGTACCCCCGGACTCGCAGTAAGTACCGAAAGAATTTCTTACAAAACTGTTTATCCTAACGTTCAACATCAATGGAAAAACTTAATAATTAATGAGAATCATTTTAACTATCCTCCCCAATCTTTAGAATTTAATAAATCGTTTGTGTGATAAGATGAATGCACATGCATTTCTAGAAAAGTTCTCCGGTATACACTATAGCAACAACAATATAGAGTACTATATGCATTATAACACTATATAATGTAACACTATATAATATTAAACTATAGACTATAGCATTATACATATGCACTATAACACTATATGCTATATATCACTGTTGACTATTCACTATACATCAAATACTATAATCATTGTCCGACAATTCAATTGCAGTATTTATTACAAAGAATACTGTTATAGATTTTGAAGGTGATGAAACTGTTATACCTTACTAGTAAAATGAGCTATAAAAATAGGAATTTGTTCTCATACAAAGATGAATGGTATTTATTGAGATGTATTTCCCATGATAAATAGACATTATAGATAGATTATTTGTATCGTTATTTTTGTGCCGTATTGTTAGGTATGCTTTATACGTATATTATATTTCATTCATCGTCAATTTTATTAGCAACTCAAAAAGGAAGTTAGGGTGGGGCTATAGAAGATTGAATTGGGGTACTAGAACTAGAACTATACAAGCTATGCAGTCACTATAACTGATTCTTATATTTTTCTATGTATACCCGTTATATTAAATTGTTCTGTTTCATATATTTTTAATAAATATCTATTTATTGATTTTTTTATTTATTTATACCAATTAAAATAACCAGTTAAAACATAAAATTATATATCTTACATGATCGAAAATGTGGAACTGTCTCATAACTCATAACTTACACTATTTTACCTATTCAGAAGGTATCGATACACATTTCACAGTAAAATAAATCACATGTTTTTATATTTTTTAAGTGATTGTACTGAGCAGAACAAGAGACAATAATATAACCATTTGTTCCAATGATGTCACAGTCACTAAAATAGTTAGCTCTAAATCAGGGTAAAGTGGAAGGTTTTATCACTACCAGCAGATCTGGTGGTTCGAACCTGTCAGGTGCAGGGTATTAGTTTTAACCACCAGAAAAGTCATACGTCAGTTATTGCAATATGTAGTTATTTTAAATTAATAAATAGATATTAGAATTAATAGTTAATTGTATATGTGTGAATAAAAAATTCTTAAATATAGTATTAAAAAATTGTTGGTTGATCAGAAAAAATACGCTAGAATAATTTTGTAATTCCTTCATAACCTCTTGAATTAACACTTATTTCTCTGATAATTTATATCACATTTGCTATACTCAATAAAATGGTATAACTATTAAATGGTCGCCAAATGGCTTCATTTCGATTCCCCAAATACATTCACTCATTTGACTCTGATTCCGATTGATGGCAAATCAGAGCAAATCGAAGCAAGTCAATACCAATCGAAGCAATTCAAGACAAGTTAAAGTCAAGCCAAGGCGCAAATTATTACACATCAGTGCCATCTAGCGGTGAGGCGTGAAGATATGATATTTCATGACAACAACATCGGGACAACATTTTCAATATTGGGACAACATTACCAAAATTGGGACACCATAACCAAAATTGGGACAACATTACCAAAATTGGGACAACATTACCAAAATTGGGACAACATTATCAAAACTAGGACAACATTATCAAAACTAGGACAACATTATCAAAACTAGGACAACATTATCAAAACTAGGACAACATTGCCAAAATTGGGACAACATTACCAAAATTGGGACAACATTACCAAAATTGTGACAACATTACCAAAATTGGGACAACATTACCAAAATTGGGACAACATTACCAAAATTGGGACAACATTACCAAAATTGGGACAACATTACCAAAATTTGGACAAGATCACGAATAATGGGACGTTTCTAAATTACTAATATTTGGACAACATCATTGAAAGAAGGACAACATTACCAAAATTGGGACAACCTGTTACCCAACAATCTTTGCTACCTGTATTACTTCTATCATCACTATATTGCATCACCTGGAACTCTGTTATTTATCCTGAAAATGTTCCTTCCAGGTATACTAATTGCAAATGAGAAAAATAATGGAGTTGCTGACGTAACACAAGTTAATTAAGACAGGTAAGAAGGTAACGTAACACCTCAGGTAAATTTTTTAGAAGGTATGAAGAGCAATCAAGAGGCTGATCTCTTTGTTATTTAAAGTAACTCATTAAAGTGATACCGTCTGAAGAAATATACAATGGATAAGTAATTAATTGGTAACTGCTTAACTTAAATTGTTAAAAAAATCAATACAACTTTTAGTGAAAGAATAATATAAATATTTTAAGAAAATTGAAAAAAAATTATCTTACAGCAATACATATTATATATGTATAAATTTATTGCCAATTTTAAACCGTTTACATTTAACTTATATTATTTATATATGAAAATTATGTATTAATTAAAAATTATCATTTATTACTAAAATAGATAGTATTCTGAATCATTTCCACTTATTGTTGTTATAATTTATTTAAATAACAATGGGCTGGGTCTGAATGTATTCTGCGTACTGATTTTAAAAATGAAATTTATTTTGCTCAATCAGGTCAAATTTTTCTGCTATGAAATTTTAGGAAGCAAAAGAAAATAGTATAAATGTTGTCAGTATATTCGTTCAAAATACATTATAAGAAATGTATCCATAACGCATTAGACAAAAATGTGTCAAATTATCAATTAAATAATTACATATTAAGTTTAAGTCTGTCGTCGGCATGTACAATCTGTTTAACAAAATATAGTAACTGATTTTTAACTATGTTATATAGCACAAAATAATTCCGTCTGATTGAACACAAATCGTGCAATCATTTATGATTAATAAATAAATAGAAACACAGGGTAAAAATTCTTCTCACCAATGACTATATGTGATTGTATTTTTTAATTATAACCAATTGATATTTGCAACAGGTAATCAATTCACACCTCGTAATATTTATCTACCCTTTACATGTAAATGTTCTCATCACTTTTCAATGGATATATACGGTGTTATCTATGAATAGCAATTACATTTTTAGGCCTAACTAGTCGACTCTAACCCTTCAACATACTTGACTGATAGGCTTAGGCAAATAATCCAAATTATTATTTGCTATATTAAATATAAGAAGAATTATAAATTTAGTATTTGTTTCGATTAAGTAAAGGCAATATAAATAAATGATAGAAAATATTGCATCAATGAAATTGCAAATTATAAAAAACTAGAACCAATCATAAAAGTAATCGTACGTTTCCACATTTTCAATCACATAAGAAATAAAATATATAATTTAAATATTTCAATTGGAATCCATGACAGCTACAGGGACAGATATTCTCGGGACAATTGTCCCAATATTGGCAATGTTGTCCCAATAAACATTGGAATGTATCCCATCAAGAGGTCTGACTCTAATCTGTTACCAATTATAGTGAACTCTATAATCTATTTACAGTGAACTCTGCAAACAATACTTAGAAATGACTGTACAAACCAAACTTATAACTCTGCAAACAATACCTATATGTGACTGTACAAACAATACATATAAACTTCAAACAATACCTATATATGACTGTACAAACAATACATATAACACTTCAAACAATACCTTTATATATGACTGTACAAACAATACATATAACACTTCAAACAATACCTATATATGACTGTACAAACAATACATATAACACTTCAAACAATACCTATATATGACTGTACAAACAATACATATAACACTTCAAACAATACTTATAAATGACTGTACAAACAATGCATATAACACTTTAAACAATACATATAACACTTCAAACAATACTTATAAATAACTGTACAAACAATACCTATAAATGACTGTATTTTTCTTCACCCCAGAGGTAAAATCTTAAGCTGAAAGCTAAGCCATGTTAGGCAACCGAACTGCAAAAAATAGAACAATCGACTCGATGAAGGATACGTAAGTGCTATAAAAGGATTTAGCCCTTTGTATTATTACTTAAACCACGTGTATTATTACTCTATCCCTTTGTATTATTTCATTAGCCCTTTGTAGTATTACTTAAACAATGTGTATTATTACTCTATCCCTTTGTATTAATATTTTATCCCTTTGTAATAATATAAAGATTCCACCTTTAAAATTTAAAATTTAAATTAATTTTATTTTATAAAATTTACTCAATCTTCAGATTAATGTATAATTGTACCTATTTCTTTTTTCTTACAATGACCGGTTTTAAATTCTCCTCAAATCATTTTCATTTATCCCGGTTCATATTTATCCATTATTAATCTTTATCCCAGTTCACATTTATCCATTATTAATCTTTATCCCAGTTCACATTTATTTGTTATTTTTCTTCCTTTGTCATTCTCACATTTCACAGCTCCATAACACAGTCAAAAACAATAGCAGTGAATTTGCAGGTTTCCGGCAGGCCTGCCGATGATCTTCCAATCTGCTGCACCTATTTTTAACTGAAAAACAAGAATCTCCTATATTGTTATTGCAGATATAGTATTTTATATTTATTGTAAAGGGAGATAACTTTGGCTTTCTTTTTCTTGTCAACCGGAAGATGCTCTTAGCTTGCACAAAGAAAAGCGAGTGCTGGGTATTGTGTGCTGGGTACTGCTAGTGTGTGCTGGGTACTGCTATTGTGTGCTGGGTACTGCTATTGTGTGCTGGGTACTGCTATTGTGTGCTGGGTACTGCTATTGTGTGCTGGGTACTGCTAGTGTGTGCTGGGTACTGCTATTGTGTGCTGGGTACTGCTATTGTGTGCTGGGTACTGCTATTGTGTGCTGGGTACTGCTATTGTGTGCTGGGTACTGCTATTGTGTGCTGGGTACTGCTATTGTGTGCTGGGTACTGCTATTGTGTGCTGGGTACTGCTATTGTGTGCTGGGTACTGCTATTGTGTGCTGGGTACTGCTATTGTGTGCTGGGTACTGCTATTGAGTGCTGAGTACTGCTATTGTGTGCTGGGTATTGCTATTGTGTGCTGGGTATTGCTATTGTGTGCTGGGTACTGCTATTGTGTGCTGGGTACTGCTATTGTGTGCTAGGTACTGCTATTGTGTGCTGGGTACTGCTATTATGTGCTGGGTACTGCTATTGTGTGTTGGGTACTGCTATTATGTGCTGGGTACTGCTATTGTGTGCTGGGTACTGCTATTGTGTGCTGGATAATGTTATTGTGTGCTGGGTATTGCTATTGTGTGCTGGGTAATGTTATTGTGTGCTGGGTATTGCTATTGTGTGCTGGGTACTGCTATTGTGTGCTGGGTATTGCTATTGTGTGCTGGGTATTGCTATTGTGTGCTGGGTATTGCTATTGTGTGCTGGGTACTGCTATTATGTGCTGGGTACTGCTATTGTGTGCTGGGTATTGCTATTGTGTGCTGGGCATTGCTATTGTGTGCTGGGTATTGCTATTGTGTGCTGGGTACTGCTATTATGTGCTGGGTACTGCTATTGTGTGCTGGGTACTGCTATTATGTGCTGGGTACTGCTATTGTGTGCTGGGTATTGCTATTGTGTGCTGGGTACTGCTATTATGTGCTGGGTATTGCTATTGTGTGCTGGGTATTGCTATTGTGTGCTGGGTAATGTTATTGTGTGCTGGGT
The DNA here is from genome assembly GCA_947561585.1 of Caprella mutica. NCBI lineage: Eukaryota > Metazoa > Arthropoda > Malacostraca > Amphipoda > Caprellidae > Caprella > Caprella mutica. Next base: position 460,795 of record CANNZV010000323.1, on the reverse strand, counting down.
ATTGCTATTATGTGCTGGGTACTGCTGTTGTGTGCTAGGTATTGCTATTGTGTGCTGGGTACTGCTGTTGTGTGCTGGGTATTGCTATTGAGTGCTGGGTACTGCTATTTTGTGCTGGGTACTGGTATTGTTTGCTGGGTACTGCTATTGTGTGCTGGGTAATGTTATTGTGTGCTGGGTATTGCTATTGTGTGCTGGGTACTGCTATTGTGTGCTGGGTACTGCTATTGTGGGCTGGGTATTGCTATTGTGTGCTGGGTATTGCTATTGTGTGCTGGGTACCGCTATTGTGTGCTGGGTACTGCTATTGTGTGCTGGGTATTGCTATTGTGTGCTGGGTACTGGTATTGTTTGCTGGGTACTGCTATTGTGTGCTGGGTACTGCTATTGTGTGCTGGGTACTGCTGTTGTGTGCTGGGTATTGCTATTGTGTGCTGGGTACTGCTATTGTGTGCTGGGTACTGCTAGTGTGTGCTGGGTACTGCTATTGTGTGCTGGGTACTGCTATTGTGTGCTGGGTGCTGCTAGTGTGTGCTGGGTACTGCTAGTGTGTGCTGGGTATTGCTATTGTGTGCTGGGTACTGGACTTTAATATTTTTCTTTTATTTCACTCACACTTTATTATATTTTAATTTTATTTTCACACTAAAAGAATTATTTTCATATTTATTTCATACCTAACATATTAACATTTTATTAATTATCTTCAAAGAGTTGATATAAATCTTCTCTCTCTTCAATATTAACATCATTGATTATTTGAAAGTAGTTAAGGCGGGCATTACCCGCTGTGAGGTACAACAAGCTATGGATGACTAAGACCAACTATAAAACTACTAGGCCTGATCTCACCATTATTGTTTATTGAAATTGTATCATCTATAACAGATTGGATAAAGTATAGCAATACTATTTGCAATCAAAATTTCATAACAGTACAATATGAATATAGCACATCAGAAAATATTCCTAAACGTTTTAAACATTTAATATTAATTTATAGTTATCTAACTGGTATGATACCTATGAGAAACAACTTGTACATGCAAGATACATATAAGAAAAATATCTTTCAGGAATGATCAAATAACAATTCTAAATATTAGCTCAGTGAATTTTGAAGACTTTTGATAGGCTTACACTTGCTCGACCCTCATTTTTAAGTTATTTGACAATTATTCCACATTTTAAGAACTTTATAATTTAACTTTTTATACTACTTTTATTAATAGGTATCCATGATACCTAAAGGTATATGATGGATAAATTATATTTATTTTACTTAAGTTCGAAAATGTGGAATCAACTTACCCGACACACTCTGCACACACACCAATGTACAGAAAGTGGTAATGGGTAAATAAAATTTCAAACGTTGCCTTCCTGCTATGTTTGCCATAGCATATAGTTAGTTTTAGTTACCAATAGAAGTAAATTTATACCAATAGTTGTTAAGGTATACCAATAGAAGTTAAGGTACACCATTAAAAGCAACCTTAAAAGCAGTTGTTAGTTTTAGAGTCATTAGTGTACTACTTGTTTGAGGACATCAAAGGATGGGGTATAATGTACTGCGCCGTAAATGTTACGACGATACGAGTATACGCTGCTACGACTGAAGTATTACTAGACGATACAACGGTTGTAGTATATACGTAGTATTTGTAGTATATTTAGTATATACGTAGTATTTGTAGATCATACGTTACATTTGTAGTATATACGTAGTACATGTAGACGATACGCTACGACTGTAGTATATACGTTGTATTTGTATATTTTACATTACGATTGTAGACTATAGTATTTGTAGACGATATGCTACGATTGTAGCATATATGTAGTATTTGTAGACGATACTATGGTTGAAGACGATATACTACGATTTTAGTCGATATCAGATAAGATACGTTAAATTGTTAATATTAGTACAAATTCTTCAACAGGTAGATGTAGGTTACCTACATACCAACTACAGACGCTACTGCAATAAGTAGATACCATATCGTAGTAGATAGTACGATAACAGATATATATTCAATGGGAGATGCTGTCGTAGATTTTATCAGTTAATGTGTTAAAGATTTGCCTTTTCATGCAATGATATCAGCATTTTTTAAATTATATTTAAATCGTATTCTCCGTACTAACATATATAGTTGGGTAGTTCTGAGTTATTGGATGGCCATATTTTCGTTCATTCGACATTTAAATCATTATTTTAATTTGTATCCATGATACTTCCAGGTATCATGGATACCAATTAAAATAACGAGAAAAATCATATGGTTTTTCTTAAGTGATCGAAAATGTGGAACCGTTCCATAACTGTGTTCAAAATTACTATACCATTGAATTAAAAAATGTTTATAAAATAAATTGTAAAATTGTAAGATATTGAATTAAAGTTTTTAAGATATTATAACTTATTGAATTTTAAAAGTTAGGGTCCCATAAACTAATTTACAATGAAAAACAATTACTTTTCCATCTGTAATGATTGTATATGTGATTACAAAATATAATCATCTTATTTTAATGGAAAACTATAGTGTCTTTAAAAAATTAAGAATATATATATATATATATATATAAAATTACAAATTACATTACATCATAACTCATTCTCTTGTGAATGCACTTATTCTACAATGACATTATCGATCGATCTGTGCACTCAAGGTACAGCTGCACACTGCACTTCATGCTGCACCAATGCACATTGAGTGATTGATGCATAATAAATGACATGAAAAACCAGCTGAGCGTTATAGCATCTTTGTATAGCAAATAGGGTATGAAATAATAACTGTAATAAAGCATGAGCCAGGTAACGAACCCTCAAATTGCTATTATGGATAATACGTTAATTATATATTGGCTATTATCTCTAATATCACCATTCTATGTGTTTCATATAGGTACTGAAACCTGTTTCTTTTTTATGTCGACATGAAATGGTTAGGTTGATTATATGTCTAATAAATGTACATTATAATCTATATAAATCACTGTAATTTCAATGCATAGAATATAGATTTGAAAATGTATATGGGAATAGGTATCCCATAGGTTTCAATAATTAGGTACTACTATAGTAGAATATGTTCGTTATGACTAGGAAATTTGATGAATTATTATCCTGATATCTACACCCAGTTGGAGAATCATATTCACCTTTATCGTTATCATGATCAATCATAAAATATCGTATATCTACGATCTTATAAATGATACGACGAAGAATCCGATCGCAATTTAACATAACATTTAAACACTTATATACTCTAACGTCTTTCGTCGGACATTCCAGGAAAATAATCCCAACAATAATGTCCGAATAAATTATATTTTACGATAAAATACAACACACATTCACCTTTTTATCGCTGTGTATACGGGAAGCTACGAATAATCGGACAGTTCCACATTTTCGATCATATTATAAAAAAAAAACATTATTTAACTTCTATATCAATTGGTATACACGATACCTGCAGGTATCATGGATACCAAATAAAATTAAACTTAAATAACAGTTATTATATCTTTTTCTTATATGATCGAATACGTGGAACCGTCCGATAATTCGTAACTTACCCCTATAGGCTAGCTATAGGTTTTACCACAGATAAAGCAGCCCCTTGATTATGTTCTTATGTTTTTGATGGATCGTAGCAAGTGGAGATATTATATTGAGACATAACTACAAATGAGAAATAGGAATTGATGCTATTGTAATGTGAATTAAGTATAGGTACAAATAGGGTAAAGCATCAATTGTTATTGAAATATATTCGTTGTGAAGAGAATAGGATAAGTTCTTAATTATCGGTCAGTACTACATCTTCGGTCATATAAGAAAAAAACAATATAAAAATTGTCATCATTACACAGTGCTATCTAATACTTCTGCAAACCCGGGTTTGTAGAAGTATTAGATAGCACTGTGTAATAATAACAATTTTTATACTGTTTTTTTCTTATATGTCCGAAGATGTAGTACTGACCGATAATTCGTAACTTACCCTATTTATAAAAAAAATAATAGTAAAGATAATTTTATTTTTCTTACATGATTAAAAATGTAGAACCATCCGATTGCTCTACTTTGAAATAATTTTTAAGTAGAGTGTTCATTTCATGAAGCAAGGTAAGCACGTCAACATTATTTAAGTCAATCACAGTGAGAAAAATGAAGACAAATTTGGCATTGCCTCAAGGGACTCAAATAGTAAAATAGTGCAACACTAAAGAAAAACTAATTAGTGAGCTCTACACCTGGTAAAGAGAAAGTCCTTGGTTACCTGGTGCAAAAACTGGAATAAATCACTTTTTAATAATATTTGAAAGTGAACTTTGGTGTTTACGAATATATGAATTAAATATTAAAATAATGAACATGGTAGTTTTTTTATATAAAATACCTGTACAGGTCCAATTAATGAGTTAATACGTCATAATTTCTTTCATTTCTGTTCTAACTTGCATGCCATATTTGGTAATAAAGTTCCAGTCGTCCACACCCATCTAGTTATACGCCATTCACGACTTTAATGCTAGAGTAAATACAGAAGATACTCCTAATAAAACAATGTTACAATGATAAATGAACTAGCTCATAATTCCTCTTATAATTTCAAAAGCTATTCTCGAGATAAAAAGAGAAGAACTCCATTTCTAACTAGATTGTTCCATCCATCATAGTTTGACCGGTTGTATGTTTCAACAATGTCCTTCTTCCAAACTTTCGAAAGTGGTAGAAGAAGTTTTTTTCTCATAATACATGGCTGAAAGCTTTTATTTTGTTGGCTGATATTTCTTGTAGTGTTGTATGTATTTATGACATATAAAGTAATCAGAAGTTGTATTTTGTTCGCAGTCATTCCGTTCGTTCCGGTAGTAGCTACTCCTATTGACACTCCGTAATGGACTTCTCAATGAACCTACTCCTTTTTTCCATCCAAACATTTTAACTGTCTTCCTATGTCTAGTTCTTTTCATGATATCTTCCTCCGCTGAGGGGTTTATTTTGCTCTCGCAACATCATTTAGGAAATAGAGAAGTAAACAGGCGCTATATCGATAGGATCAGTTGAGAAACTTAAACTTTGGACAACGAACGGCACAGTAAAGTCATTCCCTGGTTAGTACACCGGTGACTCAGACTCCAATTCTAGTCTCCATAAGCGCCACCTCCCGTGCTAGTGTAAACAGTGAAGTCATTCCCTGGTTAGTACACCGGTGACTCAGACTCCAATTCTAGTCTCCATAAGCGCCACCTCCCGTGCTAGTGTAAACCGTAAAGTCATTCCCTGGTTAGTACACCGGTGACTCAGACTCCAATTCTAGTCTCCATAAGCGCCACCTCCCGTGCTAGTGTAAACCGTAAAGTCATTCCCTGGTTAGTACACCGGTGACTCGGACTCCAATTCTAGTCTCCATAAGCGCCACCTCCCGTGCTAATAATTCTTACTATTCTCTTAACAGATATATTTACCAATTTCAAACCTGAAATTTCAACGAAAAAGAATCCAACCTAAAATCAGATTCCTCTTCAACTCAATATAAAAAAAATCACATTTATGGAATATATTATCATACAAATAACAGAGGAACACAAGTTTTAGTCAACAGAAAACCTTCAAAAATTACCACATAATGTTGGATAGAGTGAACTTTTGGTAATTCACACGATGCATCAAATTCGAGTTTTTTTATCACCTTTTATCTGCAGAATCTAAGATATCATCGTGCATTCTTAGGCCCAGCCATTGGACCATAAAAGTCATAGTGTAATTATTTATACCTTATTACAATGAATTGCTATTTGCTTATCCGACCTAAAAACAAAGCAACAGCTCACTGGTTTGTCATTCGGCAGTAATTATTTGATTACCCGCTATTAGGCCGCGAATACAAACAAAAAAAACAGCAGCCATTAAAACCGCAATATGGACCTGGAAGCGCTGGAGAAGCATATTAAAGAATTATAGATTCTTTTCGGCTACATAGGGAATAAATGATAGGACTGTCCGTTAATGTGTTTACCAAACTATACACACGTAGCCAAACCTTGAATTTTGTGTTGTTAATTTAAGAAATTATCCATCGCAGAGGCATAATTTGGCCTTAGATAAGTAATCTTACTAACGACAGAGAGGGACTCAACTCGTGAAATACAATACGGCTTTGATTTGGGACATAAATTCTAGATTCTCCTCCACCGTAATCAAACAAAGGTCTGTTAATTATATCCTACACCTGAGATAGACGGCACGTATGACAAAAATGACATTCAATCAACGTTCTCTCGTGTGTATAATAAAGCCTAGCTCCAAATAATCATTAATTATTATCTAGGACCACCTAAACAAACAACAGAAGATGTAGAATGGCTTTGCGGAATTGAAATTAAAATTGTAAGGTAAGATTTCAATTACCAGATGGGAATTGAATTTCAAATAAATATGTCAACTGGCTTTACTAAAATAATTGAATTATTATGTATCAATACTCATATTTTGATACTTTATATTAATAATCACCTATTAATTTAGTTCAGGTTTATAATTCACATCAGGTTTTCAATACGTTAGCTTGGCAATTCATTTACTTTTCCTATTTTGAATGGAAAATTATGTAAAATTATTCAAACCACTTTTAATCACCTCTATCATTAATAGAGGATTAAATCTCTCAGATTTGAAGATTAAAGACATGATAATGAAGATGTAATTTTCAGGAATTTTAAGATTAATACGCTGAAACTTTTCTTTTTTGGAAAATGTAATCATAGGAACCATTTTAACCTTTAACTATCAAAATACATACATTATCTATAAGAAACTGGTATCTACTCATTGACTGTATTTTAATAAACATACACCATCACAGATTATAATATATACTCATAGGAAATTTTCCATCCGGTAATTAGTTTAAAAAAAGTCATCCGGGAATTAGTCCATTACCCCTATGTAAATCAGTACCTCTTCTAAATAGAATTAATTGATTGATTAATGAATGAAGAGCTGGCAAGTGACTGCGATGAATATGAAGTGGTTGTTATGTGCCCATTAGGCAGTGCAATATGTCAGCGTTGCGCTTTTCGCGCGTGTTTTTGCATTCGTGAATCAATCTCCTAACTTCCGGAGAAACTCAATTAACAGGAAATGAGGGGCAGCAATTAGCTCCAGAGTTATGAATGGGAGCACTTCATTCACTGTGCATGGGAGCACTTCATTCACTGTGCATGGGAGCAGTTCATTGGGAGCACTTCATTTACTGTGCATGGGAACAAATCATTCACTGTGAATGGGAGCACTTCGCTTGGAGCAATGGGAGCACATCATTCACTGTAAATAAGAGCACTTCATTCACTGTGAATGGGAGCACTTCATTGGGAGCACTTCATTTACTGTGCATGGGAGCACTTCATTCACTGTGAATGGGAGCACTTCATTGTGAGCACTTCATTTACTGTGCATGGGAGCACTTTATTCACTGTGAATGGGAGCACTTCATTGGGAGCACTTCATTCACTGTGAATGGGAGCACTTCATTGGGAGCACTTCATTTACTGTGCATGGGAGCACTTCATTCACTGTGAATGGGAGCACTTCATTGGGAGCACTTCATTCACTGAGAATGGGAGCACTTCACCCACAGTGCATTAGTGACAATCCCTATTATAAACAATAATGATATAATTTACAATAGAAAAATAATTAAATATTTTTTAGCACTGTTTAGACAAATTAACTGGTATGACGGTAAATATTAATTAGTTGTGGGAGTTGTTTATTAAAATATAATGAAGTGACAATGGTAGGATTTTTCCTGTGACATTATATATAATTTGTGTCATCTAACCTATTCCAATTAATAGAGGAACTAATATTTAATGAATTGTTTTGATTGAAATCAATTATTATAAAGATTTTTTTGTGAGATTATATATTTAAATATGAAGGTATTAAAGTTAAAAAAAATTATTTGAGTCATAGTACCAGGGAGCTTATATGTTCGATAGTACTCAGTTATCTAGAACTTATGTTTTCGATAGTACTTAGATATCCAAAGTTTCTCATTGAGTGGGATAAGTTTAAGTGCACTATTCAGTAATAGGATTTAAACTCACATTTAATGCTACTTAATACCAATATAAAGAAAAAGAATATAAATGATAGGGTTAATCTCTAATATAAATGATAGGGTTAATCACTAATATAAATGATAGGGTTAATCTCTAATATAAATGATAGGGTTAATCACTAATATAAATGATAGGGTTAATCTCTAATATAAATGATAGGGTTAATCTCTAATATAAATGATAGGGTTAATCTCTAATATAAATGATAGGGTTAATCACTAATATAAATGATAGGGTTAATCTCTGATATAAATGATAGGGTTAAGGGCCGTACACACGTATGGGTTTTTCAGTCTTTCCACCAGACTTTTTGCTAAGCTCCTCCTACTTTTCCGAGAGATTATAGGAAAAAATGATATAATAATTATATCATTTTTTCCTATATTCTCGTGGAAAAGTAGTTAGGGCTTAGCAAAAAGTCTGGTGGAAAGACTGAAAAAATCCTACGTGTGTACGGCCCTTTAATCTCCAATACATATAAATGATAGCTAATGGTTATCACCAATTGTAGTTATAATCGATGATAGAAAACAATAAAAAATCTTCTACACCAATAACAAATAAAAAATTCAAGACAATATATAATGTCTTAACTTTATGATATTACTTTTAAATTAATATAATTACTGAAATTCAAAGCAATTGCATGTTCAAATACAAATAAATTATTCAGATTGAAATTAGGTGTTCAAACAAGTGTTTAAATACAAACAAGTGTTAAATACAAACAAGTGTTTAAATACAAATAAGTGTTCGAATAACACTTCAAACCATTAGTCTAATGCCTCAACTCCAATTTAATGGAATGCAATCGCTTTTGTTGGATAAAAATAGCAAAGAGTTAGAGAGATTGTCTCCATTCCTTTGACGGCAACAAACGCTCTCAGGCAAAAGAATGACTTACTTCTAGTCCCAATAGCGACAATTAATCACGATATTCCTGATACAAAAAAGCATATTTTTGAGCTATTTGAAGAATAGGTTATTTTATAATAACTCATAGTAATGATATATACCCTGAGAGAAAGTTATGTGCGGGGCATAGAAGATTATCATGGGATCTCATAATAATCATTGATGGTTTTATTAAAATTTGGACACTGGGAGTTTCTTCAAAATGTTAAAGAAGTTTTTTTAAAGAACGGAGTTTTACAAAACAAATGTGGAATACTTACTTATAGATTGCTTTTGTATAGTATAGTCGAATTAACTTTCTTATAGAATATATTTTTATAGTATTATACTTTTTCAAAATACTTTTTATAATATATTCATTCTTATAGTAAACTTTTTATAGTGTTTACAATCTTAGGATATATTTTTATTGTATTATTCTTTCTTACTACTTATTATAGTAGAATTGTTATAGTGTCTAAACATCAGACGCTACTGAAGAAGTTGTTCATAACATCAGCAATCATTTAAAGATCATTGCCATCTTCTAAGTTGAAGACAAGTGTTCTTAGGTCTATATACCAATAATAGTAAGTGTTCTTGCATCTTTATACCAATAATAGTAAGTGTTATCACATCTATAGAATCTATATAGCACCCTTTTCGTGGTCAGACAGGTACCCGTATAGCTTCAGCTTGCTAATGATCACCACTTTCACAAGATTTATCGACCATTCTGCAGATCGGTATGAAATACAAAGCCAATTGAACACGTTCGTACAAGCGGCTATCCGTACTGCCAAATAAATCCACCCCAATTTTCGAGAACAAATCCGGCAAAACGGCAAATTTAAAGCGTCTCAAATTATCGCCTACAAAGGATATCGAGGTCTCGCGTAGCGCAAAAATATAGACTTCGATAATTTGCCAATGGCTGACGTTTCGGAGATGATTTACTGACGTAGAATTTGATGGAAAGAAAGCGTACTACTGTTAAGATTGAGCTTATTAAAAAGATAGAAGAGCCTATTGAACAAAACGTAATCATATTAAGTATATATGTTTCAAAAGCCATATATGGTAAAAAAAATACCGATCGATTATTTACATGCTTATTCAAAAAAGAATAGTACCGAAAACTAGTTCTGAAAAAAAAATTGAAAATCGGATTCCTGGGACACCTTCCTAATTAAAGGTGGGTAGTAGATCTGTACCTTTTAGCTAGAGAGTAAAGAGCAGGGAAGACTTTTTTAAGAGTTACTTACAGTCTTCTAAGAGTTACTAGTACTCTTTAAATGGCTTCCAGCAAGACCGGAGAGGCTGTTTAAAAAGAGATATGGCCTCTTTATTCTACAGGAGAGGGTGAGCAATCAGTGCATAGGTAGGTACGGTAACTCTAATTTGGTCCCATCTGTTTTGGAGCCCGTAGGCCTAATTTTATTGGGACACAGTTACAGCCGTCTGTGATTGGGTAGATTTTAAGGAGAAATATATAGCATATGTGATGAAATATACTTGATAGATAGAGAAGAAAAATTAATTCTTAGCTGTAAAGTTATATTTATTATGTTAAATAATTAGCATAATTTAACAGAATTCTCAAAAAAATATATCAAGTTATAAATTAATTAATCAATAATATATTAATAGTTTGTATATGAATAATAAATGAATCATTAATTAAATATAAATAATTAATCATAAGTAATTGATTAATCAACTGTTCACTTTATAATAATGAATTATTAATAATTGTAATTATTGTTTCATTTAATTGACATATAATACATGAACTGTAATTCTTTATAATAACAATTAACTATTCTTAAAATGTATCATTAAAAAATTAAATACTTTTCACACAATTTTATTATTTTATTCCAGCCATGGAAGGGTTAAAAAACATAAAATATATAAATCAAGCGTAAATAATAACATTAAAAACTACAATCGCTTTAAAGTTCAATATATATCCAAGGTATAAAAATATCTTCAATTGAACCTGGTCATGTTTTTTTAAGGTACTAATTCGCTTTTAGTTATTTGCAATGGTATATATATTATGCATCAATAAATAAGGACATGACAATGGACATCGTGACTGTGTGGTTCGCATAACAATTCCAAAAGTGTTGGTCAACTAACTAACATTTTATGCATTTAATGCAACCTACATTTATGACTTAGGATGGCCAAAAGAACTGTAAGAAAAGACCAATCAGAACTCTATTGTTGAGTGTGATTGCCTTAATATTGGCTAAGTTCTGAGTTATTGGATGGTTTCTTGTTTTCGATCTGGTTAGATATATTATATAATAAATATTGTTTAACTAATATTTTGATTGGTATCCTTGCATGGTTCCTGCAGGTATCTTAAAATTCTAACCGATTTTATCCACAACCGATCTAACTGTTCTAATTAAGTCGATGTGTAGCGTATGAAATATAGCTTTTTCCATTTATTAAAAATAAATCTTAAATATTCATTTATTATTATAATAAATAAATACTATAGTTTTTATTTGTATTTATTTAATTACATAGGTATTTGAAAATGATTTTGAAATGAATATTAAATAATAATATTATAAATTTTCATAATAATAAATTAAAGAGAATTCATATCTAAATAAATTATAAATAGCCAGATGCATATTATATACTTTGTAACAATTTCAAATAAACTAATTCAACTTGATTATCCTTTTTTCCTATTAATTCTTAATTAAAAGCATCACATCCATTCGGCAGACATGTGTTCCTAATTTCATTCTCCAGAATCATTTCAATTTCCTAAGTCATTTTTCTGAGAGGAATTTGCTGAACCCAAATGTTGAAATGCGTCCATAGAATCCTAGCAAGTCTAATTATTAAGGAAGTTATTATAACTCCGACAGAAATTAAAGGCATCTCCAAACCAACTCCTCCCATGTAGAAAATTGCCATCGCAGATGGTCGATTTTCGGTCATTGATTTATGAACGATGGCAAAAATAATATTAAATTCCAATCGAAAATTTTCGAATAGGAAGAAACACTGTAATAGATCTACATATAGACCATCGTCCATCGTCGGACAATCCCGACAAAAAAAATCGATAATATCTGATTATGATTAACACATATTATGATTAACAAATCATTAATATCTTCAGTATTATTAAATAGGATATACCCTCCATATATGACAATAAAATAAAGGAATACATCAAATGCCTGCAGTTTGCACCAAGCGACCCTATATATACAATTATACATACTTATATATAATATCAGAATAATATCCTAGATTGCGAAGCTGAGGTTAAGACTCCATATTTCAGAGGGTAGGACTCTGATATCACTTAGAAAGAGACTCTACCCTTCCAAACAAAAGACATGTCACTTGCAGTATAGAACATCTGGAAGATCTTATGGAAAGCTCTGATAGCTTGAAGTGATGTTGCCATTGCTACATTATAAAGGTAGGAAGTTATAAGTAAGATAAGGTCTAACGTAATGGCTAACCTTGCTACATTATACTGATGAGGTGGATCGATGTGTAGTACGTATTTCATTGATTTTACAAACTTATACTGAAATATGTGGTGATTATCTGTAACTTATCCTCAAATATGTGGTGATTATCTGTAACTTTTTATTTTTTTTAATTTCAAGTCAACAATTACATCTCAACCATTCAATATTATAATATTAAAACAAACTATATTAAATACAAAGATTATCTATCCATGGGTCTTATAATTTCAAATAAAATCATTTTATAATATTGAATAATTTTCGTTAGTAAATTCGATTTACAAATATTAGTACATCATTTTACATGCATTTTGTACAGAACCTTAAAATTAAAAATAACAACTATATAACCCTACCTATAATCAATAACTGCAATATCTATTAACCCTTTGTTATATCAGATATTTACATCTTTTAATTACCCATAAACAAAAGGAAAAACAATTCACCTTCAATTATAGCAGCCTATAACCGATGTCAAATTAGCCATTGTGGCAAGAAAGTGTTCAATTATAGTTAGGTAGTAGTCGTGACCATGGTCTGACCAGCTAAAATATATACGCCCCAAACACAATTTGCAGGAACAACTAAAACCATTTATTGTATGTTGGTAAAGTGAAAAACTTACACAATCATTGTTTTACTGAAAGATTTAAATTCTAGTTTCCATTCTTCTTAAATGAATGCAATTTATATGCGTAAATATAGAGAACTATAAAGTTCAATTAAATAGATCATAGTTTCTCTCTGTTATCCCGTGCATTTCCTATACTTCGAATTTCATGACAAATTTTTGAACTATACAAAATTCCACAATGTATCCCAATGCACTATGCATCCCAATTCACCATGCATCCCAATTCACCATGCATCCCAATTCACCATTGTGGCTCATTACTTTCCTCAGCCTATTTGGTTTCCAGTGTTTAGGATTTGGAAGGAAAATGAAGTTATGAAGTCAGAGCGAATTGATCGGCTAGACGAAATGTTCAACCGATATGAAGGTAGAGGACAAAAGAAAGAAATAGAGAAGCTCTTTATTTTAGGTTGAAGTTTATAAAATACTTTCGGTTAACTATAGTATTCGTATAAAAAAACTATACCTACCTGACAACTTCGCTGACTATTTTTCACGATTTGGATGGATACTTGTTTCACTTTAAATTGGTCAGATTTTCAATTGTAATAATCTTATTTGGTATGCTTTTTTTTATATTTTAATTTAATTTAAAAAATTGACATATGTCAATTAGACTAAATAGAGTACTATGTTATTTAAAAGTTGAACAGGTCAATAAATTACGGCAAAAAGAGAACGTATCACTCGTTAGTACCTCGATACCCTCTGATCTGCTAAATGATAAGGTGATTAACTGATTATTCCACCCATGAATCATCACAATCTACTGAGTCATTTCCAAAATAAGCTAATTTAACCTTTATAGCTTTATCTTAATAGCTTAATTCAGCAACACGAGATGTCACTTCAAGCTAACTCTATCTTATAGCTTATCTTTTCATGTGATACAAAAATTATTTATTATATAGAAGACTATAAAACATAAAAAGGAAAACTTAATTTAACAAAGCATTTCAATATGCTTTGTAATATAAAATTTGTGTTTTATTCTCAATAATTTGTCCTATTTTTCATTGTTGGATATTAACAACTTTTCGTGAAACAACCCTCATATAAGGTAACTAACGTGTGTAGTGGAGGGTTAAAACAACCATCATTTGTTGTAAATAAACTGTAAAGTGAAGAGTTAAAAACAACCACCAATAGTTGTAAATAAAGTGCACAGTGAAGAGTTTAAACAGCCACCAATAGTTGTAAATAAAGTGCACAGTGAAGGGATAAAAGAACCACCAATAGTTGTAAATAAAGTGCACAATGAAGAGTAAAGACAACCACCAATTGTTGTAAATAAAGTGCACAGTGAAGAGTAAAACAACCACCAATAGTTGTAAATAAAGTGCACAGTGAAGGGTTTAAACAGCCACCAATAGTTGTAAATAAAGTGCACAGTGAAGGGATAAAAGAACCACCAATAGTTGTAAATAAAGTGCACAATGAAGAGTAAAGACAACCACCAATTGTTGTAAATAAAGTGCACAGTGAAGAGTAAAACAACCACCAATAGTTGTAAATAAAGTGCACAGTGAAGAGTAAAAACAACCACCAATAGTTGTAAATAAAGTGCACAGTGAAGGGTTTAAACAGCCACCAATAGTTGTAAATAAAGTGCACAGGGAAGGGATAAAAGAACCACCAATAGTAGTAAATAAAGTGCCCAGTGAAGGGTTAAAACAACCACCAATAGTTGTAAATAAAGTGCACAGTGAAGAGTAAAAACAACCACCAATAGTTGTAGATAAAGTGCACAGTGAAGGGTTAAAACAACCACCAATAGTTATATATAAAGTGCACAGTGAAGGGTTAAAACAACCACCAATAGTTGTAGATAAAGTGCACAGTGAAGGGTTAAAACAGCCACCAATAGTTGTAAATAAAGTGCACAGTGACGGGTTAAAACAACCACCAATAGTTGTAAATAAAGTGCACAGTGAAGGGTTAAAACAACCACCAATAGTTGTAAATAAAAAGCACAGTGAAGGGTTAAAACAACCACCAATAGTTGTAAATAAAGTACACAGTGAAGGGTTAAAACAACCACCAGTAGTTGTAAATAAAGTGCACAGTGAAGGGTTAAAACAACTACCAGTAGTTGTAAATAAAGTGCACAGTGAAGGGTTAAAACAACCACCAATAGTTGTAAATAAAGTGCACAGTGAAGGGTTAAAACAACCACCAATAGTTGTAAATAAAGTGCACAGTGAAGGGTTTACTACCTACAAGAAGTGCTGTAACCCAATCTCTTCATCTCTTCAAGTAATTACTAAAAGTTAAAGTCTAATTCTTATCCGTTGTTAGCAAATCAGACAAATTGTGTAACGTTATCTATGCATCTCACTTCAGGTTAGACAATTCGTTAGAGTTTGTGTCCGTCTGAGATATGGACTTAGTCTCTCGGGTTAAAGGGCCAACGCCCATTAATGCTGCATTCACAAAGAAAGAATAATTTGCAGTTATTTTGGGGAGGTGATAAGAGACTTCTTATCGTTATGGTGGGAGAGGAGTTATGGTGGGGCCATAGAAGAACTACCCTCTTAATCTTCGATAGCCCCACCATAACTTTCTTAAACTGATATTGTTAGATGGTATGAATTTGATTATAGTTCATTAAGATATTTTAACGTTTGGATGGAATGAGTTTCGAAAATTAATATTACATCAAAGTGTAATTTAGGAAATGGAATATAAATATATATAAAGTGTAGGGTCGGGAGGGGCGAATCTTGCGCACTAAAAACTTTTGGGTTTTGCAACTTAGTTTTTGCAGATAGACGATTAATATTTGACATGAAGAACCGCAATAAGGCCTTTTATACACCATCCAAAGGACAAAAAATTAGCATTTGTATAATGTGAGTTATTGACGAAAGTAGTGCGCAATTGAAATTGTCCTTGATGGGGCGATTCTTGCGCGCGAGAGGGGCGAATATCTGCGCACCCTTTAATTCCTTTCCACAGTGAAAAATAGCACTATTTAGTGTCTAGATACTTACTATAAAAATAATTCCAATGTGTTTAAAAGCATAAACAATCATATGATTCAAATTCAAAACTTGAGACAAACTTTTTTCGACCTGTTTATGTCAAGTTTGTAGAATGTATGTGTGACGTCATGAATGTTGCTTTCTATTCAGGATTAATTTATGCTTGTAATATTAGTATATCTGAAGTATGACACTATTATATTTACTTATTATGTAACTATAAATATAATAAATAACTAGATGACGGGCACTCATAGAGCGCATACTTTTTGCCACCGCTTACAAATGACCTTGACCTTTAACCTGTTCACTCCCAAAATATAAACAAATGGTTCCTGAATATTGAAGCATCGTCCCGCCCAATTTCAGACAACTTGGCTGAATTATTTTGTGTTATAAATGACCTTGACCTTTATTTTTACCTGATTGCTCACAAAATCTAATAAATTGGTTCCTGCATGGATAATTACCAACCGTCGACCAAATTTCAGTTACTACGATTGAATACATTCTGCGTTATAAGTCAACTTGACCTTTAATCTGACCGCTTCCAAAAACTAACCAAACCGTGCCTAGAGATTGACCAATCGTTCCATCAAATTTCAGACAAATTGATTGAAAACTTTTTGAATTATTGAGTTATAAATGACCTTGAGCTTTGACCGGATAACTCCCAAAATTTTACCAGATGGTTCCTGGAGATTAGTCAATCGATCGTCTTACCAAATTCAAAGTAATTTGATCGAAGACTTTTTGAGTTATGTGAGCAACAAGATGACAAACAAAAATATGTCGCCCAAAAGATAACCTTACGCAATCTATGAAAGTAATAATTCTTTTTAGATGTCGAATATAGCATATATAACCAATATAGCATACATATCTAAAACGTTATTCAAAATACTGTTACACTTAGATATTTTCACTTTATGTCTCTCAAATTACGATAATAAGAATATAGAAGCAAATGGGTTTTTCGAACATCTATTAGGTTACGTGGAATATTCACTTGCCATTGTAAGGTCGGGGAGATACCCAGGCCAAGAGAGGGTCCATATGTACTGAATCCCCTAGACCTAAAGGTTAGTCGTTGAACTCTTCCAGTCTTTCAATTCTTTCAAGAAAGATAAAATTTATCAGAATTTGAGAGTATAATGATACTATGAAGGTAGTAAAATTTCATCCAGAGTTGTGTCCCTAGTCTTGTATTAGGTAGAACATTCCACAACAATATTATGAGGTCATGTTTCTGGGCGAAGACCAGATCGTCGGCAAGTATTATTGTTTTACTGTTTTAGGACCAAATGTTCCCAGGAGAGAAGAAGAAGTTTCAATCGGGTTATTAAAAATATCTTTTGACATTCTCTGTCAAAGAGGAAGAGTTCTTTGATCTGTCTACAAGAAAATAGGTTGACCCACCTAATTCTTTGGTGTTTTTCAAAGACCAACGGTTCAGGTTCTGCGCCAGAAGATCTCTGCTACGTCCTTTTCTTTGAAATCATCAAATTCGTTGTCAATAGTACCAACGTAGTATTGCGCTGAAGAGGCCAAATTTCTTTGCGATAGAATCTTGGCAATTGACGTGATAACCACTCATGTGTCTTGTTTAAGTAGTAAAAAAGTTCACCATCTTGTTGGAAGATAAATGATTGATTTTTGAAGTGTTTTTTTTTCATCAATCCAATAGCTGGAACCACAATACTGTTAAAAGAGGATTGATCTTAGGCCGTTCTCCACGAAAATCAGAGGAGACTCCCAAGTTTTCGAGATAGGGGAAATCTTGGATATCTTCTGATCATGAATATAGAATTGGGTTGGCTTCAATAATGAAGAGTTTCTCGTTAAAAAAATCTATTTCATACCTTGTCGTGTCCGCTTTAAGCTCTCTGAGAAGGACCTTTAATCTCTCAAGTCTCCTTTGCATTTTAAGAAGTGTGAGGACTTAGTGTTCTCTCATTTTGTAGGAAGACCACTGAAGATCCTTCGTGATGATGGTTCTAATTGAAGTCTGGATCACATTCATGTATTTAGCTATATTTTGAATTTTTTCAAGTATTTCTTCGAGTCTTCAACATTGCACAAACCTTCTTAGCCATTTTCTTTATTCGAACAACTACTCCCACCTCTACACTTCTAGGACAATCCTCAGAAGTGACAAGCTCAACGAAGCTACTATTCACAACATGGTGCAATGTCGATTTGCAACTTTTAAAAGCATAATGATATCAGGGTTGGGTTTCCCTGTACGATGGTTTAACCCTGTCATTTTAGACCTGATATTTTCGATTTTATTAAAAAGAACCGAAAGCAAATGATAAACATGTATAGTGATATTGATATGTTTAACTATAAATTTCACAGAAAAGACTAATTAATGACTTTAAATTCACCCTGATTTACAATTTCATATTTCGACCTATTATCTGAAATATATGTGGAATGTGTATGTTTTTAGTTGAAATTGAAGAAATACACATATATATAGAGAGTAATATTGAGCATTAAAAACTGTTTCATGGCCTAAAAAAAAATTTCTATAGTGCGCAATATTCGCCCCGCCATGCAAAATATGGTGGGGCGAATAGTTGCGCACGGAAAAACTCCGCTAAATAAAAAAATTAGAAGTCTAGAACCTTGTAATTTTAACTGAGGCAACTTAAATCAATGATCATCATGCACTAAAAACTTCAGGACATTATCTGGGATAGAAATTTTTTTATGACAAATTTATTTTTTAGGGTAATTCGGTAAAATGAATTTTCGACTAGGTACTTTTCATATGGTTTTAAATGTGATTTATTTCAACTATGAATAAATGCCTGTAAGCTGTTTTAATTTTATACAGAGTTACTACATAATTGAGCCAGTCTATGACTATTTTTGTTATTGGGCTAGCACATTCATAGCCCTTTGAAAATGTGGTGCGCAATATTCGCCCCGTGTGCTGCTGCGCGAGATTCGCCCCTCCCGACCCTACAGTGAAGTGGTAGAACTCCCCACCCCCAAATACTCCATAAAATATTTCACTAGTGTATTCATGCGTATTTGCTTTCAATGCTATCACGGTACTAACCTACCATTCGGTCGGTATTATACTACCATTCGGTCGGTACTAGAATACCATTTGGTCTGTACTATAGTACCACTATATGTGCATAGTGCAGGTACCAATTAGGTACATTATGAGTTGGTTCAGCGGAAGACAAATACATCATTAATGGATGCATTGCGAGCTATCCTGCATACAAAGGACAGAGGACAAAGTATAGTGCTATTGGGACAAAGGACCCCTTCCTACTTAGGATGGACATATAGTAATAAAAGAAGACTTAATTAATAACTCTATATAAATTCAATATAGTTTTAATCATTCAAAAAAGTTACAATTTTGAGGAAATATATACATGTTCCTAAATTATAACATGATATAAAAATAGTAAACCAAACAAAAAGGACGATGCAGCTAGTGGTGTAGCTTAACGCTGTTCTTTAGTTTTTTTTTATAATTTCGATGTGAAAAACAGGCATATCCAAAAATTCTGTATATGAAATTAGCATAAAAATAAATACAATAAAACAATGTAAACTGGGTGTACTGAGAGTAGGTAATTTTTTTTATTTGATAAAAATACGTAATTAGAATGATACCAAAATTAAAACTATAATTATTACTACATTGAAACAATATATAAGATTAAATTAAATTTTATTGAATTTCCCAGGTAACAACTGTTAAAATAATAAAGTAAATTTTCAAACAAAATCATACAGCGTCACATCACACCCTTCACATCACACCCTTCACATCATACCCTTCATATCATACCCTTCATATCATACCCTTCATATCATACCCTTCATATCATACCCTTCATATCATACCCTTCATATCATACCCTTCATATCATACCCTTCATATCATACCCTTCTTATCATACCCTTCATATCATACCCTTCTTATCATACCCTTCTTATCATACCCTTCATATCATACCCTTCATATCATACCCTTCATATCATACCCTTCATATCATACCCTTCATATCATACCCTTCATATCATACCCTTCTTATCATACCCTTCTTATCATACCCTTCATATCATACCCTTCATATCACACTCTTCACATCACACTCTTCACATCATACCCTTCATATCATACCCTTCATATCATACCCTTCATATCATACCCTTCATATCATACCCTTCATATCATACCCTTCATATCATACCCTTCATATCATACCCTTCATATCATACCCTTCTTATCATACCCTTCTTATCATACCCTTCATATCATACCCTTCATATCATACCCTTCATATCATACCCTTCATATCATACCCTTCATATCATACCCTTCATATCATACCCTTCATATCATACCCTTCATATCATACCCTTCATATCATACCCTTCTTATCATACCCTTCATATCATACCCTTCATATCATACCCTTCATATTATCATACCCTTCATATCATACCCTTCATATCATACCCTTCATATCATACCCTTCACATCATACCCTTCATATCATACCCTTCACATCATACCCTTCATATCATACCCTTCATATCATACCCTTCATATCATACCCTTCATATCATACCCTTCATATCATACCCTTCATATCATACCCTTCATATCATACCCTTCACATCATACCCTTCATATCATACCCTTCATATCATACTCTTCACATCATACCCTTCATTTCATACCCTTCATATCATACCCTTCATATCATACCCTTCACATCATACCCTTCATTTCATACCCTTCATATCATACTCTTCACATCATACCCTTCATTTCATACCCTTCATATCATACTCTTCATATCATACCCTCCATATCATACCCTTCATATCATACCCTTCATATCATACCCTCCATATCATACCCTCCATATCATACCCTTCATATCATACCCTTCACATCATACCCTTCATATCATACCCTTCATATCATACTCTTCACATCATACCCTTCATATCATACCCTTCACATCATACCCTTCATTTCATACCATTCATATCATACTCTTCACATCATACCCTTCATTTCATACCCTTCATATCATACTCTTCATATCATACCCTCCATATCATACCCTTCATATCATACCCTTCATATACAAGCAGTCCTATTCCTTCAGTTCATATTAAATTTTTAATAAAGAAAGAAGTCTCTTGTCGACCATTTAATTATTTTCTATTTTTTTCACTGACTGTAGTTAAAAGAACACAAAATGTTGCTTCCACTCTGCAGTTCAGAGATAGAGAAAAAAGGGGGCATTTCCCCCCCTAACTAGATAATCATAATAATTTACGCTCCCTTGGTTTGTCTTTGGGATTAAATGAGCCAATCGTCGCATCCACGAGTTTGTGCGACCACGGAAGTACCATAAAGCAAAGAAATACGAGATGATCATTGTCAAAGTTTGGGCTGAGTGTTCTGGTGACAGTTTACTGGTTAGGTTCTTGTCGCACATTTTTTTTTTTTGGTAAGAAAATAATAAGAAAAAAATTTGGAATGGAAAATGTTTTTTGAATAAAATTAAAAATTTTGGGGAAATATAAAAAACATAGAAGTAATTTGATATTGTTTTTCCTTACGTACCTAAATTAAATGGAAAATTCTCACATTTTCGAGTATGAAGAAAAAATATGATACGTGCTAAAGTCAGGGATAGGAATTAAAATGATAATTATTGCATACATTGTTTTTCAATGCTCAAAAATGGAACAGTGAAAATACTCGAAACATTCTACAATGTAAAATTAATTTTAAAATTCAAAAAATACGAGAAGAAACAATGAACTAAAGAAATATTAGATTGGTTAATAAATGGAACAGTGAGGTCTCATATTTTTCATTATCCTATAATTATTTAGTTCATATAAATAAATTTTAACATTTAAAAGCCGATAACATTCCCAGTAATTATTTTACTATTGATTAATAATTAAATGCAGTTATTATGAAAAATTTTAATTTGACGATACTATAGTGATATTAAAAAAAAATTAAAAGAAAATGACTTTCAGAAAAAAATGTATAAGGGATACATACATAAAATACTTTAATTAAAAACATCTCAATGAGGAGAACTATTTAAATAAACCAAACTAAATAATAATCTACACCACTAAATTAAATACCAACCTTCATTTAAACTTTAACTCCTGTTGAAAAAATGTATCCCAACACTGTCTTGAATATTTTTATCACAATTTAACGAATCAGTTCGTTTTGAAAAATGTTCAACGTGCCAAAGGACGCGATAATTTCTCCGCTCAACACTCACTGTCTGCACTGTACGGATGTGACCTCCAGACTGAAGCATCCTTACTTCTATGACCAAAAGTGTGGAGATTAAACACAGTAACGACAATCAAAGAGTTCTGTTTACGTGACGTCATCAGAGCAACACATTCCAGCTATTTGAAACGTGGAAATTTATACAAACTGATTATTTATTGGTACTATAAGAATATAATTATATTTAGTCAGATTTAAAAAGAAACTATATGACTCTCAATATACGTTTCAGTGTGTTGCTCTGATGACGTCACGTACACAGAACTCCCTATTGTCACTACCTTTTCTTATCTGTTAATGTGGTATGACCTCTTTTAAATAATTAATTAATTTGTTGTGAAATCTCATAGGGATTTAAATATTACCTTAGTTAAAAAATTTATTGTTTCATAAAAAATAATAATATTAAACTACAAATATAGCTTTATATTATTATTACGTAGCTAATTATTAAATTATTTCATTTTTTTGTGAAAATTTCCTTCATCATTTCGTAACACTGAAAAAAATATTGAAAAAAATATTTTTCATTCGAAAATTTGTTAGTTTTCATTAATTTATAGCTTATAAGACTAGGAAATAAAAAAAAAAAACGTAAATTAGAAAATATAAACTATGTACTTTGAAAATAACCAATAATATTCCAACCATTTATTATTCCTTGTAGGGTGTAGGGTAATATCCAAGTTATCGGACGGTTCCACATTTTCGATCATATAAGTGAAAAAGTATATAATAATTATTATTTAATTTGTATTACAATTGATGTCCATGGAATTGGGATATATCAATTAATGGTTACTTTAGGGTAAGTTACGAATTATCGTTCAGTACTACATCTTCGGTAATATGAGAAAAAACAGTATTAAAATTGTTATAAATACACAGTGCTATCTAATAATAACAATTTCTATATTGTTTTTTCTTATATGACCAAAGATGCAGTACTGACCGATAATTCAGAACTTACCCTAGTTAAATAGTAATTATTATGCATAAACTTTTTCTTATTGATCGAAAATGAGGAACAAGCCCATAACTTGGAACTTTCCCTACAGGTACCTATATACCTACAGATTGCAAACATCATGAAATTGATACTTTGCCTTATACTTAAGTATAAGGTGAAATAACGATAATGCACAAAATTTTGGAATAGCCTGATTATAAACAAACTGGAGCTAGTAAAAATAACTGACCAGAAATGAAGCTAGTAAAGATAACGGACCAGAAATGAAGCTAGTAAAGATAACGGACCAGAAATGGAGGTAGTAAAGATAACGGACCAGAAATGGAGGTAGTAAAGATAACGGACCAGAAATGGAGGTAGTAAAGATAACGGACCAGAAATGGAGCTAGTAAAGATAACGGACCAGAAATAAAGCTAGTAAAGATAACGGACCAGAAATGGAGGTAGTAAAGATAACAGACCAGAAATGGAGCTAGTAAAGATAACGGACCAGAAATGGAGCTAGTAAAGATAACGGACCAGAAATGGAGCTAGTAAAGATAACGGACCAGAAATGGAGCTAGTAAAGATAACGGACCAGAAATGAAGCTAGTAAAGATAACGGACCAGAAATGAAGCTAGTAAAGATAACGGACCAGAAATGAAGCTAGTAAAGATAACGGACCAGAAATGAAGCTAGTAAAGATAAAGACCAAAAATGAAACAAGTAAAGATAACGGACCAAGAATAAGCTAATTGGAAGAATTGATGAAAAACAACATACTTTTCATTAGTTATAATATATATTTCCTTAAGTTTTTACAAATATACAACCTAATAAAAGATAATATTAATGATTTACATTATTAATGTATATATCGGATGAAATTCTTCGCAGTAATATGAACTCTTCATTATTACATTGTGAAAAAAAGAGGGACAATATTCTGATTATATCCTTTTTCCGGTATTAAATATTTAAAATTTAACCAAGTAAAGATAATGGACCAGATATGAAGCTAGTAAAGATAACGGACCAGAATTTAATCAAGTTAAAGGTCCTCTCCACTCTAAATTAAAAAAAATCTCGAATTGCTTTAAATTTGTTGAGCTAAGGTTATATAACATATAACATTAAGCAGAATTCAAATCGATCAAGTATTCTGTTCACAATTAATTATATAAGAAATATTCACATTTCGCTTTATTCATTCTGAACATAGAATACTATACATAGTACATACCTATTCAAATGCAGTACTTGTTTTAAAATGAACAGTTCTCTGAATAGGAAAAATGTTATGATTTATGAAAACTATTAGTAAGAAATTCTTAATTATGTACTTGGATTCTTTATATAATCAGCTTTGTTATTGTTTTGAATTTGTCGGATCTAGTAGCCTATCGGACATGCAGGCTTTTTCTTTGCTTGAAATTCAGAAGGGTAGTATAAAGAACGGAAACAAATCTCAAATCACATATTATAATAAAACTATGGAACCAAATTTGAAATAGTTTGCTCCTTAGTTCTAATCAATAGAGAAACAAAAAAAATAGAGTGGAGGGGACTTCTAAGGCTTCTTCAAACATGTCAGGGAGCCGTCAGGGGTGTCACCGGTCATGGATTATTTTGTCACTGAGAGGAGCCGGTACTGTGTAAATGTGTCATTTGAAATTAAAGTAACGATATATTTTTTCACTGACACTTAATCACTGAGAGGAGACGGACCGGAGACGTCCCGGACGGATCCCTGACATGTGTAAAGAAGCCATAAAGATTGTTGACCCCTGGTCCGTTATCTTTACTTGCTCCAACAACCTAATAGTTTCAATCACAATTATATCAAACTTTCACATGAAGTTGTTCACATAATATTACAGTAAAACATTAATCAGTATAATGTTATTAAATGCTTCAGATCAACATAAGTTTAATCCTATATATACATTATACAGTATTATGACTTGATTGCATTATTTCTTGATAGATGACTTCATTTCTGTAACATTTTCAAAACATCAACCTATCTTCGAGTAACTATGCATTAATTATTGACTAATTGAATTTGAGAAATAAAAACACTATTGAGTGTATTTACACTATACCAAAATCTCAAATTCGTGAGTGTTCCATATAATTCCACGATTAGGAATATTCACGAATTAGGAATGAAATTTTACAGCAGTTCACCTTGTGTAAACTTCGGTGAAAATATTATTGAGATACAGAAAATGCAATTTCAAAAAGTTTGATAGTAGTTTAATTTATTAACCCAAACAATAAACTGATAGTTTTGGTTACATGTTGATAATAAAATTAGAATTGTTTTTGAAACAATTTTTGATAAATAGTAACTAATTTAAATAACATATTTCATATCATAATATCTTTGCTTTCATAATCAGCTTACAGAGCTTTAGCCTTTATGTATAATTAAAATACCTCTAATATATAAGACAAGATTTCAGAAGTTGGTTTTAAATTTTCTACGATAAAAAAAAGTATAGTAAACCACCTATTTATGCATAAATTTATTCCTGCATAAATGAGTTATAATATCCTATTCATTCGCAGTATTTAATTTTGAAAATATTTAGTCACCCCTACATAATCTCATAGAAAACTGTACTTTAAAAGAGAGAAATTGCTATCAAATCTAAGGGAGACTGCGTAAATGACAGATGTATATCATTTCAAATTAGTGAAAATATTTATATTATAAAATAAAAGGAATAAAACAATTATATTTGTATAATATCAGTATTTAATGAAGAGGATAGCAGTAGTTATATTCCTAAGACGAAAATTACTCCTTTTCTATTGAAACCTCTGACCTCTTGAATTACGTCATAAATTAAAATTATTACATAAATAGGTATCATGATTTTCTTAAAGGTCCTCTCCAGGCTCCGGGAAAAAAATGAGTTTATAACATGATATTATAGAACTAAGGTCTACGATCATTATTCCGCACACCGCATACAATCGGATCAGTATATATTTTATTATTTGCTTTTAAAGTTTTTCAATACTATGTAAGCAACAATTGAGCGAATCACTAACCTGACGCCGAGAAAGTAGAATGTACACTCTTTGTTTTGATTGTAAATTTAGATTTTCAAACAAAAAATGCGTTTTTGGCCTTAGTTTTAGAAATTAATAATTTCATTAAGTATATAAACGTTTATTAAAACGTTTACTAAAAGTTTATCCGATATTATACCTTTTACACGAATATTAAATAGATTTATTAAACCTTATACCTAGTTGACAATCAAAACAAATGGTGTACATTCTTCTTCTTCTGACTGAAAATTAGAAAGTCGGAAGTAAAATAGGTTTTGTAGAGTTTTGATTATAAAAATCTTTAAAAGCATATAAAATTAAAAATATACTATCAAATTTGATGCGGTTTGCAGTAAAATTATAAGAAACATTAGCCTCATTGATTTAATCAATAAAAAAATTTGATTGGAGAGGACCTTTAAACAAGCCCATTTCGAAGTTTAATTATTTGTGTGCCTTAATAAATGTTTCACTGCAGGTATATATATGTAGCTTTCATATAAATAGTAAAATAGTAATACATTCATGCAGTTTCCTGAAATTTGATGACTAATTTTAAGTTTTAATATTTCGCTTTTTTTAGATAGACCATGAATGATAAATCGTGTTAGAATAGGTAATAAGTTCTATTGGAAACTCAATAATTCTTAAAATTTAGTACATTGGCGTAAAAAGCCCATAGATTATATAATATCAATTATGACAATTAATAAAATGTGTCTATCCACAACTATTGAATAATTAGGATATTTAACTATTTTGATTGATTGATGCACAGCATTCTATTAATGGTTTACTCACATACAAGTCACGACGTTTCTTACTAATTCTGTATAATATTATAAACTATAATTAACGGGTTCATAGACTTAATCATGCTGTGGAAAAAATCACATTAATTGAGTGCCTCAGTAGGTGATATAATTTATAATTTAACCATTGTATTAATCATCAACATAATTTAGTAATCACAAAATATGCGCAGAGGTTAATTTTTAGGCTGTAAGTTAATAAACCTAATAAAAATTATTTAACCTTTTAAATTAAAGATTCTTTAATAAAAACTATTCGTGTACTTATTCTTCGGTACAAATAACTTTTTTTTTTATACTTTAATGCGCGAGCTTTTCTTTTCCAACCATGTTAATAACTTGTAGTGACAGAAGAGGTATTTTGTGTACGTGACGTCATTAAGACAACTGTTCGGAATCAAAGAAACTGTTTATAAGTTGAAACATATTCTGAAAATATAATTAATTATTGTTTAGAAATACTTATATAATATGCATCTTGAGTATTAAATTGATCTTTTAGACCCCTGGTTTATATTCTGCATTTGCTATGTTGACGTCACAACTCTATTGACAATACTTTGTATATTTTTGTTGTGTAGCCTTAATAATAAACCAAGAAATGATACTTTCTTCATTGCAAATTGGTATGTCTTTGGCACTGGGGCCGCACTGCAGCATATGTATTTAATTCTATACTTTTGTATTAGCTGAGCATAATAAAATAATAATGTATCCCTACGGCTCTGTCCATAAATTGTATTCATTGTTATATATGTTGTAGGTAGGCTATTTTTTTTAATTTACTAGACATAGGTACTATGTTAGGTGAGGTCGGTGAGGTTATGTTAGGCGAGGTCGGTTATTTAGGTTTAACCCCTTAGGTAGGGTCAAGCAGCTAAATTGTGCCTATGGCCTCGAACAACAGAAACATAATGGCTTCAAACGCACGTTAAAAATTTAAATTATAATTAATTATAGCATACACTGCTGGCCCGCTGGGTCTGCTCCGGCTCCCAGTCTGTATTTGGTGCACAAATTCCACTGACTTTTTAAAAAACTAAAAAAAGCTGAAAAAAAAACACCATAAATTTTCCAGTTTGTATTTGGTGCTCTGAAGTCTGAACTCCTGACTTTTTCAAAAATCTGAGAAATAGCTGCCAACATTTTTCATCAATTTGTCTACCTAGTACCTACTCCAGAGTGGAATAATAACTCATTTCAGATTGACTAGTAACTCTGTTAGGAATTTAGAATGAACAAAAATTACTCATTTTAACCCTAAAAAATGCAGAAATCAGTAAATTATTCTATAAACTTCAACTCTGCAGTGAAAACTGATGTAAAATAAGTCATTTATGCATCACAATTTGGCTTGTTGTGATGATAAACATCACTAATGGGAATGCATGAAGTTAGGAGTAACTCTGTTAGAATTTATGTTTTCCAGTCTGGTACCTACTAGTCCTCCAGTCTGTATTTCGTGGTAAATTCCACCGACATGTCGGTGGAATTTTTTCCTCTTTGAAAATAATATTCTTGCAAAGTTGGTGGAATTTCAGCTATTTATTCCTATGTTACCATTAATTTTCGGTGGATAAATTGGGAAAATGTTGGTGGATCAGCTAAATTAATGGAAATTTATGGTGGATTTTTTTCAGCTTTTTGCAATAGTCAGTGGAATTTTGTGCACCAAATACAGACTGGCTAGTCCTCCAACATTTTTCCAGTTTCTCCTCCAAAAATTAATGGTAATATAGGAATTAATAGCTTAATATCCTCTGATATTGCAGGAATTTTTTATTAGAGAAATTGAATATCTCCCTAGGTACATATCATTGGAATTTACCACCTATGTTTCAAAGTATGGACAAAGTCGCCACTCGCCAGTATGCTGGCGACTTTTGAGGGGTGAAATAAGTTTAGAAACCTGTAAATAACAAGTAAATCACTCATAGATAGTATCAAGTGATTATTAGTGATACAGTCCCAAGTAATATAGCATGTCCAAACTCGCCATTTTAATGGCGAGTTTGTGACTGTTATTTTGAGCCCTTCAATTGCAAATGGCGAGTTTTATCTATTTTTCTCCTATGCTACAATGTTATTTTGGAGAGAATTAAAGATAATTTGATCATTTTGGAGAGAATTTGTTAAATTTTGGAGAGAGCTGGAGAGACAAATGGTGAGTTTATGAGACATACTAATTTACTTGGTCAGATACCCAGTCTGCAGAAACTGATTAAGTGTTCGTAGAAATCTCTTAATCTGTTCGTAGCAAAATTAATGTAAATATAGGAATTAATTCAGAAGTGTTCATAGCAAAATTAATGTAAATATAGGAATTAATTCAAAATTGTTCGGAGAGAATATCCCAAATATCTCGCATATTCTGCAGACTGGTCAGATACACATGCATCAGACATGATGGCGATGCATAAGGATGGTAGGCTGTTTGTGCCAGTAATCGGTGTACCTCTAGTAATCAGAATAGCAGACGCATTGAGCATAATTTTCTATATAATATATTAAGGAATAGAGGCATACGTACCCAGTCTGCAGAATGTGTCTCTTCTCCCGCAGAGATTTTATTTTGAGAGAGTCATTCTCAAACTCTCAGCAGCAGATTCAAAATCTCTCGCAGCTAAATTAATGGTAACATAGGAATTAATTAAAAATTTCCCGCAGCTAAATTAATGGTAACATAGGAATTAATTCAAGATCTCCCGCAGAGATCTCCAATTTCTAAAAATTCAATCAAAAACTCCCGCAGAGAGTCTTGGAAAAATGTTCCATATTCTGCAGACTGGATACGTACTAAATTATTAAAGAATCGACCACTATAATTGATTAGTAATTCTTTCTAATCATTTAACCACACAAATTAACAGGTAGCTTCCAATCATTGTCGGAAAGTCAAGTTATCGGTCAGTTCGTTGTATTTTTCATAAGAGAACGGTTCCTCTTTGAAACTCCTTAGTGTGTTTCAGTAGCTTTTAATGTACCAGGTGTATGTTTTTCTAGGTGTACATTTTACAATCTATCGGTGCATTTTAAAATTTAAGCAAACAAATACTTACTTTTTATTTAAAATGGTAGTCCGATCACTAGATTATCAGAACATCTGATTTTAATGTTCGGACAGACTGGCCGATTAAACATAGAATCCATCCGTCCACCCTGACGATTACTGGAAAAACTTCCCGTCATGCGTCCGATAACAAACTGGTATTTTAACTAATTAATTTATATCGTTACATTGGCCGATAACATTAATGAATAAATTTTGAGATAGTTAAGCTTGTATATTCTCCGAATAAAGTACGTTATTACATATGATAACAAGATATGATTACTTTAACGTCAAATATATAAATATTTTACATAATCATACCCACTTATATAGTGTCACGTGTGAATTATATATGGTGTTTGTCAATAACCAAAATACGTAAAATTCAATCAGAAGGATTTAGAATCAATAGAAACCTGGACTTCCACTCCAGGTTGTGACATCATTGATAGCGACAAAGAATGGTTGAATCTACATCACAATAGTGGAAGAGGGCAAACTAGAGGGAATGTAGACGGCATATATATCGGCATTTATTTTTTTAGGGGACATTCGAATTATGTCCCGTTTAAACTTAAACAAAGCAACATTTATTTAGGGGCCGAAAATTACTTTTTCAATGAAAATCTAATTGAGGTAAATCAATTTCAAAATAATTTTATCAGTAAATAAAATGTGTTATAGACTTATAGTTAGCATTATAATAAGGCTAAGATATCTGCAACTAAATAGACATGAAATGCACATGACAATTACGGCTTGCTTTTATTTAAGATAGTTAGGTACCCCTTTTTTCAGAACTATTATAATCAAAGAAAACGTATAGAGGCTAAAACTAAATTAATTGATATTACTAAATACCAATCTGAGTCTTCTGAGAAATGAATAAATTAAGCATTGATTGTCAATTTTTAAATATCTGAATATAATATATGTATACTTGGCAGACGAATCAAATATATAATAAACCTTAATTTAAAGTAGCCGTTGATTCTTAAAGCGGCCGCGTAATTATTTCCTCTTGCATGTAGAAGGTAGCAGTTGTAGGAGCTTCAGCTTATGTAAATAAATAATCACATTTATATAAAAATAACTTAGTTTTCAATTCTGGTGTATGGCAAATAACAATGTATAACATGTTAAAACTTTCGAGTGAAATGACAACACTAAAATATAACTTATTTTTAACCATTGACGAAGTGTTTGATTGTGTGTATGGCCTATGGGTAGGTAATAATAATATAAGCATAATACTTACTATTACTTAGTACAGTAGGAATTACGTTAATAAAAAATACATATTGATTGTATAGATATTAGGTATGACTAAATCAATTACTAGTAATTAGAAGTGGGAGAATAATTATACTAATTATACCATGATCAGTCACTAATCAACAAGTATGACTAACATTAGTTCCTTATGATTGGCCACCTGACGATAATAGAATTGGAAGTGACCGAACATAGATATTGCTATGACGATTTCTAGCATTTTAGACTAATGGGACATTTTTACTTTTAATGTCGTAAGTAATATTATAAATGTGTTTGTGTAAAGCGATTGGAAAGATAAAAATTCCAGCTTTGTAATGATAGTTGCATCGCGTTGGTAGCGTTTCTATGTGACTTGTTATTGTTATTTGTTTGTAATTTATCCTTAAGTGACCGATTACTGGCACAAACACCCTACCAAGTGTAAAATCTTCACTAGGAAGTCATATTTCTTCTTCAAAGTACCTTAAATGTGGAGACCTTGATCTATTTTCTTGCCAAACTGGCGACTTTCCTGCCACACTTTGAAACATGGTTTACCACCATATACAATCTGGTAAAATTTCCACTAATTTGGCAGATCCACCATCATTTTACCCATTTTTCCACCGAAAATTAATAGTAACACCAGTCTGCAAAGTGTGTCAAATCTGTCACCAAGATTTTCCTATTTGAAATTTCAGGACAATTAGTCTCCAAAAAATTTCTAATTCGTCTCCAAAATGGCCAAATTTCTTCAATATGTCTCCAATAATACCAGTCTGCAGAATATGGAACATTTTTCAAAGACTCTCTGCGGGAGTTTTAGATAGAATTTTAGAAATTTGAGAACTCAGCGGGAGATCTTGAATTAATTCCTATGTTACCATTAATTTAGCTGCAGGAGATTCTGAATCTGCTGCCGAGAGTCAGAGAGTAGCTCTCTCTCTCAAATTAAAGTCTCTGCGGGAGAAGATACGCATTCTGCAGACTGGGTTACCATTAATTTAGATGCGGGAGATTCTGAATCTGCTACTGAGAGTCGGAGAGTAACTGTCTCTCAAATTAAAAAATCTGTGGGAGAAGAGACTAATTCTGCAGATTGGCAATAATAACATGTAAACATAGGAATTAATTAGAAATTAGTCACCAAGATCTTGTTTGGATGAATTTTCATTCCAATATAGTCTCCAAAGATCTTTGGCGACATGGAAGTAATAAAGCTTGTCCAAACTCGCCATTTTAATGGCGAGTTTGTGATAGTTATTTTGAGCCCTTCAATTGCAAATGGCGGGTTTTATCTATTTTTCTCTACAATGTTATTTTGGAGAGAATTAATGATAATTTGATCATTTGAGAGAATTTGTTGAATTTTGGAGAGAGCTGATTCAGCTGAAGAGACAATTGGCTAGTTTATGAGACATAGCTACTATTTTACTTGGATGGACGTGCTTTGCAGACTAGTACAACTTTACCCTTAAAGTTCTAGCAGCATCTACTAGACTACTTCTAAGCTTTTTTGGGTCACAAACTCTTTAATAGATATTCCAGTTATTATAATGTTTTGTAACAAAGATGCCCAGCTTTGTAACTTTGTTTAAGTTTTGTAAGGCCAATAAGTCAGTAACAGTAAGGGTACTTTGTGTTAATAAATGAATTAAGTAATGTTTAATACCTAAAGAGTACCTATAGGCTAATAAGTTATAGCTTCATTCCTACATAATTTATTGAATTATTGTTTATCTAGGTTTAATTATATGGTTGGATTAATACATTATACATAGCATAGGTTTGGTAATTTGGAATATTAAAAAAAAAAGAATATGGTAGAATTATATACTGTTAATGTAAATAATTAAAATATGTAAATAGAGATTAATTCAAAATTGTTTGGAGAGAATATCCCAAATATCTCTGTATCTCCCATACTCTGCAGACTGGCCATATTCTGCTGACTGGCCTGGGCCACTAATTTTCAACATTTCAGCAACTAAATTGGGCACCAGCCAGTCTGCAGAATATGGGACATTTTTAACATTTTCTGTGTGAACAATCCTTAATTTTCTCCTATATTTAAATTTATTTTACTGAGAATAGCAGCCAAAATGAAAGATTTCTTGGATAATACTTCACCATTTCGGAGCTCCTGCAGTCTGGGGCACCAGTTTGTATTTAGGGGCAAGCTGGCAATTTCTAAATTTGTGCTCAAAGTCCCACTGACCTTTTCAAAAAGCTTAAAAAATCCACAAACATTTTCCAATAATTTGGCTCATGCTGATCCACAAAGTTAGCAACATTTTCCCAAATTTGATATCCACTGTCTGAAAATTAATTATAATATCGGAATGAATAGGAAATAGCTAATATTCCACCTACTGTGCTAGAATAATATTTTCCATGAAATACAGTCTGGCATTTTCCCAATTAGCAATTTAGTCACAGTTAAATGAAAATTAATGGTAACAAAGAACTAAGTATGTAGTTGAAAATCCACATACTTTCTACAATTAGTACAATATTATTTTCAAAGGGGAAATAAACAAAAAAAATTACGCCAACAAGTCAGTAGAATTTGTTAAGAAATACAGCCAGACTGCAGGAACCGGTAAACTGTTCTATAAGAAATCCTCTATTTTGCCCTCAGTTAAATGCATGCAAATATAGGCCAAGTAAAATAGTATGAGTTTGTGAAATTGTGACGGTTATTAACTTATTTGGAGCCCTTCTCTCCAAATGGAGAGAAGTATCTAATTTTCTCCTATGCTACAATGCTATTTTGAAGTGAATTTATGATAATTTGATCATTTTGGAGAGGAATATGATTATTTTTGTAGAAAAAATGGAATTTATGAGCCATTCTTTCTTACTTGGGTAACTAGGTATTTTGGTAAACTAAATTTTGAATGTTTTTTCAAGCTTTCAAGTAGGAAGATTCCTATTCATCATTAGGAGAAGCCGAGAAGGGTGGAGAACCTTTCAATTCGAAAGCTTGAAAACTGAAAAACTTTCATGCTTCAATGTTGAGTTTTAATAACTTCTTGATAAAACTTTTTCATGTAGCGTCGACCAGGATCGCTTCCCGCAATTTGCGCAAACTTTGCTTTAACTCGGAAAATAAGTTAGGTATCTTAACAAAAATTGGCATGAGTATTCACCTCTGTATGATGCATAATCGTAGTAATTCTTAAGTTTCTATCTCTAGTACTTTCTCTTTTATGGGATGAAATATATGCGGGGGAGAATTCTGACTTTAAGGGGTCGTTTCCCGCAGTGCCTGGGATCGGTTCCCGCAACCCTTCTTCAACTGCCCCGCAGTGCGGGAACCAACTCTCATTCATTATCTACCACGTTGTGGGAATCAGCCATGAAGAGTAGCTAGTCCTCACTACACTACAATAATGACTGCTTTTGATACGTTGCCAGGTTAAATGAAACAAGTTATGAAAATGCTTTAT
Source organism: Caprella mutica (assembly GCA_947561585.1). Classification (NCBI taxonomy): domain Eukaryota; kingdom Metazoa; phylum Arthropoda; class Malacostraca; order Amphipoda; family Caprellidae; genus Caprella; species Caprella mutica. The sequence goes on along the minus strand of CANNZV010000323.1, from coordinate 425,688 downwards.
TTAAGATACAGAATTTCTTAAATAAACTACAAATGAAACTGTAATTAGTATAGTTTTAATCAAATAATATATTCTTAGAATATGGCTATAAAATAATAATAGAATGCCCTGGCCTTATGTGGCTTTTCCGTTTATGAACATTTATTTAAACGAATTGTTCAATTTGGTTTACCAATGCCTATATACAATAGTTCCTTCCCAAATGAAACTACCCAAATTAAACAATATTTTCCTTCTACATTCTTCAAGTACTCCTCTGTTGCCTGGGGTTGAAATTTTATACAGGTGCCTTATCTATATCCACGTCTGATTCTTCAGCACTAGTGCTGGAGCAAATTGGCTGCAACTGTTCATCTACTTTTTCTGTTTTCCTATTTTAACAATTCATTTTCTTTTCTTTCTCTATTTCATCACAAAATTCTTAATTCATCCATTGTCAGAACTTGAGCTTCAAGATTTATCCTACGTCAAACTACTTTTCGATGTTGCACTCTTTGTGTGAAGTGGTCTTACAAAATCTGCTCGAAACTCCTATTGATAGATATTTCTTTCTTATAGAATGAGGTATTCAATTCAGTGAAAGTATTCTCTTTGTGATAATTGATGTGGGCTCTACAAGATATGTTTGGTTCTTCTATATCGCCTGGCTACTTTTGGGGACTTGCTTGAGGTGTGAGTTTCCTTTTCTCCTCGGGAGGTTTGTGGTGGTTCTCTTTCACTGCTCTTCCGATTCTGCATGTTGTGTCCCAGGATAAGCATTGGGAGCATGCCAATGTCATAAGGTTGACACCTGTAAATAAAGTTTGATTGTAAAGTTTGTAATAGCGTATCTGCATGATACGCTATTAGCAATTTTATAGTGATTTTAACACTGAACTACATAATTTGTAACTATTACGTCAGGTCTCGCCTTTAAAAATGATAAGTTGGTGTAACTTATCTCCGGCCACTGCTATCACTGTTATTGCTCCAGTTCTCTTCATTCGGTCACGGAAAGCCCATTCGTGAATTCCAATTTATTTTGCAGCTTTCCTTGATAGAGTCCACCTCCCACTTTACCAATCGCATCTCTTACTTTGCTTTCATCTAATTTAATTCTCTTTTTTTTTTGTTTTTTTTTTTCGGCATGATCAAACAAGTTATATAATGTATTTAATAGTTATGATAACCTGGAAGAAATATAATATATTACTCATGCTCTAAACATATAATATATACTTAATATGGATATTTTGATGTGCGGGAACCAACCCTGAAAAAGTGCGGGAAGCGACCCTAGCCCATATTTATTGATCGGGTCGATTCTCGCACTTACGTTTTCCTTTATAGTTTTAGGAATGGCTTGAGTTGACAAAATTCCTTTTAAAGCATGATAACCAAGTACATACCCTATATGCATACCAATTTTTAGATAAGTATCATCTTTCGTTTACTTGTAATGTCAAAGTTTGCGCAATAGTTGAAAACATCAGTGGACAATTTTTCAGGTACCTAAAATGTATGTTTTATTTGATTGCGAATAGAATTTTACTTATCAAGAGTATATCAAATGTAAATATATCAAAAGATTGCTAAGAAACAGCTCTTTTAGACTGTGTTTACAGATTTGAAAAATAATGTTTCTTTCGGAAGTTATAAAGAGTGCGGGAACCGACACTGGATCATTCACTGCGGGAACCGATCCGGGTCGACGCTAATACTGTTTAGGTGGTTTTGAGTCCCATTTAAACTCTATTTGATTCTTGTCATTCCTTTATAATCATTAGTTTCTAATTTCTTATGGCTAAATTGCTCAAAATTACTATTTTTTCTGGGAAGCTGAAGTAAATTTTGCTAGTTTCCATTTAGACCAGGTCTGTGGCATCAGAGTCAAAGCTTTTTTTGGTGGAGTCAGAATCAGGAGTCAAAAATTTGTACCAACTCCGAGCTATAGATATAAGTTACTAAAATTTAGATCCATTTCATTTGTTGTTCATCATAATAAATATCTTTAGAAGATATTTTTAGAAGAACTATTAACTGCTCATAGATATAAATAAAATCAATATGAAAAGACTAAACACTCAAATGACTCGTTCTAATAAAAATACTGTAAAACTGCTTGTTGGAGTCGGATTTGAGGAGTCTGTGAAATTCTTTATAATAAGAGGGAGTCAATAAATTCAAAATAAAGGAGTCGGGAGTCTAATATTTTATGTACAGACTCCGCAGCCCTGATTTAAATTTTAGAGAAAATTGTGGGTGTGGGACTACGGTCATCCAGGTAGTCATGAATATGAGCCAGTCTGCAAAACAAGAGACTTTATTTTAGCATTCTCTGTGCAAAGAATCTTTAAATTCCTCTCATCATTACACGTAGTTTAGTGAGAACAGAAGCCAAAATAGAGGACTTCTTGGAGTAGCTACAGCCCCCAATTTCTGTAAAGAAAATCCTGGCTCTGTGGAGACGTTCTTTTCAGGCTAGCCTCGGTGGCCTGCAGTCTGGAATTAAAAAAGAAACCTGTACGAGTTTCTAGCCAATTGACTAATTTAAATTTAAACATGTATAGCTGTTCATAATGTATCCTTGTTTTTAGTAGCTGTAAAGTAAAATGTAAATGTACTAATAAGTCATGAACTATTCTGTGATTATTGCAAAATCCAAATCTTCTTTATATTCCATTGACTGGCTTATCATACTGTTACTCATAACTACATCATACATGGTTTATTAAATTAGCTTGTTAACCTTAATTAATCAGTTCTCTTTTCAGATAATTCATAGCTGTAGCAATATACCTAAATACTTCATAATAAAAAATGGACTACAATCTCCTTGAACAGTCTTTTGATCAAATATTCAACTCCTGGAGTGCACTTCAGGTGAATTGATAGTTGTTTATCTTCTTCTGACTTGCATTCACTCTGGTTCCTACTTTTCCTGACACTGTTGCAATAATTATAAAAATATGACATGAAGGTTGCTTTTAAAAGAGAAAATAGCTAGTTATTTAAAGTTGTATTTGTGTGTACCATTACATCAATCAGAAATGCACCTTGTGTATAGCCTACTTTGATAAAACTTTAATGATAAATGTGCTTCATTAATTCAATCTTTTAACCGATATTAATTATTTTGAACTTCAAAACTTGAGACCTCAACCTTGTAAAGACTTGTGAATTGTTTTTGATTAGTTTATGCAAGTAATCCTAGAGACTTTAAAATATTACAATTATTTTTTGGCTTACAGTCATATATTTAGATATTTATGTCCTTCATAATAGTTGTGAGTAATTATGACATTTTGAATATAATTCTGTGCAAAAAAAACTGGTTTACATCAGTACCAAATATCAGATTTGCTGATGTAACTACTGATGTAGGTATGAGTAATACAATAGCTATTGAACTAATCTCATCCTTTTATCTTTCAGTTTGCTTCAGATCAAAGATGTGCTGGATTACAAACCAGGCAACTGGTAAATAGCCTGAAAACTTCTTTTAGGCAATATTTTACAGATAATGGTAAGTTTTTAAATATTTTGGTCAATTTAATGAGTGCATTTATTTTTCTTGCTCTGTTAATATTAATGAACATTTTATGTAATTACTATGATTTTGTGACTAGCTACATAGTTTTACAAATAACATCATAATTTATAGCTACATATGCTCATAAATCTAATTTTTCCAGACGATTTACAACCTGACGAGGTAGAAGAAGATCTACTGGAATGCATTAGTCGTGATTTATTTGTAAACATTGAAGATGGAACTGGTTTGGAGGTAATATTAATTCTTTTGAGGCTAAAGGCCCCCCACACACTACATGAGCCGAGCCTTGGTGAACAAGCAGAACCCTGAGCCAGTTTGTGTAGTGTGTGGGGCCTTCGAGCCGAGCCACGAGCCATGCAATCAGGCTCGTGGCGCGGCTTGTGCTGATCTATCACTTCCAGAATTTGGCCTGGGCTGAGCCTGCGGTCTGCTTAGTGCATAATGAATTTTTATTTTGCAGAAAGTGTTTAATGTATCCTTCCTTTTTATAAATGGGGTTAAAATTGATAGCTACTGCAAGTACATTGATTCATCCATTCTCACGTACCTAATTAGTGTAGTCTCGAGGCTCTAGTCTCAATTATTGAATTAATTGGCCATGAGTCAGTTCTCCCCTCTTCAATAACAAAGACTTGCACCATTTAGACCTTTTTTGAGGTTGTTTTGCACTCAAAAAACAAATTTGAATAGGTCATCTGAATCGGAGAAATCATGCAAACTAATGCTCGGCTCGTGTAATGTGTGGGGAGATTGAAAGCACGAGCCTGAGGCCCTGGTCCCAGTTCGGCTTGTGTAGTGTGTGGGGGCCTTAAGATTATTTTATTAGTACCTACCTTGTTCAGTAGCTGGCTGAATAATCAACATTAGGAAACATGCTTATTTATTTTGATTTGCTTTTGTGAAAAGATAAACAATTTGGTTTGTTAATAAATTGAATCAAGTTAATACATAGCTACGCAATAATTTCCATCCCTGGATAAAAGAGTTTTATTATTTTTAGCTAGTTTCTCTTCTGCTGAGTAAAAGTAAACTCAAGATTTCAATGCTTTCCAAATTTGGTTGATATTTAAAAAATTTCTCTAATTGAGCAATCCAAAACTTTGTCATGTTTCCTATTTTACTCTCGGAAGTTAATTTGTACATATACAGATAAATTAGAATTGTAAATATAGTAGGAATTGAATTGCGATAGTATAAAGCTACAATTCCTAATTTCTCTTGCAGGTGGCTACTCAAATGTGCACAGTCTATAGATATCTGATGGCTGGTAACATCAATGCAGTCCAGGAGCTGCTAGAGAAGTTACCTAACTACGACGCCAGTTTATTCACAGTTGATGAGGGGGAGGGGGAAGGGGAGGTCAATCTTGAGGTGAGGGGAAGAAACTAAGCTATAGGGATGCTATTCTGCTCATGCCAGTCTCTTATTGTTTCATTTTATTCTTTACAGAGTATTGTAGCTATAGCTGGCTAGTTTAACTAGTTGGCTACTTGTCTCGTTAAAAAGAAATACAATAACAATGTCAGGCTTCAACTTTACCTTTTCATCAACTTGCTTAGAAGGTAGAAACAATCTCTATCCTGTAGCTGTCTGTGGTGAATCGGTACATCCAAACCAATTTTAATTTTGTTCATATGTGGTTTTTACTCTCATTAATACTGTTTATCATATTTTAACACTAGCTGCAGTTTTAGAGGATCTCGCTAGGGTTATGATTTTTATGTTAGGTAGGATAGAAGGAATTGTCCTAAGAAATTTTAAAATAGCTAACTACAGTGAATCACTTCGACATTCAAATATTCAGAATTAGCTTTATAACTATAGTCCTATCAGATCAAGCTAAATTATTTCTTCCTTGTGTTCCTTTTCGTCACATTCCTTGGCAAGTGACTGCATTCCATGAGTAGCTTATCTGCTTTAAAGAGCATCTTCACTGACGGTGGTAGGTGACTTTGCTCATGGAGCTGTATTTCTTCATGACTGCTTCTTTCAGTCCCTTAACTTCAGTGATATGGTCTTCGACTCCAAACCTCTATTAATATGAATACTTCTTCAGGTTGTTCTACTTCCCTTACCTCTACATAACTTCCTTTCCATTTCAGATTGCAGGTGGAAGTGGTTCAGGCGATAGCGGTTCTGGTTCAAATGATGAAGTGGCAATGGAAGACGAGGAATCACAACCACAGAGACAGTCTCGCTACACAACTGATGATGACGGATGGACAACCAAGCACAAAAGAAATAAACGTCCTGAGTAAATCTACATCTTCGTGATTATGATTATAGGTAGTTAGCTAAAGATTATGATTAGGGAGCGAATGATTATGTTGAAACTTATCCATGTTTCTGTCAAATTAGTGCATAGTATCAGGGGAATTTAATTTTCAAATTCTTCTTGAAATAATTTTGTCAATAAATTACGGGTAAAAAACAGGCTCTGTGAAATAAGATGATGTAATTTTGAAAAGGTTATTTCACTCAAATATTGGTAGAGCCAACATGATTATTTTAAGCCGTAAAACTAATTATTTGTCAATGAATGAATTATAGGAACATTGTGTAAGGTAATAAATTAATGCCGTAAAGAGATCTAGAATAATCTTCAAATGTGAAGAAAGAATAAATACTTTATGCATTTCTTTTAAGAAAAAACGTTTTTATCAGTTTCACATTAGTTAGATCTAATAGAGGTCTTCAAACTCCCTCTAACCTATTATAATTAACTATTGTTGACTATGTGAATTATATTGTGAAACTGTTTTAAAAGACTTCCGAGAAAATTCCTTTCTTTGGAAAGTATGAATTTAATGAAATAAATTTCTTTTATTGAGCTAACGATTCAATGATCCTTTTTGTAATTTAACATAATTGCCATGTGGATGTATAGTTACGTATTCTCGTTCGCTGGCTAAGGAATCCGTGTAAAACTTGAATGAAGGGTTCAGAGAGTAACGAGGCTGTGATTAGTAGAATTTATTAAGAAAATATTGATGGATGTAGCTAGTAGTCAACTCTTATATAAAAAATTTATTAAAGCTTGATTATCTATTATGAAGATTGGTAATATTTTGAATATCTAGCTGATAATACTCTTAAAATAAGACTGTTCTGATATATTTCTTTAATCATTGTCCTTCAAGTAATCTGGTGAAAAAAGAGCCTCTATTAGTGTCGATAGTCTCCAATTTGTATAATATAACTTTCAGAAATTATTACTCATTTTTAGGTTTAATCTTGAAGTTAATGCGGTTAAATGAGGAATCAATTACAAAAATTTGTAAGACGCATTGAATATATGAAGCTAACTTCCATATAGTTTATCCCAATGGTTCCAATAGCTTAATTCAGTTTAAAACAACTGATTCTTTCCGTGCTTCATAATCATACTTAACATATACATATTTGTGTGCTAAGGACGTAGATAATACTTAAACTTAAGTTAGGTATAACATGGGTAAGAAAAACTCTAGCACCTGGGGAAATTACGAGGTGGTTTGGGGAAAGTTGTTGAGTTACCAACTTGAAGCACGAATCCTTGTCCTGCAGCCGCTTGCTGTAAAACTTGGCTTTCTCCCAACCAGAAACCTGGAATATAGGGTGGTTCAAATTCTAAGACATATTTTAAATCATTCCTAAGCATTTATGGAATGAGAAGCAACTGCTGCTTCCATTAATGTTAATTAAAAAAATTCTAGTAGTCTTTTGGAAAAATATAGAAATGGCAACAAAACTTGGTTTATTTTGTTAATTCATATTTATTGTCGAAACGGATAAATTTTATTTTCACATTAATTAATTTTTTTTCGAATTATGAACTCTTTACTTTGGTTCACCCTGCAATCAAGCATTTATTTACTCGATACTGCTAAAGTGAACAAAACTAAACTGAGGTAGACCTATTTGGTTGACCTTACCTTTGTTGTTTGCTTGGAATCTGACGATAGCGTATCCTCCTGAGGGGATGACAATGGAGTCCTTCATTATGGGGTGGTAGAAGTTGCGAGGGAACTGGTTTTTGGTGAAGAGATTCAGAGCGTGAAGTCTGGTGAAACCTTCCTCTTCTGGAGAATCAGGCAGAGTCTCAGTGGTGGTAGAGTTCTCTCCAAGTTCACTGTCAATGGTGGTCTGATTGAGGACAACCTTAGGATCGTAAATACCGTGACTGATGACCCAAAATCTGTAGCCATGTAAGTGAATAGGTTGTGGTGCTGTTTCGTTCTTCAGCCCTGTGAACGAAAAATAAATCATTTCAGGAGAACAAAAAGCTTGCTGTAAGAAAACTTTTAGGCCACATAGTGAGATCATCTGTTTCAATCCTGCAGTTAACCTAATTATATTCACAGCACCTAAAAAATCAGTATGTCAGTGAAAATAAAGTCCAATAGCAGAGGTGGGCAGTTACGACTCTTTTGGGGCATACAAGATCATCATGAGGACCACGTAAAATTTATTCAGTTTCTATAAACGGCGAAGATTGTTCAAGAGACTAAATATTTTCTACTTTTAAGTATGATATAAAATAAAAATTGAAGCGATGTGTCCGACTAAATCTTACGTCTCATGGCAGCCATCCCAGCAAAACCCAGGAACTATTCAATTAATGGAACAGAATACCTTATTTATGACAAGAGCAACAATTCGTGATAAAAATACAGTTTTTCTTCATATAATAGAAGGTAGTTATGTAGCTAAATCAAAAAAGTAAGTGGACAAGGGACCGAATAGTAGTGAATATGGCCATGGGTGTCGTTTGTCTAACTCTAAACCCTTGCCTTAAAAAAGGCCCTTCAACCTAATTCAAATGCTTTCACTGTAAAGAATATCTATCTCCTGTGTGTAAATAGGTACTTAATTGTTTATTGAAAAAGTAAAGCTCACCTTCGTTAATGAGTACCAGTTCCACCACCTCACCAGGTTCAATATCATGGGAATGTATGCACTCGCAGTAGTCACCCACACAGTGCTTTCGACGAACACCTTAAAATTAGAATATGAACTTCATTAATCTGACTACCCTAAGTTTAAATTCATTTAATACATCTACTTTAGTGTATAAACCCCAAATTTTATGAATACGAGCAAATTTTAAATACCTCAAACTTTGTTCGATATAGATTTTTAGATTTCTAAAATCTCCTCAGAACTTTACCCTCAGAAGTGCAGACTCCACTTTTTATTGGTCCCTGATCTAGCAACAGCGGTCTTGCAGGTAATTTGAGACTAAGGTTGTTCACTTGCGGTGTCTTGGATCTCTTCTCAGGTGGCACTGAAAATATTTTTTTATAAAACTCGTGAAGTATTAGAGTCATTTGAATTTATTTCTAGGTTTAGACCGTTCGTTTAGACTTTAGTCTAATAGCAATGATACATTTGTTGATTGGTTGAACTTTTTACATCCGATTTTAGGCTTTTCCTACCCATATCACACAAAAGATAGAATTTTTCAAAGAATATGATATGATCAACTCACTGAATTCCGGTCCATAGTAAAGCAAACTGTAGAAGTGTTTGTTGTAGACAGGTTGAGAGCCGAAGGAGAGGAATAGAGTGTCTTCCACCCACTGTTCAGCCATATACTGTGGCAGAGGAGCGTATGGGGTGCTTCTGATCTCACTCAAACAGGTGATGTTGGGGTGACTGCAGTTCTCGCCATGTGTGTTGGCTTTCTGTGTCAGAAGGAAAAAAGGTTAAAACACTGCTCTTGCACCATCATATATTACAATCAAAGTATTTTGATAGCAGCCACATCTGAATACTACTACTATGTTGATTACCACTACAAAATTGCAATATGAATTGTATAAATAAACTTACCAAGTCAGAGTTATCAACAGTAAGAGGCAGACCATCAGGCACACTGACATCTTCCAAGAAATCGTTTATCTGCTCATCTGTGAGAGTCACATTAGCTCCTGGTTCAGCAATGGTAATGTTTGGAGTGATTGTTTCGTTGAGTGGTAACATGGGGTCTTCAATCGACTCTTTGTAGGTCACAACAACTCCTTGGTTCACACCCTCACATTCCACCTCCCCTATCATGGAAATCCAGTAGCTGGTTGAATTCTGGTTAGCTATGAGAACCACGTCCCATCTCTCTCCTGGTAAGTAGAGCAATTAATTTGATGATTTTTTTTTTTGATTAGTAAGTCATTTGGTTTAGGTTTAAATACGTTTTTTGTGTTTTCCTCTACTCTTGAAATTGCGTCAAAATGGCATAAATGATATAGTCATTCATTTGAATTACAGTTGAAATTGAGATATTTGCACGTCCATTTCTGGGTACCGATAGAAAGACTTGTCACACATTTTAGCTATCTATGTAAATAAATAGCCTACGTGTTGACATTTTGTTAACTATTTTCTGTAAAGTATATACGATACAAGTCACACTATACGCACCATTATTGACTACAATCGACTGAGTGTAGAAAGGAGTTATACTGGCGCCATCTGTTGCAATAACTGTGAAGTTGTGATCCGCTGGCGCTACCACTCGTATCGGACAGTTAAGAGACGCCGCGTTGATAAGTCTGAGGCGATATCTCTTGCCTGAAAAAATATGTACATATATATATATATATATATAACTTTTATCATAAATTACATTTATGGACTACAATTCGTAGTAAGTTGTGGTTATCAAGTATACATTACAACTATCACTCACTAGAATGAAAATCTACAAATATTGTGTCTCTGATTATTTAACTACATTTAAATTTCAGAAAACTGTGCATTGAAATTAGTGAACCTGTTATATTTCTATTGTTACACCAACATCGCTTCAAATTTTCCCTTTTCTTTGAACTTGCCATGTGATTGTATCCCTATATTGTGCTACTTACTATGTCCTTAAATATGCTAACAGTACCTATATTACTAACAGTGTCCTGATTAGTTTTCATGTGTTATATTTTATAACGTACCTCTGACAACATCAATGCGTGCATATGGAAGAGTGGCTGAGTTTCCTTCCTTCTTGCCACCCTGAAGAAAACATGGTAAAATAGGATAATTCTTTTTACTTGTAGTTACTTACTACTCTGCAATTGAATAACAAATTTATTGTATCCTTGGATGATATTGACATCTTCATTTCTTTTGCTTATATTGCATACATCGTTCAACAATAATTCTCAGACTCCTATATCATACTTATAACTTGAATACTCTATATAGGTAAAAAATTGACCATATCATGTCTTCTCACCCGTCCGTTGATGAGTATGTTTGTGGGTGGAGACTTGTCTTCATTGTAGTACCGATTAACGAATTCTCCTTCCGATGTTCTGGCAGGCAAGTCACTCATCTAAAGAGAAATCACAAAGATATTATAGCGATGACTGTAAAGAACTCTAAAGGGTCGTACACACGTAGGGTGTTTTAAGTCTTTCCACCAAACTTTTTGCTAAGCTCCTCCTACTTTTTCAATGAGAATATAAGAAAAAACTATATAATTATTATTTATTTCTTGATACCTGCAGGTATCATGGATACTAACTGAAATAAATAATAATTATATCGTTTTTTCTTATATTCTCGTGGAAAAAGTAGGAGGAGCTTAGCAAAAAGTCTGGCGGAAAGACTTAAAAAAGCCTACGTGTGTACGGCCCTTTAGTGTAACGTCAAACTCTCAATTAAAGTGGATGTCAACATAGGTCATTAAAGACTTCAATCAGAATTTACTAAAGATCAGATAGGTTTATGACCTATGGTAGCTCTCATTTCCAGTGTGTCGTGAGAGTCCGAGAATTGAGAATTTCCTAAGGGATACCTAGCTTGTCGAGTGAAAGATCTAACTACCGCTCAGATCCTTTACTAACCATTGATTTTCTTACTTAAGATCCAATTCATTAACTATTTATTCAAAAATGGTGGATGTATTCTTGATCAGATGTTTTCCCTTTGTTCCTTCTTATTAAAATAAATTAGGTTTTGTAAATCTGGAATATTAATCCTGACGATTCATCTTCGAGGTGTATGTCTTGCTCGTACCTACTGAAATCAAACCAGTTCTTTGACCTTTTAACTTTAACTCGAATTCAATTGAATGAGTTTAATATATAAGACTTGCTGACGTCATAGTATAAATGTGTAATGTAGAACTAATATTGTATTGTGAAACTTACTTGACACCAAATAAGAGTAATCGTAGTGAGCGTGTAGAAGATCTTACCAGTAGGACGTGTGAAGATAAGTCATAGTCATAGAAATGCTTTTGAGTCTCCGTCTCATCGGGTTTCCTTACAATCAAGGGGCCGTAAAGACCTTCTCCCCTCAACAAACCTGAAATGTGTTCATTAGATAGAGTCAGTGAAGAATTATTAGACAGTTCAATACTTTCATTCGTGTAAGAAAAAGATTATAATCATCTATGTTGTTATTTTAATTAGTATCCATGATACCTGCAATAATAAGGTAGAGAAATCAATTGAAACTTTAAAGACACTTTTAATAATCCAAACATTTACTTTCAATTACCAAGGTGAGACATGAATAAATTGTTGAATGTAAAGCCCAGGTCAAACCGTCGAACTTTGTTGGAGCGTTCCTAGAGCGGTGAAAAAAAATCATCACCACTCGTTACCATTCACAGAAGTTGATATCCGTTAAAGCACCACCGTATACGTTCGCTCCTCACCACTCTGAAGGTTTTGAGCTGCACAAAATATTGTGAGTGATGAGGAGCGGTAGTTTTCCTCTTTTCAAAATTCTTCTGCCCCAAAAAACTCCCAGCCAAAGTTTGTCACCACTTGATGGAAGTTCGTGAACGCTTTGTTCTGCTAGGCCAATGCAGAAATCCTGAACGTTGCTCCGCCAGCTTTGCCCGGGCGGTGATTAATCGTTGCACAAGCTTTGGCAGAGTGTCGTTATTTTTTACGAGTTTTTGTGTCTAAAATATGTCTAGAAGTCGAAAATACGGGTGGTGCCATGTTCGAAAATTGCTCATCGATTCAAAAATTTAAACTTCTAAGTTATGAAATACTTGTTCCTTCATAACTCACAGCTACTTCATATCTCGGATGTACTAGATAGTTTTCTATGATCAAAATCTTATAAAACTATGGTCATTGAGGGATAACTATGACGTAATTCTTTACGTATCTGATTTTCTGTAATTTAACATAGAAAACTACTTCATAACTCAGGTGTATTTCATAATTCAGGTCATTCATTAATCGAGTGATTCATAACTCACAACTTCATAATTCAGGAGTTTTACTGTATTATAAGAATCTCACCTTCCTGAGCATGCCAGTAGTGTGTGCCTGGGAAATTGGCCATGAAGTTATAGGTGAAACTCGCTCTGGGATCTATTGGACACTGCGTTAAACCTGGAGACAAATTGGATAAAAAGGGAAATGTTTATCTAGGGCTAAAAGAATGAAGAAGTTCAACCAAATTCGCATTTACGAAAAATTTTAATCCTGGTTTATATAATATTTAATTATTTTATAGATTTAGAATGTGAACATCTTTATTTCAAGTACAGAAGTTTTATTATTTCAATTCTACAACTTCTGATTAGATTTACAGTTTTTTCACTTAGGAAATAAATAAATGGGTTCAATCATTAAAGTTATTTTAATTTGTCTAACTATTTTTGTTCTCCAGCTCGATCTTAATATTTGAAAACGATTAATACTTACAAACTTTTTTCCTATCAAGTATATATCGTTTAAATTTGGTATGACCTATGCATGTATCAATTGGGACTAAAATTTACAAATTTAATTATTTATTGTATTTGTATAGGACTGTTATTCTTCATTACAGTATGAAACTTAAATAGAGTGAGTATAAAACAACAAAAAATTAAAATCAATAAAGTTAACTGTATAATATAGCAGCAAGCCAAAATGCTTCAACCCATTTTCGTCTATTCTTTATTTATAATTTAAGTGACTAAATATCATCACCGGGACGATTGAAGGGTTATACATTACATACATAAAAAAATTGTACTTCTCTTACCTTTACAAGAAATAATAATTTAATAGATAAATAAATAAGAGTGATTTTAAAACATAAATTGGTTCAATTTACCTGAGACGCCATCCATGTAAGGATCAGAGTTCATCGTCAGTCCGTGCCAATGGAAGGACACACTTGAGGACGGTAGTTCGTTCTGGATCTCAACTAGGACTCTGTCCCCTCTACAAACCTGTGATTTAATCCTTAAATTTTACCTTAATTTATGCATTTCATTTGCAAGTAATGGTGATTGAGCGAAACCTTACTTAGCATTTAATTTTTACCAATATATCAAATGATACAAAGAGCGAGAGAGAGTTATGATAGGCCATAGAAGATTAGGTAAGCCATTCTACGGGTCCCTTCGTAATCTTCATTGACCCTAGAATAACTTCAATTTTGTAAAGTCTCCCATTACTATGGTTATTGAGTCCTTACCTGAATGGATGGCCCAGGCAGTTGCCTATTCACTACTTTCAAAAGTCTGCGATTCCCTGACCCGGTTATGCACTCTGGTCTCAGGCAGTCCGTTATGTTTTTGGGACAGTTGTAACAGGCTCTGCAACAAACGGATTCGATTGGAGCAACGTATCATTCGAAATTGGAGATTGGAACTGTAAATGCTTTTAAAGAAAGTAGTGAATATACAATTTGTGATTGATTTTCGAAAAAAAAATTAAGAAATATTGTAACAGATTTTTCTAAATTAAAAAATATGATTCACATGAGCAAAAAGATAGTCATAAGTAAATTAAATTGTATATAGTTAAAATCAATTTGTATGTAATTACAATCATTTTATATGTAATTATAATCATTTTGCATGTAAGTACAGAGATTGTGTGCATTAACTCATAGTCAACGTACACTAATATCGTATTTTCTAGAAGATGGTAATCAATTCAAACTTCTTTGGTTGAAATTATGAACATTTCATTTTTTGCGAAATAGAATAAAGGAAATATCTAACATTTGTAAGTAAAGGGTCAAAGTGGTAGGTAGATCCTTTACCATATATGACTAAGGGAAATTCTTAAAATATTATATATATATGGGTAATGGGTATGTCACCTAGTAAGGGTTTGGTACAGGTGAACCTTGAAGACGAACAGACAGTTCTTCACTTCATCTTCCTTGCACTGTCTGGCACAGTCTTCGCCTGGAATGAAATGTTTTGCAATAATTAATATTATTCAAATTTATTGAGGTAAGTTACGAGTTATCGTACGGTTCCACATTTTCGATCATATAAGAAATACTACCCATGGTACCTGAACCTGAAATAATTCTTCTATACTTTTTTCGGTAAATTCCTAGTTCACGTCCCTAATTGATTTAGGGACGCAAACTAGTGAGGGGTAATTAAGTGTCTAACATTACATAGGTGTCTAATTTCATTGGTAATTTTTTAATTTGATTTTTATGTTAACAAATAATTAAAATTGTAGTAATTTGCTGAATTTCAATTTCAAACATTCCTTTTTGGTATTATTTGCATATGTAGTCAAGAATACTATATTTTCTGTCAATTAAAATTATTTAGTGCTATTTATTTTAATCAGATAAAATACCCCTTTCCTAGTTCACGTCCCTAAATGAAATAGGGACGTGAACTACCCTACAAACAACGGTCTTTCGATTTTATGGAAAAATCCATCGATTCGATATCCCAGCAAACAGCAATCAAAAAGAAAACGAATCGATATACGTTGTTTATAGGGGGAACTTACACTTTTTTCTTATATGATTGAAAATGTCAGGGTACAGGAACATAATCGGGTATAGTACCTAGCAGACGATACAAAAATATGACGTCACCACAACAACACATTCCTTGTTTGTGACCGAACGGCCTATAATTCCTCGTATTTGCATGTTAATATCGAGAAGTTTGAAGTCATTTTATAAGGGTTTCGTGCAAAAGAAAAGTGAAAATGGCGATTGAACCTCAAAGTTGAATATATAGATTTAATTCAGGTGTGTTTTTATTGTTTATTTCTTTAACTTATCTAGAAAAAATAGGGTCTTGAAAATATGGTACCCAGGAGCGTAAAGTAGTGCTAGTTAACTGCTAAATTGTAGTTCCTATGAATAACAAATAAGGAAAAAAATGATGGAATACAATTTAACCAATGCCTAGTTAGTAATTGATCAGAAAAAAATTAATTTTATAAGTGCTAAGTTTAAGTAGGTTTTCCCATGTTTCAAAGTGTGGTCAGAGTCGCCATTTCCAGTCATCCGGTGGTCACGTCAAACTATAGATTCTATCAGCTGATTACCATACCCTATGTTACTGTATCCTGGAAAATGTGGAACAGTTCGATAACTCGGAACTTATCCTACAATAGATTAAATCAGAATTATAGTCAAATTTGAACCCCTTTAGTATACTAAAAATAGACACATAAACGATAGAATTATAGTTATTGGTGACTATATATATTATATACCTTTTAAACTCGAAACGGGAGAATATTTATTATTTATTCATGTAGAGAGGTTTTGATTTATTTTTGTATTGGAATCCTATTAAGTAATAATTCAGCTATAGAAATCAAACAAATGGAAATATTATCCTTTAGCGAATATAAGCAGACTGAGGATGAATGGACACATTGAAGTCGTATTAATCAATCTATTAAGGTCAATAAAGGACTTCTTCACCCTTTAGGATAACGTCAAATATCTTACCATTGAGTTAGACTCAATTAAAGTATTAATTGCCATTGTTGTGTGATGCATATAGTAAGGACATTTTAGCTCTTTCTTATCACTAATAAAACATAATTATCTAATAAAAAATACTTGTGCTACTTGTTGGCGAATTGCGTATAGGGGTAATTCCTACGCTTGGTTGTGCTGAGGACTTGATATCTGCTTTATGGCTTTAATGCTTATGTAACTCACAATAATTGGGTGAAAATCTATAATTTCTAATTATTGATAAATTTGGAGTTACACATTTTAATCAAAAACTTTAATCGGTAATCGAATCTTCAGTGTATCGAACCTTCGTCATAGAAATTTAAATACACATACAGAATATCGAGTTATAAATATTTTTTGTTCAAGGAAAAAAATAATTTCTTCATTGAAAATGAGATATGGAAGAAAACGTGATTTTATGGGGAGGGGGAGCTGCAAGAAATATATCCCCTCTGTCAATTTTTTATCTTCAGTGATGATATAGGTACCATTAGATGCGCAAAGACTTCAACAACAAAGATAAGTTCCATTTTTCTAAAATTACATCGCTGGAATTGAAAAAAAATTCCATTATTTTTCGAAATTTTCGTAGTTGTGACGTCATAACTTTTGATCTTAGACGAATTCTGATTTTATGCAAACGTATTTCTGTTGCCCAAGTCTTAGCTCTTCTTTAATACCGATATCATCCCTTTACGCCAAAAAATGACAGAGGAGATACAGTTTGACTCCTCAAAAAAGCAAAAAGTAGTACTTTTCAGAAGAGTCAAAAGAGTTTGAATGTTGAAACAAAATGGACTCTATTTTGTTGCCCAACTCTTTCCACATGCAATGTTTTTCTCCGTATCTCGTTTTCGATGAAAAAATGTGATTTTGACAAATAAAATAAAAATAATCAATTCGATTATATGTGTATAAAATTTCAAAATTTGTGTATAAAATTTCAAAATTTGTGTATAAAATTTCAAAATTTTAAGATATATATTAAATAATTAAAAATCTGAGGAGTACAATCCCCTAACCTTATTAAATTTGTTTGAGTTGTTTATAAAAAATTCATTTTGAAAGAATGTTATAAGTGATCGTGTTAAAAATATCCTCATGGGGGGTAATATTGTGTCCTTAATTGTTAACAGTGTCCTAATTAAGGTACTTAATGTGTTCCTATATTGAAAAAAAATCCTGATAGGGGTACTTACTGCGTCCCTATTCTACTAACCGTGTCCTCATTAGACTACCTGTTTTCTGAAGGACTCCGTACTCACCTAGAGTAATATTCAAAGTCGTGTCATTTGATAGTCCAAGTTTCTGCTGGTAAACCTTCTGCCTCCTCAGTTGTCTTGAATTGTGCTGTCTTATGAATTTTTCAATGGCTTCATCTCTGAGATCGTAACCCAACTTGTATCGGAAATAGATCTGAGCTGCCTCTACGCCGAACTTCAGGGCATATTTGGCAATCTGCATCTTAACGTACATTCCTAGAAAATACGATTATACCTACATGATTTGATTTTCATGCAGTTATTAAGCCACCACACATAAATGTTATGTAGTTACATTAAATTTTGTATTTAATTACCAACCCCTACAGTCTAAATTGAAATTTCTATATAAATGCTTTAAATTTGTAGAGCCAATAATTGAGGTTTTATAAATCACAGTTAACGTGGAAGAAATTGATCAAGCATTCGCTTCGTAATTAATTATGTAAGAAATATTCACACTCAACCTTCAGTATCAATTCAACATTTCTAAGATTAAATAGAAGAAAAAGTTAAAAATAAGAAATTCCTCTATTATTATCGCAAAAATATTGGTAATTAGGTATTCAGGTACACTTTTAGGTACCTAATTTTTCGGGTAGTGGGATTAATAAATCACACGAATAATATAAATAACATATTATTATAAAACTAGGATCAAATTTGAGATGGTTTGTAGTTTCGTAACCAGTAAAATTATATAGTTTTAATGAATAAAGTAGAATAACAAAAAAATAGAGTGGAGGGGACTTTTAAAGCTTTGGTTAATCCATACTGAATAATATGATGAAAAATGTTTAATTAGAAAGTTTAAATTCATCATGTCATATTCACCTAATATTTTTTTAGCAATTTTTGCTCCACCGTAAGCAGCACCAGCACCCAAAATTGAGGAGGAACCAAAACCACCATGTCCGTAACCGCCGTGTCCAAAACCACCGTGTCCGTAACCCCCGTGCCCGTAACCATGTCCATAACTGCCGAAGCTGCTACCGTAATGTCGACGACGGGAGAAGATAGACGGCGAGAACAATCCTTTCTTTACCTTCTTAGTAGCCTGAAAAAATTTTATTTCAAATTTTAATTTAAATACAAATGAATATGAATTAATTGTAGATATAAAAATCTGTTTCCGTTCACCCTTACCTTGTGAATTGCATATCCTGCAATAGCTGCTTTGATCACCTCTTTCACTTTCTTAGTCTTCGATTTCTTTGGTCTGATTCCAGAATAACCATAACCCGGCGGAGGAGGTGTGTAAGGATTATATCCCCCACTGGGATACGTGTTAGAAGTGGGATACGAGTTGGAAGAAGGATACTGTCTGTTTGGGTAATGAAGACGGTCATCTCTAGGATAGGTAGGATGATGACCCTGTGAATAAGGAGATCCAGCTGTTTGATATGGTAAGCCACCTGTTGGATATCGTGTGTTGGAGCCTGGATATGTTGGTCCATAGGGGTATGTTGATCCACCACTTGGATAGGTAGAGCCCGGGTATGGTCTTCCTGTTCCCGGATACGTTCCTCCTGATGGATATGTTCCTCCAGCTGGATATGTTCCTCCACCTGAAGGATATCTAGTTCCTCCTGTTGGATAAGGCGAAGGGGCCGTTCCTCCTGTTGGATACGGAGAAGGGGCCGTTCCTCCTGTTGGATAAGGAGAAGGGGCAGTTGGCCTTGTAGGGTAGGGAGAAGGGGCCGTTCCTCCTGTTGGATAGGGTGAAGGAGCTGTTCCTCCTGTTGGATAGGGTGAAGGTGCGGTTGGTTTTGTAGGATATGGAGAAGGAGCTGTACCTCCTGTTGGATATGGTGATGGGGCAGTTCCTCCTGTTGGATAGGGCGAAGGAGCTGTTCCTCCTGTTGGATAGGGTGAAGGAGCAGTTGGTTTTGTAGGATAAGGAGAAGGTGCTGTTGGTTGAGTAGGATAAGGAGAAGGTGCTGTTGGTTGAGTT
This sequence comes from Caprella mutica, assembly GCA_947561585.1. Classification (NCBI taxonomy): domain Eukaryota; kingdom Metazoa; phylum Arthropoda; class Malacostraca; order Amphipoda; family Caprellidae; genus Caprella; species Caprella mutica. The sequence continues at coordinate 406,256 of CANNZV010000323.1, read as the reverse complement.
GGGTAAGGTTTGCTTCCTCCAGAAGCAGCACCCCCAGCTAAGACTCCTGTCCCTCCAGTTGCTACTCTACGAGTTCCTGAGCTGCTGCTGCTACTACTACTACTAGATCCTGAGCTTGAAGGGGAGCTTCTTCTTCTCCAAGAAGGTAATCTAAAGCGACTTGAGGATCCTCTGCTGCTACTGCCGCTGCTACTGCTAGAACTTCTTCGAGAAGACGAACTGCTACTTCTTGATCTGCTGCTGCTGCTACTACTTCTACGTCTGGGCGATCTTTTGCGTCGTTCAAGAATAGGCAATGGATCACCTTTACATTTCGACGGTTGTTCATCTGAAGAAGAATCGTCCAATAAGCTTTCGATATCCACGTCATAATTGTCAGCGGCCCAATTGAGTACTTTATCGACATTCTCGAAACTTTCATCACTCTGTTCCACTTCATCACTTTGTTCTTCATCATCACTTTGTTCCACTTCATCACTTTGTTCCACTTCATCACTTTCTTCCGTCGGTTCCTCTTGCCAATTATGAAATTGGTGATAGAGTGGATTTTCATCTTCAAAATTATCATATGAGTGATAGTTGTCAATGGCATACTCCAAATCAGGATCCGACAGCTGGTACGGGATATCAAAGCCTAAATTTTTTATATCCAGGTCAGAAAAATAATCAGGTTCATCATAATTTTCGTAATAGGATCCTTCTTGTTCTAGATCAATATCTTGATATGAATCTGTTGAATAAGAAATAAATAATCGGGTAAATTATATTTAAGTAGCTTATATCTTATCTAACAAACTAGATAACGTTTTAATGAAATGATTCTATAGATATATTTAGTACATATTCGATAACAGGCAACGCATTATTTAGCGTACAGAAATATGAAAATAATTCTTAACTTGGGTGAAATAAGTAAAGTGTTTTGATTTCAATAGCGACAAAATATGTAGAAGTGAGGAATAAATAAATCTATTCAGTGTGCCCAAAGAATCCAATTCTACTGTAGTCTCCATAAGCACCACCTCCCGTGCTAGTGTAAACAGTAAAGTCATTCCCTGGTTAGTACACCGGTGACTCAGACTCCAATTCTAGTCTCCATAAGCGCCACCTCCCGTGCTAGTGTAAACAGTAAAGTCATTCCCTGGTTAGTACACCGGTGACTCGGACTCCAATTCTAGTCTCCATAAGCGCCACCTCCCGTGCTAGTGTAAACAGTAATGTCATTCCCTGGTTAGTACACCGGTGACTCAGACTCCAATTCTAGTCTCCATAAGCGCCACCTCCCGTGCTAGTGTAAACAGTAAAGTAGCGACTGATTACCATAATAGCGACTTATAAAAACAGTTTTAAAGAATATATAACTTAAAATCCCAATAGACTATTATTCATAAATAGTATTATTCAAAGAGTTGTGAAGTAATTTTATAATAAAGAACTAAAAAATATTTGGTGCCGCTTGTCATAAATGATCATTTGATTAAAGAAAACAAAAATTATGGATTGTTATAAAACCTGTAATTCGAGGTTGAAAACAACGTTCAAATTACTGAAATTAGTGAACGTGAATACTGAAATAGCGGAGGTAAACAATATAAGAAACAGTAATTACCTTCGCAAATTTGCAGACGGTCATATTTTACCAGGCATTTATTTATTTATTTATTTATTTATCATCTTGTTATTCGCTTAACTGAAAAAGTGTTCAACCAAATTGTCTGAAATTTGGTGAAACGATTGGTCCATGTCCATTGACCTGCTGGTAGAATATTGGGAGTGACCCGGTCAAAGGTCAAGGTCATGATCATTTATAACTCAAAAAGTATTGAACCATATTGTATGGTGGGACGATTGGTCAATATACAGGAACCATTTTGTTATAGTTTGAGAGCGATAGGGGTCAAAGATCAAGGTCAAGGCCATTTATAAATAAATAACTCAAAAATAATTCCGCCAAATTGTGTGAAATTTGATTGGACGATTGGACAATGTCCACGGACCATCTAGTAGTATTTTAGAGCGATCCGGTCAAAGGTCAAGGTCATTTATACTTCAATAACTCAAAAAGTATTGAACCATGTTACATGAAACTTGGTGGGACGATTGGTTATTATCCAGTTAGCAGTTTATCAGATTTTGGGAGAGAACGGGTCAAAGTGGCGGCGAAGGTATGCACTCTACCGAGTGAACGTATTCTAGTTCATTAATAAAATAATATGTTAATCACTATATAATTTTTGGTTAGTTTTTTCCATTATTAATTATAAACAGAAAAATGAAAGATATCTAGTCAATGTGGTTGATGGTTATTTTTACCATTCATTGCGCACTTTACTTTACTATTAATGGTTGTTTAACCCTTCACACTGCACTTTAATTATTATGATTAATGGTTGTTTTAATGGAAGATGAAAACAAACAATAAAATTGGTCATTATATTTAAATAAGTTTTATCCTCTTCAACAAAATGTTTTTCGGAAGTCTTTTACTTTCTTTTTGTGTTATGAATCAAATTTCTCAAAATAATATTCTATGGATTGTTTAATTTTGTTATAATTTTATAGAATTATTGAATATTCATGATCTAGAACAATGCTTTCAAGTATCGATATTGCAAGATATTGCAATTCTATAAACCTATCATCTGCATATAAATATAAATCATCTGCATTGTTTTACTAAACCATCTACCTATCAACTCTACAGTTAAATCTTAACTCGTAAATATGCTATAAAGATCTTAGGTCTATCTAAGCAACATTCATTTTATAATTATTTGTTTGTCAAATAATGGAAGCTCTGATCAAATTCAAAGATATATCTCTCAAATGATTGTACGTATATATATTATTCTTAATACATATCTAAGTAGGAAATGCGTTTTACTTCTAAGTAATATGTTTTACTTCTAAGTAATACGTTTCAATTCTAAGTAATACGTTTTCTTATAATGGATCTATTATTATCTACAATCTACATAGGTCAGTACTCACCTACAGCCTGTGGTTCAGACTGCCTAGTTTGCTGCACTAGAAGACAAAAGACAACCAGGCTTTTGAGCGACTGAAGCCCACACCTCCTGTATTGAGGTGCCATCTTATTGCACCGCCACTCCTTCTTCAGAAGAAACTAGCAGCAAACTACAAGCCTTCGTCTCACCAAGCCGAACAACAATTCAGCAATTGGAGAGACTCATCTATCTAGTGAAGATGATTAACAAGGAGACACAATTGGCTCAGAGATGATAATGGACGGCTTTATAACCTCTAAACCATGGTGAAATACGAGAGTTATTTTTAGGACCTCATTGAGAGCAGGAACTTAGTATGAGTTGTAATTCAATTAGGGAATTAAAAGAGTACGAGTGATGAGCAGAATTATCATTAATTGTTATTGTATTATGTTTCATTGTTTGTGATACTTAGACAATATTACTTACTTTTTTACAAGTCTTCAATCACACAATGACTTTGGTATGACATGCACATTATGATCAATCATTTAATACGTATATAACTATAAATGAATATTTCACGATGGATGATGACATTGAATTTTCATTAACGTTTAAAAAATGAACGGTTACATTTAATACATTAAATTGTCCGGTTATCTGCGAACATAAGCAATAATTTACAAATTTATATTAACTAATAGTATATTGCTATAATTATGATCATGTATGTAACATGTTTCTATATCAACGAAATGAAACAAAATGTCAACAATGACTTGTGTGGAAAAAGGGTATGAATTAGCACTAGGGTAAGTTCTTAATTATCGGTCAGTTCCACATTTTCGGTCATATAAGAAAAAACGATATAATAATAATACAATAATCATTTCACTAGGATTGGTTGAGTAAAAACAACCTATCCTAGTGAAATTATTATTATTAGCTATATTGTTTTTTATTATATGACCGATTTTTATTATATGTTATGAAATGACAGATTTAATTACAACTAATTATACCAACTTACCCTAGACGGTGCTTTCTCATATCATTTTTTAATAATCATTCTTTAGATGAACAAAGTACATTATATTAAGTAAATAATTACGCTGATTCCATTTAAAAACATATCAAGAAATATTAAATTTTAATCGCACTTTCCCAATAAATATATTTTTTTAACTAATATGTTTTATCATTAAAAACAAGAAGATGAAATCAATAAAACAGAGAGAATTCAATCACCAGCTACGAATTAAGGGTTAAATTCACAGAAAAAAAAACTCTTCTTCGCGACTGAGAGGATGCTGAAGTTTTGTTTTTCATGATGTTATAGTTGTATCATTCATTTAAATTTAAAGTATTATAAAGCTACATATGTATCTATTTCTCCCAAAAGTGTTTTAGTTCTATTATGTACTATAGTTTTATATGCCTTGAATATTATATGTGCGACAGGGAATCTCATGCACATATGTACGTCAAAGATCATGCAAATTCGTTAATATGGTTGTAATTTTTTTATTTTAGAACAATTATAATGTATATTTTGAATGGTAATTTGAACTACCATGAAGAAATATCCACAGGACTTACAATGATCGCAGAAGTGATATAGATATGATAAGTTTCCTCACGGACTAGAAGTGTTAAACATTTTCCCCTCTTGTTCGTAGGCAAATGAAGGTCTTTTTATTCGATACTTTGAAGAAAAATGTAGGCCTGAATTGAAACCATAATTCATAATTTGATCCATTATTTTTTTCTATGAGATGATTACCCTTCCAAATTCGTATCCATTTATTTTATATTTTAATTTGTTTCATTGTTAACTAGATTTCTTCTCATTTACTTTTTTGACCTTTCATTTTTCCTAACTAAAAAAAGTAATGGTAACTAATTTAGATAGTCATTCAATTATCCTAAACAAAAGATTTTGATTTTAGACGCTACTTTAGTATTTCTGTAAATTGGTATAATTTGTGAAGCACTGTCACCCGCCAGAAGCACAAATTGTTTAAATAAAAAAACTTTTAGTACATTTGAAAGCTACGTTCACACTGTAAAAATTGAAAAAGTCAATTCTCAATACAAATTACAACAGTTCGGAGTACAAGGGACGTCAATCTGCGTATCTATCATTCACGACAAACAGCTTCATGATAGAACCCTTGGGCCAAACTAAATTGATAATATTTTTATCTAATGAAGCAAAAGGATACTGAAATATAAATAAATTTTATAACATTTTTATATCAATTTCAAACAATTTTTGTCACTAATACTAAAAATAAGTCACTGTGATTAGGTTAATTATACATTAAAATGTTTTTCTTAATTTTAATTCCTAAGAAATTGTCTTCGAATATCATTTTTTAGTTATTAACGGTGAGAATGAATTTCCCATATCTGCTGTGAATTCAGTCTTCAGATTCTTGTAGCAGATAGAAAACTTCAAAAGCTGTGCAAACTGCCTATAATATCAAAACACCTACCTACTTCATAAATTGAAAATTAATAATTAGATTAATATCCCAACCTATATTTAAACTGGATGGGCTGGTAAGGGTGTAGGTCATGAGCCCCCCTAGGTCATGAGCCCCCCTAGGTCATGAGCCCCCCTAGGTCATGAGCCCCCCCTAGGTCATGAGCCCCCCTAGGTCATGAGCACCCCTAGGTCATGAGCCCCCCTAGGTCATGAGCCCCCACTAGGTCATGAGCCCCCCTAGGTCATGAGCCCCCTAGGTCATGAGCCCCCCTAGGTCATGAGCCCCCCTAGGTCATGAGCCCCCCTAGGTCATAAGCCCCCCTAGGTCATAAGCCCCCCTAGGTCATAAGCCCCCCTAGGTCATAAGCCCCCCTAGGTCTTAGTACACTTCAGCACAAGAGAGATCGTCTGGAAGAAGAGGAGCCCCCACGGTCACGAGCCCCCCTGTTTTAAAATCCTTATTTACCTATATTATTAAATCCTTATTGACACTTTTGTAGTTCATTACTGATTAGACATAAAATATATGTATATCGGGGGGCGTGCCGCCCCCCGAACCCCCCTGCCAGGTCATTAAACAATCATGAAGTGTGCAGAACAACAAACTAGCGAATACAACAAACTACATTAGCAACTCTCAGTAATTTCTATCTAAGTAGTTCTTCATTTGTTTAACTAGGTAAATAAAGATTAAAAAAACAGGGAGTGGGGGCTCGTGACCGGGGGGGGGGCTCGTGACCGGGGGGGTCTTGACCGGGGGGGCTCTTGACCGTACCCCGGCTGGTAAGTGGTCACGCAACTCTCTTCTATTACTGTCCAAGAATCAGGCTGTTCTTCGGCCTCTTTTAGGACTTGGCGAATCAAAGGCCAATTTTCGTTTGTGCGACTCCCTTCTTGGAGGCTGCTGCATTGGAGGCTGCTGCCTTGGAGGCTCCTCTTCTTCCAGACGATCTCTCTTGTGCTGAAGTGTACTCTATGTCCAATAAGTCGAAGAAGTGCTCCATGTGTGTCCGAAGAGATTATTACCCAAATCTCTTTTAAGCTGCTCTACGATTTTCTCCTGAAATTGAAAAATATATTTATTATTATAAGTATTGTGTATTATCTATTATTTTCAGGGCTTTTCAGCGACAACACGCGGAGTTATTCTGGTGTTTCCACACAGTGTGGCGGCAATAACGACAAAAGCCGCTGCTCCGGTACTTTTATTCTTTTCTAGAACGTCGTAAACCTCAAAGTACGCTTTACCGAGTTTCATACTCAGGAATATGAGATCCCTTAGTCTGAAAAAATGTAAACATAATTAACAAGAAGTTCTAAGAAAATTAACGATTTTTTAACCAAGATTTGAATGCGCTGTCAGCAACAGCAAAATGCTGAAGTCATTAGTGTGCTGCCTGTCAGAAATATATGGATTATTGGATATCATTATTTCATAGTATATAATTGCAGGTAGTTACAAATTTAACGAGTATGATTATTCCCATATAGCCCTAGATGATTTTAGTGCTTTAGGAAATCTGCGCGGGTCGACGTTAATCGTGTAGTACCCAACTGCGTCCTCAACGAGACTGAGAGCCGACTTTCCGACGGCTGGCGAGTTCCTAGTCACTCTTTTGTAATATGTCATCATGCTGAGAGTTCTGGAAAGAAAAGAATAAGTTAGTATTGTACAGCACATTAATTTCAACCTAACAATTATCATCCGTAAGTTGCCTACTGGAAGAAATTATAGGTGGAAAGTTAAAAAGTTATACCTTAAAGGTCCTCTCCACTCTTAATTTTAAAAATCTGGAATTGCTTTAAATTCGTAGAGCTAAGGTTATATAACATATCACATTAAGCAGAATTCAAATCGATCATGTATTCTGTTCATAATTAATTATGTGCGAAATATTCACACCTCACTTTTTTCATTCTGAGATTCATTAGAAGAAAAAGCCTTCTAAAATTAAGCGTTAATTTATTAGCTGATAACCAGTTGTGAACCTCTAGGAGGTGGCTCTTAATAACATGAGGAAATTCAGGCAGAAAATGCTTAGGAAATTTCATCGATAAAGTCGAATCATCAGCAAATAGAGTATAATTGAAATAGTTTGAGGCATTATGGAAATCATTATAAAATAATAAGAAACAAAGTCCCCCAAAAACACTACCCTGAGGTACACCACAGCTCACTACTACTCGCTCATCAGAACTCTCACCATCTACAGAAAAACGTTGAGTTCGCCCCGATAGGTAAGAGCGGAACCATGAGAGTGGGGCACCCCTTACACCATAGTGGGATAATTTGGATGATAATAATATGTTGTGGGATACAGAGTCAAAGAATTTACTTAGATCAAGAAAAATGTAAAAGTACAGGTTCCAATCATCCAACGAAGAGTAAACATCTCTTAGAAAACTGATCATAGCTTGTGTTGTACTCCTATTTGGTCTAAAGCCATATTAATATTGGTTTACATTAAATATATTCTTTTGTTCAAAGTAGTTACTCGGTTTAGTATACACAACCTTCTCATAAATTTTGGAATACGTTGACAATATCGAGATAGGTTTATAATTGTTTACGTCACATTTAGAATCTCCCTTATGAATAGGTAATACAGTAACTTTTTTTAGTATTGAAGGGAATTTACTTTGAGTTAGAGACATATTAATTAATTCAAACAAAACAGGTGCTAGTACATCAGATACTTTTTTAATAACAGTAACAGGAACTACACGGATATGAGATGACTTGTTCTTAAGTGATTAAATTATTTCATTTACACAGTCAGCAGAAACAGGGGACATAAAAAATGAATCTAAAAAGTAACCGGTTGAATAGTTTGAAAAGTCACCTTTTTGCTGTGGAAAGCTATCAGATATTTGCTGGCCGATATTATTTTATTTTACTATTAACAAGTAAAAACTATTTTGAACTGATGGAGATAGTTTAAGAACAGGTAAGCAAAAAGTGAGGGTGATTATTTTTGTCATTGCGCGAAGGTTATTCTTAGAGCTAACTCTGTGATTTTACTCACCAAAAGGCAGTGAATAAAAGGGTGAAAATATAATGGTAGTTATTCTAATGCTGTGTGCTTACACTTCTTCCTTGGAAACTATTTAGAAATAGAACAAATTCAGTTACATTTTGATCTCATTGAAGTTTTCATTCTGAATATTCGTTCTTCGCTTGTTTATAGAAAACAATAAATATTTAGTATAAAGCATGTATCGAGTTTTCACATTTCATCAGAGATCCGTGTATTTTCGGGTAAATTATATTCATGATTTAAATTTAGTAATGGTTTATCGTCTGATTCAAAATCATAGGCCTTATCTATGACGTCAACTGACATAAAGCAGTAACTCTGTGAACAAAGGCTATGAACAAACCGGTCGGTGATAAGCTCATAGATGTCGAAAAGCTACTCAGGAATGTAACCAAAAGGAAGACAAACACTGAAAACATAGTTAACGGAAATGAACTGAAAATGAGGAAAAGATTGTAAATGAATCCTACCTAATACAAAAAGTTAAAACTTCGAGGTTGAAGAGCATAACTTAGCATTAACAATTTATATTTTTCAACTGCGAGCAGCGTTAGAAAAATTATAAGCATTGTAAAAAAAAGTCCATATACCAAATTACAACAGTTCGCCGGTACAACAACATAAAAGTCGAGAAGAAAAGTAGAGACAATGGAATAGGAAACCACAACTATTGTGGTTATGTCTCAGCTTGAGGCGATGGCCGTCCAAGGTCGAATTACTGATTTGAATTCTATATCTTTGTAATATGTTACATTTTGAAAGTAAAACTTTCTATTCCTACACATTGGATAAAATAATATGCATATCAAAGATATTTAATGCATTTCCTTTTTTGAACCAAGGGTCAAATCTATGGCATCAAAGAGAAAATAGCTTCAAAAGACTTTGAAGATGTTATATTTGAGAAGCTTTGATATAAAATTCACCTACCACCAATCGATGACTAAGATCGTGGATGCAAAGAAGATACTCACTGAATACAGTCTCTGAATTATCACTAAGAAAAGTCTAAAAAGAAAATAAATAAATGAAGAGTTCATGTTTTTAGACATAGCATAAAATATTTGGATTCTATGATCACGTCTTCCTCCGAAGAAATTTCACCAACCTAATGTGTGTATTACAGAGCGCTATATTGTAATATCGATGTTAGGAAAGATAAGATCTAAAAGAAACGGCAGAACAGTTTCTCAAACTAAAGCTAATATATTTGACCTGTCATACTACCTACTTTCCAGTTGTTTTTATTATGATTTTAGATTATTATCAGTTCCAATGATCTGAGTGTTTGCGCATGCGCAGTGTTTTAAATAGTAACTGCCGTCATTCGTAGACACACGCTTATGAAAAACTATAAAATATATATATATAGGGTTATGAACCAATTAATAGATGTATTTTTTTTTAATTATCAGATGGAATATTAGAGATGGCCATTATATAATGGCTTCAGAAACTGTCCAAATATAAAATATATAAATAGAAAACTGTCCAAATATATTTTCTTTTACTACCTACTTCTAAAAATGTTGAATAAAACGTATTGCTATATTTAATATATTTTAAGTTTAAATTATTTCTAATAACATTTGTAATGTAAGTAAAAGTATTATTTATAATTTTGTTTGGATGTAAAAAATTCTTTTCCTGTCTAAATAATAGTTTGACCCCCTGTATATCATAGCTACCTATTGTTTTTGTATTATTTTATCTCTGATTAAATGATGATAATATTCATGGAATATTTACTCCTTTGATTAACGCTCTATTTAGTAGTGAGCATTATAATTGTGTTGTGACAATATGCGTTTAAAATTATAGATCTTAAGAATATCGCAGAAGAAACTAAATGAAATGGTATCGAATACTATATACCGCTGGTTAAGAACGATTAAATAGTCTTTAATTTAAAACCGAACCTTTTCATATGAACACATAAATAATGTTTATCTATCGATTGTAGTTATAAATTAGATATGCTAAACAGGTTGACTGCATCATTAAGTTATTTACCTCTTATAATATTTTGCATTAATCCGTAGACTTTTCCCCCGATTTGAATAGAGACAAGTCCGCTGTCTGGATCTCGACTTAATTAATGAGATACGAGTTTCCAAAATATGAAATAAAAGAGTACTAATAGGACCAAATCTTGAAACGTAAGAAAGAGAATAAAATAATTACAATAAAGGAAAATACTAATTATTTTGTATGGTTTTATTATGAGTCTGAAAATATTGAACAATCCGATAACACGATGTTTTGACGTTTATATAATTAAACGTAACAGTAAAATATACCAATATCTAGCTAATTCTTTTATATCATATTTAAATATCAATAACTTGTTTAGTAGTATATACATGTATGTATTTTACGAAGTCTCTGTTGAAAAAAAAATTGTCATAAAAACTAATTTCTGAACCAATATTGCTTCTAATAAGCTAATCTGAGTACTAATCTCGATGTTTATGGTAGTTATTGTGAAAATGCACTGCAAAAATTGTAGTTATTGTGAATATAGAAAAAATATTTAAGTAGGTACTATAATAATTCCGAGACATGCCTCGATATTTTTACAGATTTTATAAGACCAGGTTACAATAAAAGCGAAGCCTGCCTGCATATCATTAAATAAAGTATTCAGTTTTATTATTTTCTTGTTGCCGGCCAGCACGAGCAGAAGAAGAAGATCGCAAAAATAATCTAGGCAAAGACCATACATTTCTTATTATCATCAAAAAAGGGCATTTTCTACTTATATATTGTAGAATATATATACATAGTATATAATAAACAATATGTACACATTATAATTATAATAGAAAATAAAGTATTCCGTGGGCGAATTGTCCGTTGGACGTAATGTCCGTGCACGAATGTCACCATACTGTATAAGGTGACACGTGAAAAATAATATATTAAAAAGAAATACTTATTATTTTCCCATCATTTGTATGACAATATTTATAGTCACTGAGTATATCTTTATTATACCAGTCTCAAAACAAATAGAGATATAACCAAACCAGTGAAACAGTTCACCGTTTTCGTGCTGCCATTTTGAAACGTACAAAAACTTATAAGAAGTTGTATATAGTTCATGAAAAAAATAACAATTAACTTAGACTAATTATATTGTCTGAATCTGTAAGAAACAATCGTCAAAATATTTCAAAACTACCTTATTCGGTATTTAATATAATTTGATCTTTCGGACGTGTGGTGGTCACCTGATGTGGTCAAATCACTAAAATTCGACATATGCTGAATCGTAATCAATAAGCTTGAGACAAGTATCGATGCGCTTTCTGGTTCAATTTTACTTCATTCTTCCTTCGAGAGCTGTAAGCAGTGGACACTTTGGAAAACACGTTTTTTGTGTGTTTTTTTGGAATCTCCTAATCTAAACGTGAGTTTAGCCTATGTATAAAGCTAATATAAGTATGTAGGGTTTTTTGTGGGCTTTTTTCTTTGTGGGCAATACATAGAGACTTATAGAAATACATAGAGTTAAGTTGCTCAGTTATTGCAACCGCATGCAGCTAGTTTATTCATTAAATTTAGTTTGGAAATATCTTTATAATAGTGATTTTAGAATACCGAGACAAATAATCTAAAACTACACAACAAAAAAATTCACTCATTAAAATTTCACACGACTGCTAACCTACCAAATTTAGAATTTTATATACTAGTTATTGTAATAATATTTTCTCTTCTTTCAGAGTATGGATTTCAGTTTAAGGTTAGAAATGGCAAATGCCTAATTTAAAAACTTGACTTCAGTTGCTGTTTATCCGGGCTTTAGTTGTCTTAAGTGCCACCAATAAAATAATGCATCATTTTTAATGATTAGTAATATAACATTTTAGTAATTTATTAAATCTAGACATCTGGTGAAACACATGCGCTGTTGCGTCACACATGCAACCTTAAACTGAAATCCATACTCTGAAAGAAGAGAAAATATTATTACAATAACTAGTCTATAAAATTCTAAATTTGGTAGGTTAGCAGTCGTGTGAAATTTTAATGAGTGAATTTTTTTGTTGTGTAGTTTTAGATTATTTGTCTCGGTATTCTAAAATCTATGTATGTTCTATAAGTCTTCGATGTTTGCTTCTCCCAAAGGTTTACTGTATTTAATTTTCGCAAATGATTTAAACCATAGATTTCAAAAGTTAGTATATCGCTCCTGTGAAATTCTTTGGCTTAAACTTTTGATTTTAATCATTCAAATTTTAGTAAATTATCACGGATTGGTGTTATTTAATTCCTGAGTGAATTGGAACTGTTTGATGATTGTTAATTTTTGCTTTTATTTAAGCTTAAATTTTTAACTTTCCAGCTATAATTTCTTTCAGTAGGCAACTTACGGATGGTAATTGTTAGGTTGAAATTAATGTGCTGTACAATACTAAATTTTTCTCCTTTCCAGAACTCTCACCGAAATGTACAACCATAAAGTGACTAGGAACTCGCCAGCCGTTGGAAAGCTGGCCTACAGTCTCGTTGAGGAGCAAGTTGGGAACTACACGATTAACTTCGACTCGCGCAGATTTCCAGAAGCAATAAGAGCAGCTAAGGCTATTTGGAAAATAACAAACTCGTTGAATTTGTAAGTACCTGCAATTATATACTATGAAATAATAATAACCAATAATCCATACAATGACCATAAATTTACAATATAAACTTTTTGTCCAGTTTAGTCAATTTGCTATAAAATGACTTATATTCATGTATAGTAAATATTATCTTTTATTCCATTGTAAAATGTCTGCTATCTACAGTCATTCATAATTATTAAGTTACATTCATCAATTAAATTCGAACTGATGACAAAGTTATATTTCTGACAGATATCACACTAATGACTTCAGCATTTTGCTGTTGCTGACAGCGCATTCAAATCTTGGTTAAAAATTCGTTTTTTTTTCTTAGAACTTCTTCTTAATTATGTTTATATTTTTCAGGTCAAAGGACCACATCTTTTTAAGCATAAAGATATGTAAAGCCTATTATAAGGAGTTCGACATTCTACGATTAAATTTTGGGACTGGAGTAGTGGCTTTCGTCCTTTTTGCCGCCACACTGTGTGGCAACACCAGCGTAACTCCGCGTGTTGTCGCTAAAAAAGTCCTGGAAGATATGAGGGAACGGGAAGAAGAGAAATACTTGCAAGTCTCTGACCATGATTCTTGGGTGAGTTTAAAAAATAAAATCACCAATGACACAATAGGACTCTTCATTCACGAACAACTTATTAGTCCGTAAATTTTTTATTCCGTATAAAGTAAAAATACATTTTTTCTATAATAAATGCCAATATGAAAGTCCGTGAATTTTTATTCCGTATAAATGTATTAAGAGATAAAAAAAATCCAAAGTAAAATATTTATTTTTCTATAATAAAATCCAATATGAAAGTCTATAAATTTTGTACTGTCCAAATGTGTCCAAAATTTGGGATAGTTCGTAAATTTTGTTGTCCAAAACTGCATGACGAGAACTACTGCATACAATGAATATCTTTTAGATAATTTGATTTTCGTAAGAAAACTGCATAAAGTTTTTGACTAGTTGCATATAGAACAATAATGATATATGCCCATAAATGGGCAGAAATACTATGATGAATTAAATATTAGCTTTTTTTAATGAGAATATTTTTTTATTTTCAACTAAGTGTTATTTACTTATTGTCTAATTATTCACTCTTACTAGCGTCCAAATATATTTAGTCAATTTTTCATTATAAAGAATAAATGTGATTTTGCAATTAGGCATACATAGTATAGGTAATTAAGAAATTGTAGAGTTTTCTTTTTCATTTGGAAGTATTTAATATTGATGCTATTTTCTAGGTGGAAGAAAATATAGTAATTTACGAAAATGCCGTGAAATACATCAGAAGAACTTTTGACTGGGAAAAATCTTTCTCAAAGAAGCTTCCTTTCGCAACTATCGACAAAATTTGCGAGAAAAACAAGAGTGGTGAGTAAAACTTATTGTCTTCTAATTTTATTCCCTGAATCACTGCTCTTCCTTTATTATACGATACATCTTCTATCTTTGGAATCAACCTCTACTTTTTAAATCAGAATTAGCAGTAATTGATTTGTAGTATATCACCACTAATCAATAGTTATAAACTATTAGTGTCTATTTTTCATTTGACATTTTATACCTGAATTTTGCTAGGAAGGAAAATGTAGTAACTATCAATGCTTCGATGACAAACTATTTCTGTAGTTCTAACTTTTTTAATTACCCTTTGCAAAAATAGTTATTATTATTTAAGTATTTATCTCCTTATGTACAGAGTGCGGAGAAAGTCCCCGATCAAATTTTATTTTATAAATTATAGATGTTATTAATTTACTAAATTTATTCATTTATATAATAAAATACTTTAATGTTCCAGGTCTAATTTTTTTTATAAATTTACATTGTCTTTTTTAAAAATGAGTCAACGTGAGGCTATTATTCAGCTACATTGCGCGGGGAAGACAAACACAGAGATTGTTAGGCTGTTAAAAGCACCGAAATCGACTGTTAAGGATGCTGTTAAACGCTACCAAGAATTGGAGACAACAGGTGATCGACCCAGGTGTGAACGACCTCGCACTACACGCTCGCATCAAAGCCATTAGGAAGCGGATAAGGAGGAACCTCAAGCGAAGCATGAGAAAGATGACTAAGAGTATGGATATCGACGAAAAAAGTGTGAGAACCATCGTCATAGATGGCATCAAGTTGTCCCCCTTCAAATGACCAACATGCAACAGCTCACGGACTTGCAGAAACAGAAGAGGCTTTGCAGATCATAGATTATTTTGAATGCAATGAAAGATGACACGCAGGCTGGTGAGATCGTCTTTTCGGATAGAAAATGTTCACTGTGGAGGCCAAATTCAACTCCCATAACGACAGAATTTTGGCAAAAAGTGCTGTTTTCCGTCGCCAAAAGCCTGCCTTTGAGATGGTTTGGGCTGCCATCTCTGAGAGTTGGAGATCTCCTCTCATTTTCGTCAAAGAAGGCGCTAAAGTTAACGGAAAATTGTATATCGAGGATATTTTGACTCCAGGACAAGTCGAGATGAAGAAGCAGTTCAAGGACAGGTCTTTTACTTTTCGACAGGACGGTGCGCCCTCACACACAGCGAACAAAACTCAGGATTGGTGTGAGCGTCTCCTGCGTGTTGGAGGAAGGAATTGTGGCCTCCTTCATCGCAAGACCTGAACCCTCTGGATTTTTGTGTACGGTCCATTTTGGAGAAGGAAGAGTGCGCTACAGCTCATGATAGTACGGAAACTCTGAAGAAGTCCCTCGAGCGACAATGGGCCAAAATTCCCCAAGAAACGTTGGGCTTCATAAGTAGACTCGAGAGAGTAATCGCCGCCAATGGTGGTCATATTGAAAAATAATTGGTAGAACTGTTAAATGGGTTTATTGAGATATTGTGTGATAAATTTTGATTCATTTCATCCATCACAACTCATTAAATTAACATTTTTATATGATCGGGGACTTTCTCCGCACCCTGTAATTTGAAGTTAATGGAGTGATATTATTTTGAAATGAAGTTTATCAATTTGCAACTTTCTGCAACTTCATTTTTCCATAATAAATGTTCTTTCATCCTTACTTCCAGTAATTCCGACCAAGGCCATTGAAGTTATGAACAATACTGCTAAGACAGCGTAAGTAGATCCAATTTTTTTCTTTGGTCTGAAGTGAATTTTAATATTATCTTATTTAGCCATATGATTCTTTCATGAAACTCTTTGAGGTGAATGGAAGAGAAGGGCTTCAAACTGTTGTAATTTGGATTATATATTATCGTTATTCATATGTACCTTACTAGAGTTTTTTGACGCTACTTACTGTTTTAGAGAATAGCGCTAGGGTTATGTCTTCATCAACGAGGTTTCAGATTTTTGTGTTAGGTTGGATCGTAGGCTTCACTTACTTATTACCACTTCATTTTATTCTTCCATTCGTGAGAACAGCCACCTGTGCTTGTGTCCTTTTTCATCCTAATATTTAGTGAGTCACTGCATTCACTTAGTAGCTTTTCTGCATTCATGAGCATTGTAACTGGTGGTGGTAGGTGACTTTATTCATGGAGCCTCATTTCTTTCTGACTTTAGCTCCAATGTAAATTAATTAATATTATCCATGTATTAATGTATATCCTATAAATTTGAGTAAATTTAATTAATTTCTTTCAATGTGTAAGAATGAACATTGGTGTCTATGTCCAATACTTTTAAAATGTCTGAGACAGGAGAAGTATTAAATTGTTTCGATACTTACAATGATATTCTTCACAACCTGACGTGTAATGTTCTTGTTTCAGATGTGCAATAACTAACTTCATGACTCGGTACAACTTTGCCTCCATTGCTGCATTTTGCATATATTCTGGACTGATTAAAGAAGGAGGCGTAACGAAGGTGAGTGAAATGTAGTGGCACAGATTGTGCGCACTCTCGGTATATCTTTCTCTATTTAATTTTTTTCGCTATAGAATTATTTTTTTGGCAAACTCATGTTTCCAGTTCTTGAACCTAAATTTAGGCAACGTCAAAATTGCATTAAAAAAATCCAAAATACTTGAGACAAATGGGTTGTCAAGTATTTTTTAAATATTCAGTATCTTTAGATATACACAGATAAAAACATTTTGGGGAAAACAGATATAAATGATTTTATGACTCATGAATGCAATAACCCAGTGTAATGCAATAACGCTGTCTCAACGTTTCATAAGAAATATCACTGCAAAATTATTTGATCATGTATCAACATTATTTATAAATTATATATATAGTTCTAAATGTTAACGCAAACTATCACATTTAGAAACATCAACTCGCTATGTTACTAGTGCATTTATAAATGCAATTTTCTTTATAGGTTGATGGCTCATATTCAAATAGATTTCGTCAAATACTTACTATACAGGGTGTCCCAAAAAAACCGATACCCAAGTTTCAATGGCTGTAATTCAAAAACTATTAAATTAAAAAGAAATTTGAAAATCACATTTTGTTTATCAACATTTTTTACACATCTGTACAAAATTTTAGATTATTATTAGGAAATAATACCCCGTATTAGGAAAGCTATAAATTTTTCAACTTATATTATTTGTAGTTTAAGTATTTGTTCATGGCTTTAGCGCCATGAGTTGATCAACATTTTGGATAGTACCCTGGTGACATTTCACTAATTTTAAGATGACATAGTTTCACCTTCATCTAACCTTTGTCCAACTAACATTTAATTTAATATAGACCATCACAATACTTATAATAATAAACATATTTTACAATTTCAGGAGGAAACCTTAGAGCAATTAAGAAAAATCTTCGGACACACCACACTCTGTGGACAGCCAATTGAACAGTTCATCAATTTACTTGACATGGAATACGCTGCATGTGAGAAGGAATACGAGAGACTGGAATCTCTCGTTGTGGAAGAAAATCAACAGGAGCCTCCAAGGAAGGAGGCTCGCAAACGAAAATTGGACTGCAATTCACCAAATCCCAAAAGATATCGAGTAAACAGACTATGATTCTAATAGGTGAGATGTATGGCCTAATGACAAAAAAATACAAAAAACGATAAATATCAGAAAGAAATGAAAATAAGTAATATTAGAAAATAATAATGTTAAATGACTTAATATTAAATGTCGTGATAAAGTAACTACAAACGCTTATCATGTACAAATTTAATAATTTAGTTTTATGTAGTATATAATTTTGTAGATTTGACTTTAGTTTATAAGTTTGTAGGTTTTGAATTAGTTTATAAGTTTAAATAATGTGTATTCAATATTAGAACACTAGCTTCAATTGTAATGCTTGTATTGTATGTACTGACCATTTGACTTACTGATTTTAATGTTCTGAGTTTCATATGCAAGTTATGGATAAACCCCCATGATTTCATGACTCTACCACTATCGAAATGGAAATTAATATTCCAGTGGTGGTTAAAACATATGATAATATTAGCATTGTGTCAGTTATTTTAAGTTATGTATTTTAATTATTAGTTTTAGTTGATTGTACGATCTCTTTGACTAGATATTGATTTATGTGTAATATCATTTTGCGCTGTGATATTGACATGTGATCAAATATTATTAATTAGTTTAAGGAAAAAGTCACTGTGATATTATGTTTTTCAAAGTTTACTAAAATCTTTTTCACAACTAACTTTACTTGTCAGCTTTTGAAGTTTTCTATCTGCTACAAGAATCTGAAGACTGAATTCACAGCAGATATGGGAAATTCATTCTCACCGTTAATAACTAAAAAATGATATTCGAAGACAATTTCTTAGGAATTAAAATTAAGAAAAACATTTCAATGTATAATTAACCTAATCACAGTGACTTATTTTTAGTATTAGTGACAAAAATTGTTTGAAATTGATATAAAAATGTTATAAAAATTATTTATATTTCTGTATCCTTTTGCTTCATTAGATAAAGATATTATCAATTTAGTTTGGCCCAAGGGTTCTATCCTGAAGCTGTTTGTGGTGAATGATATGTAGATACGCGGATTGACGTCCCTTGTACTCCGAACTGTTGTGATTTGGATTGAGAATGGACTTTTTTAAATTTTACAGTGTGAACGTAGCTTTCAATGTACTGAGAGTTTTTATATTTAAACAATTTTAGCTTCTGGCGGGTGACAGTGCTTCACAAATTATACCAATTTACAGAAATACTAAAGTAGCGTCTAAAATCAAAATCTTTTGTTTAGGATAATTGAATGCATAATACTATTCAATTTCAATCAATCAATTCCATTATATTTCAATCAATCAATTCCATTAAATTTCAATTGATCAATTCCATTAAATTTCAATTGATCAATTCCATTAAATTTCAATTGATCAATTCCATTAAATTTCAATCAATCAATTCCATTAAATTTCAATCAATCAATTCCATTAAATTTCAATCAATCAATTCCATTAAATTTCAATTGATCAATACTATTCAATTTCAACCAAATACTATTCAATTTCAATCAAATATTATTCAATTCCAATCAAATACTATCCAATTCCAATCAAATACTATTCAATTTCAATCAATCAATTCCATTAAATTTCAATTGATCAATACTATTCAATTTCAACCAAATACTATTCAATTTCAATCAAATATTATTCAATTCCAATCAAATACTATCCAATTCCAATCAAATACTATTCAATTTCAATCAAATACTATTCAATTTCAATCAAATACTATTCAATTTCAATCAAATACTATTCAATTTCAATCAAATACTATCCAATTTCAATCAAATACTATCCAATTTCTATCAAATACTATCCAATTCCAATCAAATACTATCCAATTCCAATCAAATACTATTGAATTCCAATCAAATACTATTGAATTCCAATCAAATACTATCCAATTCCAATCAAATACTATCCAATTTCAATCAAATACTATCCAATTTCAATCAAATACTATCCAATTTCAATCAAATACTATTCAATTTCAATCAAATACTATTCAATTTCAAGCAAATACTATTCAATTTCAATCAAATACTATCCAATTTCAATCAATTACTATCCAATTCCAATCAAATACTATCCAATTCCAATCATATACTATCCAATTCCAATCAAATACTATTCAATTTCAATCAAATACTATTTAATTTCAATCAAATACTATCCAATTTCAATCAAATACTATTCAATTTCAATCAAATACTATTTAATTTCAATCAAATACTATTCAATTTTAATCAAATACTATTTAATTTCAATCAAATACTATACAATTTCAATCCAATACTATCCAATTCCAATCAAATACTATTCAATTTCAATCAAATACTATTTAATTTCAATCAAATACTATTCAATTCCAATCAAATACTATTCAATTTCAATCAAATACTATTCAATTTCAATCAAATACTATCCAATTCCATTCAAATACTATTCAATTTCAATCAAATACTATTTAATTTCAATCAAATGCTATCCAATTCCAATCAAAAACTATCCAATTTCAATCAAATACTGTCCAATTTCAATCAAATACTATCCAATTCCATTCAAATACTATTCAATTTCAATCAAATACTATTTAATTTCAATCAAATACTATCCAATTTCAATCAAATACTATTCAATTTCCATCAAATACTATTTAATTTCAATCAAATACTATTCAATTTCAATCAAATACTATCCAATTTCAATCAAATACTATCCAATTTCAATCAAATACTATTCAATTTCAATCAAATACTATTTAATTTCAATCAAATACTATTTAATTTCAATCAAATACTATCCAATTTCAATCAAATACTATCCAATTTCAATCAAATACTATCCAATTTCAATCAAATACTATCCAATTTCAATCAAATACTATCCAATTTCAATCAAATACTATCCAATTTCAATCAAATACTATTCAATTCCAATGAAATACTATTCAATTTCAATCAAATACTATTCAATTTCAATCAAATACTATTCAATTTCAATCAAATACTATTCAATTTCAATCAAATGCTATCCAATTCCAATCAAAAACTATCCAATTTCAATCAAATACTGTCCAATTTCAATCAAATACTATCCAATTCCATTCAAATACTATTCAATTTCAATCAAATACTATTTAATTTCAATCAAATACTATCCAATTTCAATCAGATACTATCCAATTTCAATCAAATACTATCCAATTTCAATCAAATACTATCCAATTTCAATCAAATACTATCCAATTTCAATCAAATACTATCCAATTTCAATCAAATACTATTCAATTCCAATCAAATACTATTCAATTTCAATCAAATACTATTCAATTTCAATCAAATACTATTCAATTTCAATCAAATACTATTCAATTTCAATCAAATACTATCCAATTCCAATCAAATACTATCCAATTCCAATCAAATACTATCCAATTTCAATCAAATACTATTCAATTTCAATCAAATACTATCCAATTTCAATCAAATACTATCCAATTTCAATCAAATACTATCCAATTTCAATCAAATACTATCCAATTCCATTCAAATACTATCCAATTTCAATCAAATACCATCCAATTTCAATCAAATACAATCCAATTTCAATCAAATACTATTCAATTCCAATCAAATACCATTCAATTTCAATCAAATACTATTCAATTTCAATCAAATACTATTTAATTTGAATCAAATACTATCCAATTTCAATCAAATACTATCCAATTCCAATCAAATACTATTCAATTTCAATCAAATACTATTTAATTTCAATCAAATACTATCCAATTTCAATCAAATACTATCCAATTTCAATCAAATACTATCCAATTTCAATCAAATACTATCCAATTTCAATCAAATACTATTCAATTTCAATCAAACACTATTCAATTCCAATCAAATACTATTCAATTTCAATCAAATACTATTCAATTTCAATCAAAGATGTAATTCACTCCATTACTCATAACTCAAAAAGGAGAATAAAAAACTGCGACAAATTATATGGTTACATTAGAAAAACTGCTTAAATAACATTAAAATCACTGATATTTCACAACTTAAAAGTAACTCCAACCTCTGCAGCAGAAGATGTTTCTGTGAACTCGAACCCAATTGTCACAAACGAGATTAGGGAAAAACCCAATTACCGTGGGGGACTGATTTACCGAACAGGTATTAGGACCAAAAAGATAAATAGTTATGTTTTGTTAGCAATGAATGAGATGGTTTTAATTGTTCACTGTGCACTTTATTTACAAATATTGGTGGTTGTTTTAACTCTTCAATGTGCACTTTATTTACAACTATTGGTGGTTGTTTTAACTCTTCACTGTGCACTTTATTTACAAATATTGGTGGTTGTTTTAACTCTTCAATGTGCACTTTATTTACAACTATTGGTGGTTGTTTTAACTCTTCACTGTGCACTTTATTTACAAATATTGGTGGTTGTTTTAACTCTTCAATAATTGGCGTTGGCTTGTTTTATACGAAATTAATATTTATAAAACCATGAAAAAAATATAATTTTTGAAGAAGTGGATTTTCACCAACTATGAATATTTTTACGTTCTTTTTAGCGATCTTCCACATTCAATTAAATTTTCGACCGAAATAATAGTTGTATTATTATATTTACTGGCCAACTTTTAAATAATTATTTAGATATCCTCACCAAGCACTGAGGGTTAAATGCGAAATGCACGGTAATTGAGTCTTTACCCTACCTCTTCATTTCTCTCTCTAGGAATGTGATAAAAATAGCATTAATTTCTACAGCTTTTGCTAGGAGTCGATAAGTACAAATGTCCTTAGGATGAAATATAGCTACAATTAAGGTAGAAATAAGGCTATCTATTATCTAGAGGGTAGAACTGCCGAAATTACGTCCATCATTTAGGGTAGGTTCAGAGTTATCGGACGGTTCCGCGTTTACGATCATTTAAAAATATACAAACTTGTTATTCAAATTATTGTACTCTTTTAAATGATCGAAAATGTAAAAGTTTTCGATAACTCGAAAAGATGACGTCATACAGCAGGTTAGAAAATTGGGGTAGAGATTAATATAGCTACTACTATACAGTATAAATTATACAAGTGTATATATAAACATTAAATAAATGATAACAATCGGTAATATACATATTCATCAAAAAAGTCCTATCAGCTACTAGTTACATTAAATTGGAATATATAAAGATTTAGCAATCATGGAAAATATATGGGACTTCTTGGCTATATATTTACAGAGTCTTTACAAAATAGTCTTTGGTTCTAGATATACAAAGTGGAAATACAAATAGTTGGGGCAGACAACATTGGTCCAAGCTTGGGGGTTGGTAACTCGGGTAAGTTCCGAGTTATCGGTCACCCTATCATCTGGATTGGTTTGCCTACTGTTACCACCATCTAAACCAACTAAAACATAACCTATAACCTTATATACAATTTAGATCATTAATGTATTAGTAAAAATAAGGAGACAAAAAGTAAATAAAAATGAAATTCAGCTCAGGGAACAGGTTCATGAATGCAGAAAAGTTACTTCATGCACACTTCCATTTACCCGATTTACATTAAGGAATATTTTCAGTGTAAAGAACTTGCTGGTAAAAGAGGAAAATGAAGAGATCATAGCTAGTTGTCTAAATAGAAAATTCAAAAAGTTTAGCGGTATATTATAAGTTATTAAATAAATCCAATTTATAACAGTTCGGGTTTTCAAACTCTGCCATCATGTTATTAAATATTATTAAAATAAATGTAAAACTATACTCTAGCTAATAAATAAATAATACAACAATAAAACCATAACATAAAATCTAATAAAACGCTTAACAATCAAACAGAATATTTGTACAGAAATAAAATAGACGTCACTTCTACCAGAAGTAACAAATAAAACTAACTGGTTATTTTATATGATAAATTGAAGGAATTAATATCTCCTAATATGTGAAACTTTCTGTTTACAGATGAAAATTAAATATCTGATGAATATTTCAATAGGCTATTATTAAAAAATTAGCTACATCATAAAAAATATTTTAATGCGTATTTATTTTAATAATATACTAATCAAATATGCATTCAGTATCTACTTTATTATCAACAATTACTCATCACTTTCACCTAACTAATAATCTCTAGATTGAAACAAACATTCGATTGGTGATTATAAACGAAAAAAATGAATTCAAAGATATGATTATCAAAAGGAAATTATCAAGAAAATGTTTAAAAAGAATGGAGTTTGTTTTTGAACCAATTTACAAGTTAGAATATCATTTATGGGAATAAAAGCAAAATTTACAGACGCATCATCAGAGTTACGGTGAATACTGAATCACCGAACAACCCGAACTATGTAGGAACAAGCCATTTCAATTTGTAGATATAAAATTCTTCCACCTAATCAGCTACTGCATATCGATTGTTATATTTGGATAATATTCACTTTTATTCATTGCAATCAGTCGAGTAAATACACCGTAACCTATAGCTAGTCACAAACTCAGTTTTCGATTCTTCAGTCCATGTACCTACTATCGAAAACAGAGCATATGCATGCAACTTGCTATCGGCCATTGTGTTTATTTACCACAACTGAGTACTAACCCTAAGATTTAGCATAAGAACACTTGCTGAATGCTACATCTTCACAGATCTCTTCTCACAACCTTTTATTACACATTACAGTCTAGGTTACAGATTATACACACTGCAGGTTAAAATGAAGTACACAAACACTAGACTAATAATTGCACAGGATAACCCCGGTAGCTCTGCATCCAGAGGATGCAAGACAAATGGGTACTGCATCCAGAGGATACAAGACAAATAGGTACTTCATCCAGAGGATACAAGACAAATAGGTAGTGCATCCAGAGGATACAAGACAAATAGGTACTTCATCCAGAGGATACAAGACAAATAGGTAGTGCATCCAGAGGAAAGAAAGGCAAATAGGTACTTCATCCAGAGGATACAAGACAAATAGGTACTGCATCCAGAGGATACAAGACAAATAGGTACTGCATCCAGAGGATACAAGACAAATAGGTACTGTATCCAGAGGATACAAGACAAATAGGTACTTCATCCAGAGGATACAAGACAAATAGGTACTTCATCCAGAGGATACAAGACAAATAGGTACTTCATCCAGAGGATACAAGACAAATAGGTACTTCATCCAGAGGATGCAAGACAAATAGGTAGTGCATCCAGAGGATGCAAGACAAATAGGTAGTGCATCCAGAGGATACAAGACAAATAGGTACTTCATCCAGAGGATACAAGACAAATAGGTACTTCATCCAGAGGATACAAGACAAATAGGTACTTCATCCAGAGGATACAAGACAAATAGGTCCTGCTCTCTGCAAAGCCCGTTTTACCACATCATTCATTGCTGCATGTCTTGGGTGACGCCCAGAACTGTACCTACAAGACAGGCCATGCAGTCCTCTGACATCCATCCCACTGCCACAGCGGCAAGAATGAAGTTCATAAGCTCTGGCACCAACTCTGAGAGCAATGGCTACCCTCAGGACCTCTGGATCGAGCTGTGTACCCAATGACGGTATGGGAATGGTGTTCAACCACACTCCAGTTTCTTCAAGAGATGCAGATAATAGTCGTGCCCTTGCCACCTGATCAGCTCTAGCCAACAGACTTTCCATTAATGAATGAGCCCGTGGTGTATCCCATTCTTTTTGACTGGAAAAAACTGGACCCAACTGCATCCGAAAGTTCTCCGGTATCGACTATATTAATATTAGAAAGAATAGTTTCAACCAAATCACTCACAGAATACATAGAAGACACAAAAGCAGGCAAGGCAATATCTCCAGCTCTCCTACAACCTAGTCCACCAAGGCCAACCGGTAAAGTTGCCTGAACCCAAGAATCAGCTGACATCTCTACATTGGTCACACTGGCAACGGCAGATCTAAGTGATTCATCAAAGCAGCTAAGTTCGACTACGTGCTTGTAAGCTGGAGAAGCCCGCAGAACATATTGTAGCTTCGGAATGGAGAAAACATTTCTCAACAAAAAGAAGGCTTGATGGTTATCCACCACCCGCAATCGAGAGACCATGAGATCCAGATCTTCTTTCTTCCTTAAAATCTCCTCGGGGATACCCAAGTCACTTAAAGGAGCACCCAAAAAGGAGCAATTGTCCTTATGAACCACTCTGACATTTGGAAGCACTGCCCGGAACAACAATTCTGTTTCACCAGGGGCATTATCATCGAGAATGGTCAGCTCACATTTCGCGCTATTAACTTCAAGTCCGATGGCACTCAACCCATCTATCAAGGTTTTTACGTCCTCCAAAACTCTTTCCGGTGTATCTCCCAGGGCTGCGTCGTCCAGATACCATACGTTGAACTCTGACTCAACCCTGCGAGCCACCTCGTCAATTCCAAGAGCAAACATAGCCGGTCCAAAAGGGTCACCCTGCTGGATACCTGTCTCCGACCTCAGCACCTCTTCACCAAAAAACAAAGCTGAAGGCGAAGAATAAGCTTACCAAAGGAGTCTATATAGCTCCGGCACACGGTTACGAATAACAGTAAGGAAGGTATCTCTCCTCAGACAAATGAAAGCTTTTTTCATATCCACCTTGAGAAACACCCTCCTATGGTTACAGTCATTCAAGTACCGTCTTGCAGAATGTGCGGCAGCTTTACAGCCACCCTTCGTAGAGAACCCAAGCTGAACCAGTCTTAATTCACTACCAAGAGAGTGTGATAAGGGGCGCGCACCAACCTTGGCAGCCAACCTACGCAAGGTATTACCAACTGCTATGGGTCTGATGCCACCATCCTTTTTGGTTAAAGCGCACAATGTGGCTCCATAGAAAGTTGACAAAGCAAAATCAGGAACTTCTCCTCTCAATATCGCATTCACAAAATCTGTCAGAGTTGTCAAAAGACGTACTCCAGCCTCTGCAGATGAATGGGACAATAGCGTCTTCAAATGACCTGGCCTGAGGCCATCAGGTCCTCCGGCAGAACCAGGACGAAAAGAATTAACAGCCCTCCGGACATCCTCCTCCGAAACAATAGGCACAACTAGAGAATTATCCGGAGGCTCTGGCATTATCAAGTCTAGCGGGGCAGGCGGGTGTTTAGACCTCAACGCTCTGACAGTCTCTTCGTTTCGTTGGGCCAGTCCATCCGAAGATGACAGCTCACGAACTGCTCCACTCACGTCACCATCTGCAAACTTAGCTGCCACTCTTTTTTTCAACTTTTGTAACTTGTCATCGTCTGAAGCGTGTCGATTATTAACAACTGGGATTATGGGTTCAGGCAGCGTAGGTAGGGAGTCAGTCTCTAAAAATTGGGCCACCTGCCGATTGATTTTGGTAGCAAGAGAGACCTTACGATCTTACCTACCGCCATCTGGGCACTGTAGCCCCAAGTAGCAGAAGCTCATAAGCCTTGTCCATGCTAATTGGGTCTTCTGCGTCAGAGCCCCCTGCAATAACAGTTGGAGGGCTCCCGCCACAGCTATTACTGATCCCCTGGGAATCGTATTTAGGACTCTCAACCTGCTACGACAGCCACCAATATATGCCTCCAAATTCACCAGCTGATCGGGCCGCTCCTGGGGGTCATCGATTGTACCCCGCCCTCGACACGCCACACAAACCCATCTTACTATAACTGACGCCTGTGCCCTGGTCAGTCCCACACATGACATGTGAAACCATCCAGAACACAGTGCACATTTAACTCTTTTCTTTCGGTTATTACGTGTGTCACATGAGCTACAGAGCACATCCTCACCCTCAATCATTAAAATAAAATAGTAGTCTGACTGACAAAACAGAGCAAATGCCACCAGCACCCCTCAACCGGAGTGCCCATGAGCATTCAGGGGTCAACAACCTCCCTGCTCAGTACTCTGGAAACACTTGGCAGACGTTCAGAGTTCACCAGGCAGACCAACAATTCCTACCTCAGCTGTAACTTAAACCTCCTCCAACACAACTAAACAAGGTTAACTTACCAGCTTACTACAGAATAAAAAGGTTAAAAGAGATAAAAATCAGAACTAACTGACGATAAAAACAACCTAAATAAAAGCACTAAGGAATGGCAGTAACGCTGCTAATTGCGCTGCATAAGGGATTAACAGTTACAAAGTACAGTCAGAACCAGCAAAGTACAGTCACCGGTCACTCGAATGTGCTGACTAAGCGAAACACAGGTCTGACGCACGAGATAATTAACAGAGGTGTTTAATAACAACAACCTCCTCCAATCACAACTCAATAGATAGAATAGCCTTCTAAAATTAAAACTAAAGCCTTCTAAAATTAAGCGTTAATTTATTAGCTGATAACCAGTTGTGAATCTCTATGAGGGGGCTCTTAAAAACATGAGGAAATTCAGGCAGAAAATGCTTAGGAAATTTCACCGATAAAGTCGAATCATCAGCAAATAAAGTATAATTGAAATAGTTTGAGGCATTATGGAAATCATTATAAAATAATAAGAAACAAAGTCCCCCCCCAAAAAAAAAACACTACCCTGGGGTACACCACAGCTCACTACTCGCTCATCAGAACTCTCACCATCTACAGAAAAACGTTTAGTTCGCCCCGATAGGTAAGAGCGGAACCATGAGAGTGGGGCACCCCTTACACCATAGGGGGATAATTTGGATAATAATAATATGTGTGGGATACAGAGTCAAAGAATTTACTTAGATCAAGAAAAATGTAAAAGTACAGGTTCCAATCATCTAACGAAGAGTAAACATCTCATAGAAAACTGATCATAGCTTGTGTTGTACTCCTAATTGCTCTAAAGCCATATTAATATTGGTTTACATTAAATATATTCTTTTGTTCAAAGTAGTTACTCGGTTTAGTATACACAACCTTCTCATAAATTTTGGAATACGTTGACAATATCGAGATAGGTTTATAATTGTTTACGTCACATTTAGAATCTCCCTTATGAATAGGTAATACAGTAGCTTTTTTTTAGTATTGAGGGGAATTTACTTTGAGTTAGAGACATATTAATTAATTCAAACAAAACAAGTGCTAGTACATCAGACATTTTTTTAATAACAGTAACAGGAACTACACGGATATTAGATGACTTGTTCTCAAGCGATAAAATTATTTCATTTACACAGTCAGCAGAAACAGGGGATATAAAAAATGAATCTAAAAAGTAACCGGTTGAATAGTTTGAAAAGTCACCTTTTTGCTGTGGAAAGCTATCAGATATTTGCTGGCCGATATTATTTTATTTTACTATTAACAGGTAAAAACTATTTTTAACTGATGGAGATAGTTTAAGAACAGGTAAGCAAAAAGTGAGGGTGATTATTTTTGTCATTGCGCGAAGGTTATTCTTAGAACTAACTCTGTGATTTTACTGACCAAAAGGCAGTGAATAAAAGGGTGAAAATATAATGGTAGTTATTCTAATGCTGTGTGCTTACACTTCTTCCTTGGAAACTATTTGGAAATAGAACAAATTCAGTTACATTTTGATCTCATTGAAGTTTTCATTCTGAATATTCGTTCTTCGCTTGTTTATAGAAAACAATAAATATTTAGTATAAAGCATGTATCGAGTTTTCACATTTCATCAGAGATCCGTGTATTTTCGGGTAAATTATATTCATGATTTAAATTTAGTAACGGTTTATCGTCTGATTCAAAATCATAGGCCTTATCTATGACGTCAACGGACATAAAGCAGTAACTCTGTGAACAAAGGCTATGAACAAACCGGTCAGTGATAAGCTCATAGATGTCGAAAAGCTACTCAGGAATGTAACCAAAAGGAAGACAAACACTGAAAACATAGTTAACGGAAATGAACTGAAAATGAGGAAATGATTGTAAATGAATCCTACCTAATACAAAAAGTTAAAACTTCGAGGTTGAAGAGCATAACTTAGCATTAACAATTTATGTTTTTCAACTGCGAGCAGCGTTAGAAAAATTATAAGCATTGTAAAAAAAAGTCCATATACCAAATTACAACAGTTCACCGGTACAACAACATAAAAGTCGAGAAGAAAAGTAGAGACAATGGAATAGGAAACCACAACTATTGTGGTTATGTCTCAGCTTGAGGCGATGGCCGTCCAAGGTCGAATTACTGATTTGAATTCTATATCTTTGTAATATGTTACATTTTGAAAGTAAAACTTTCTATTCCTACACATTGGATAAAATAATATGCATATCAAAGATATTTAAGGCATTTCCTTTTTTGAACCAAGGGTCAAATCTATGGCATCAAAGAGAAAATAGCTTCAAAAGACTTTGAAGAGGTTATATTTGAGAAACTTTGATATAAAATTCACCTACCACCAATCGATGACTAAGATCGTGGATGCAAAGAAGCTACTCAGTGAATACAGTCTCTGAATTATCACTAAGAAAAGTCTAAAAACAAAAGAAATAAATGAAGAGTTCATGTTTTTAGACATAGCATAAAATATTTGGATTCTATGATCACGTCTTCCTCCGAAGAAATTTCACCAACCTAATGTGTGTATTACAGAGCGCTATATTGTAATATCGATATTAGGAAAGATAAGATCTAAAAGAAACGGCACAACAGTTTTTCAAACCAAAGCTAATATATTTGACCTATCATACTACCTACTTTCCAGTTGTTTTTATTATGATTTTAGATTATTATCAGTTCCAATGATCTGAGTGTTTGCGCATGCGCAGTGTTTTAAATAGTAACTGCCGTCATTCGTAGACACACGCTTATGAAAAACTATAAAATATATATATAGGGTTATGAACCAATTAATAGATGTATTTTTTTTTAATTATCAGATGGAATATTAGAGATGGCCATTGTATAATGGCTTCAGAAACTGTCCAAATATAAAATATATAAATAGAAAACTGTCCAAATATATTTTCTTTTACTACCTACTTCTAGAAATGTTGAATAAAACGTATTGCTATATTTAATATATTTTAAGTTTAAATTATTTCTAATAACATTTGTAATGTAAGTAAAAGTATTATTTATAATTTTGTTTGGATGTAAAAAATTCTTTTCCTGTCTAAATAATAGTTTGACCCCCCTGTATATCATAGCTACCTATTGTTTTTGTATTATTTTATCTCTGATTAAATGATGATAATATTCATGGAATATTTACTCCTTTAATTAACGCTCTATTTAGTAGTGAGCATTATAATTGCGTTGTGACAATATGCGTTTAAAATTATAGATCTTAAAAATATCGTAGAAGAAACTAAATGAAATGGTATCGAATACTATATACCGCTGGTTAAGAACGATTAAATAGTCTTTAATTTAAAACCGAACCTTTTCATATGAACACATAAATAATGTTTATCTATCGATTACAGTTATAAATTAGATATGCTAAACAGGTTGACTGCATCATTAAGTTATTTACCTCCTATAATATTTTGCATTAATCCGTAGACTTTTCCCCCGATTTGAATAGAGACAAGTCCGCTGTCTGGATCTCGACTTAATTAATGAGTTACGAGTTTCCAAAATATGAAATAAAAGAGTATTAATAGGACCAAATCTTGAAACGTAAGAAAGGGAATAAAATAATTACAATAAAGGAAAATACTAATTATTTTGTATGGTTTTATTATGAGTCTGAAAATATAGAACAATTCGATAACACGATGTTTTGACGTTTATATAATTAAACGTAACAGTAAAATATACCAATATCTAGCTAATTCTTTTATATCATATTTAAATATCAATAACTTGTTTAGTAGTATATACATGTATGTATTTTACGAAGTCTCTGTTGAAAAAAAAATTGTCATAAAAACTAATTTCTGAACCAATATTGCTTCTAATAAGCTAATCTGAGTACTAATCTCGATGTTTATGGTAGTTATTGTGAAAATACACTGCAAAAATTGTAGTTATTGTGAATATAGAAAAAATATTTAAGTAGGTACTATAATAATTCCGAGACATGCCTCGATATTTTTACAGATTTTATCGCAAAAATAAGATCGCAAAAATAATCTAGGCAAAGACCATATTATCATCAAAAAAGGGCATTTTCTACTTATATATTGTAGAATATATATACATAGTATATAATAAACAATATGTACACATTATAATTATAATAGAAAATTTAGTATTCCGTGGGCGAATTGTCCGTTGGACGTAATGTCCGTGCACGAATGTCACCATACTGTATAAGGTGACACGTGAAAAATAATATATTAAAAAGAAATACTTATTATTTTCCCATCATTTGTATGACAATATTTATAGTCACTGAGTATATCTTTATTATACCAGTCTCAAAACAAATGAAGATATAACCAAACCAGTGAAACAGTTCACCGTTTTCGTGCTGCCATTTTGAAACGTACAAAAACTTATAAGAAGTTGTATATAGTTCATGAAAAAAATACCAATTAACTTAGACTAATTATATTGTCTGAATCTGTAAGAAACAATCGTCAAAATATTCCAAAACTACCTTATTCGGTATTTAATATAATTTGATCTTTCGGACGTGTGGTGGTCACCTGATGTGGTCAAATCACTAAAATTCGACATATGCTGAATCGTAATCAATAAGCTTGAGACAAGTATCGATGCGCTTTCTGGTTCAATTTTACTTCATTCTTCCTTCGAGAGCTGTAAGCAGTGGACACTTTGGAAAACACGTTTTTTGTGTGTTTTTTTGGAATCTCCTAATCAAAACGTGAGTTTAGCCTATGTATAAAGCTAATATAAGTATGTAGGGTTTTTTGTGGGCTTTTTTCTTTGTGGGCATTTTTCCCTGTGGGTAATTTTTCAATGTGGGCATTTTTCCTTGTGGGTATTTTTCCTTGTGGGCATTTTTTCCTGTGGGTATTTTTCCTGTTGGCTTATTTCCGGTCACCGCTGGAACAAGCCTTTAATGAGAAAATGTTTTGGTAACTGCAGAACGATGAATTTCTTCTCAAATTCAGAAAACAGTTTTAAGGTTGAAGATCAATGCTAATTTTCAAAGATTGATAAAAATTCACTTTTTATGAACAAAATGGCGTATACATAGTGTGACTTGAAGCATTATGTTCTATAAGTCTTCGATGTTTGCTTCTACCAAAGGTTTACTGTATTTAATTTTCGCAAATGATTTAAACCATAGATTTTAAAAGTTAGTATATCGCTCATGTGAAATTCTTTTGCTTAAACTTTTGATTTTAATCATTCAAATTTTAGTAAATTATCACGGATTGGTGTTATTTAATTCCTGAGTGAATTGGAACTGTTTGATGATTGTTAATTTTTGCTTTTATTTAAGCTTAAATTTTTAACTTTCCAGCTATAATTTCTTTCAGTAGGCAACTTACGGATGGTAATTGTTAGGTTGAAATTAATGTGCTGTACAATACTAAATTTTTCTCCTTTCCAGAACTCTTACCGAAATGTACAACCATGAAGTGACTAGGAACTCGCCAGCCGTTGGAAAGCTGGCCTACAGTCTCGTTGAGGAGCAAGTTGGGAACTACACGATTAACTTCGACTCGCGCAGATTTCCAGAAGCAATAAGAGCAGCTAAGGCTATTTGGAAAATAACAAACTCGTTGAATTTGTAAGTACCTGCAATTATATACTATGAAATAATAATAACCAATAATCCATACAATGACCATAAATTTACAATATAAACTTTTTGTCCAGTTTAGTCAATTTGCTATAAAATGACTTATATTCGTGTATAGTAAATATTACCTTTTATTCCATTGTAAAATGTCTGCTATCTACAGTCATTCATAATTATTAAGTTACATTCATCAATCAAATTCGAACTGATGACAAAGTTATATTTCTGACAGATAGCACACTAATGACTTCAGCATTTTGCTGTTGCTGACAGCGCATTCAAATCTTGGTTAAAAATTCGTTATTTTTCTTAGAACTTCTTCTAAATTATGTTTATATTTTTCAGGTCAAAGGACCACATCTTTTTAAGCATAAAGATATGTAAAGCCTATTATAAGGAGTTCGACATTCTACGATTAAATTTTGGGACTGGAGTAGTGGCTTTCGTCCTTTTTGCCGCCACACTGTGTGGCAACACCAGCGTAACTCCGCGTGTTGTCGCTAAAAAAGTCCTGGAAGATATGAGGGAACGGGAAGAAGAGAAATACTTGCAAGTCTCTGACCATGATTCTTGGGTGAGTTTAAAAAATAAAATCACCAATGACACAATAGGACTCTTCATTCACGAACAACTTATTAGTCCGTAAATTTTTTATTCCGTATAAAGTAAAAATACATTTTTTCTATAATAAATGCCAATATGAAAGTCCGTGAATTTTTATTCCGTATAAATGTATTAAGAGATAAAAAAAATCCAAAGTAAAATATTTATTTTTCTATAATAAAATCCAATATGAAAGTCTATAAATTTTGTACTGTCCAAATGTGTCCAAAATTTGGGATAGTTCGTAAATTTTGTTGTCCAAAACTGCATGACGAGAACTACTGCATACAATGAATATCTTTTAGATAATTTGATTTTCGTAAGAAAACTGCATAAAGTTTTTGACTAGTTGCATATAGAACAATAATGATATATGCCCATAAATGGGCAGAAATACTATGATGAATTAAATATTAGCTTTTTTTAATGAGAATATTTTTTTATCTTCAACTAAGTGTTATTTACTTATTGTCTAATTATTCACTCTTACTAGCGTCCAAAAATATTTAGTCAATTTTTCATTATAAAGAATAAATGTGATTTTGCAATTAGGCATACATAGTATAGGTAATTAAGAAATTGTAGAGTTTTCTTTTTCATTTGGAAGTATTTAATATTGATGCTATTTTCTAGGTGGAAGAAAATATAGTAATTTACGAAAATGCCGTGAAATACATCAGAAGAACTTTTGACTGGGAAAAATCTTTCTCAAAGAAGCTTCCTTTCGCAACTATCGACAAAATTTGCGAGAAAAACAAGAGTGGTGAGTAAAACTTATTGTCTTCTAATTTTATTCCCTGAATCACTGCTCTTCCTTTATTATACGATACATCTTCTATCTTTGGAATCAACCTCTACTTTTTAAATCAGAATTAGCAGTAATTGATTTGTAGTATATCACCACTAATCAATAGTTATAAACTATTAGTGTCTATTTTTCATTTGACATTTTATACCTGAATTTTGCTAGGAAGGAAAATGTAGTAACTATCAATGCTTCGATGACAAACTATTTCTGTAGTTCTAACTTTTTTAATTACCCTTTGCAAAAATAGTTATTATTATTTAAGTATTTATCTCCTTATGTACAGAGTGCGGAGAAAGTCCCCGATCAAATTTTATTTTATAAATTATAGATGTTATTAATTTACTAAATTTATTCATTTATATAATAAAATACTTTAATGTTCCAGGTCTAATTTTTTTTATAAATTTACATTGTCTTTTTTAAAAATGAGTCAACGTGAGGCTATTATTCAGCTACATTGCGCGGGGAAGACAAACACAGAGATTGTTAGGCTGTTAAAAGCACCGAAATCGACTGTTAAGGATGCTGTTAAACGCTACCAAGAATTGGAGACAACAGGTGATCGACCCAGGTTGTGAACGACCTCGCACTACACGCTCGCATCAAAGCCATTAGGAAGCGGATAAGGAGGAACCCCAAGCGAAGCATGAGAAAGATGACTAAGAGTATGGATATCGACGAAAAAAGTGTGAGAACCATCGTCATAGATGGCATCAAGTTGTCCCCCTTCAAATGACCAACATGCAACAGCTCACGGACTTGCAGAAACAGAAGAGGCTTTGCAGATCATAGATTATTTTGAATGCAATGAAAGATGACACGCAGGCTGGTGAGATCGTCTTTTCGGATAGAAAATGTTCACTGTGGAGGCCAAATTCAACTCCCATAACGACAGAATTTTGGCAAAAAGTGCTGTTTTCCGTCGCCAAAAGCCTGCCTTTGAGATGGTTTGGGCTGCCATCTCTGAGAGTTGGAGATATTCTCTCATTTTCGTCAAAGAAGGCGCTAAAGTTAACGGAAAATTGTATATCGAGGATATTTTGACTCCAGGACAAGTCGAGATGAAGAAGCAGTTCAAGGACAGGTCTTTTACTTTTCGACAGGACGGTGCGCCCTCACACACAGCGAACAAAACTCAGGATTGGTGTGAGCGTCACTTTCCTGCGTGTTGGAGGAAGGAATTGTGGCCTCCTTCATCGCAAGACCTGAACCCTCTGGATTTTTGTGTACGGTCCATTGTGGAGAAGGAAGAGTGCGCTACAGCTCATGATAGTACGGAAACTCTGAAGAAGTCCCTCGAGCGACAATGGGCCAAAATTCCCCAAGAAACGTTGGGCTTCATAAGTAGACTCGAGAGAGTAATCGCCGCCAATGGTGGTCATATTGAAAAATAATTGGTAGAACTGTTAAATGGGTTTATTGAGATATTGTGTGATAAATTTTGATTCATTTCATCCATCACAACTCATTAAATTAACATTTTTATATGATCGGGGACTTTCTCCGCACCCTGTAATTTGAAGTTAATGGAGTGATATTATTTTGAAATGAAGTTTATCAATTTGCAACTTTCTGCAACTTCATTTTTCCATAATAAATGTTCTTTCATCCTTATTTCCAGTAATTCCGACCAAGGCCATTGAAGTTATGAACAATACTGCTAAGACAGCGTAAGTAGATCCAATTTTTTTCTTTGGTCTGAAGTGAATTTTAATATTATCTTATTTAGCCACATGATTCTTTCATGAAACTCTTTGAGGTGAATGGAAGAGAAGGGCTTCAAACTGTTGTAATTTGGATTATATATTATCGTTATTCATATGTACCTTACTAGAGTTTTTTGACGCTACTTACTGTTTTAGAGAATAGCGCTAGGGTTATGTCTTCATCAACGAGGTTTCAGATTTTTGTGTTAGGTTGGATCGTAGGCTTCACTTACTTTTTACCACTTCATTTTATTCTTCCATTCGTGAGAACAGCCACCTGTGCTTGTGTCCTTTTTCATCCTAATCTTTAGTGAGTCACTGCATTCACTTAGTAGCTTTTCTGCATTCATGAGCATTGTAACTGGTGGTGGTAGGTGACTTTATTCATGGAGCCTCATTTCTTTCTGACTTTGGCTCCAATATAAATTACTTAATATTATCCAAGTATTAATGTATATCCTACAAATTTTAGTGAATTTAATTAATTTCTTTCAATGTGTAAGAATGAACATTGGTGTCTATGTTCAATACTTTTAAAATGTCTGAGACAGGAGAAGTATTAAATTGTTTCGATACTTACAATGATATTCTTCACAACCTGACGTGTAATGTTCTTGTTTCAGATGTGCAATAACTAACTTCATGACTCGGTACAACTTTGCCTCCATTGCTGCATTTTGCATATATTCTGGACTGATTAAAGAAGGAGGCGTAACGAAGGTGAGTGAAATGTAGTGGCACAGATTGTGCGCACTCTCGGTATATCTTTCTCTATTTAATTTTTTTCGCTATAGAATTATTTTTTTGGCCAACTCATGTTTCCAGTTCTTGAACCTAAATTTAGGCAACGTCAAAATTGCATTAAAAAAATCCAAAATACTTGAGACAAATGGGTTGTCAAGTATTTTTTAAATATTCAGTATCTTTAGATATACACAGATAAAAACATTTTGGGGAAAACAGATATAAATGATTTTATGACTCATGAATGCAATAACCCAGTGTAATGCAATAACGCTGTCTCAACGTTTCATAAGAAATATCACTGCAAAATTATTTGATCATGTATCAACATTATTTATAAATTATATATATAGTTCTAAATGTTAACGCAAACTATCACATTTAGAAACATCAACTCGCTATGTTACTAGTGCATTTATAAATGCAATTTTCTTTATAGGTTGATGGCTCATATTCAAATAGATTTCGTCAAATACTTACTATACAGGGTGTCCCAAAAAAACCGATACCCAAGTTTCAATGGCTGTAATTCAAAAACTATTAAATTAAAAAGAAATTTGAAAATCACATTTTGTTTATCAACATTTTTTACACATCTGTACAAAATTTTAGATTATTATTAGGAAATAATACCCCGTATTAGGAAAGCTATAAATTTTTCAACTTATATTATTTGTAGTTTAAGTATTTGTTCATGGCTTTAGCGCCATGAGTTGATCAACATTTTGGATAGTACCCTGGTGACATTTCACAAATTTTAAGATGACATAGTTTCACCTTCATCTAACCTTTGTCCAACTAACATTTAATTTAATATAGACCATCACAATACTTATAATAATAAACATATTTTACAATTTCAGGAGGAAGCCTTAGAGCAATTAAGAAAAATCTTCGGACACACCACACTCTGTGGACAGCCAATTGAACAGTTCATCAATTTACTTGACATGGAATACGCTGCATGTGAGAAGGAATACGAGAGACTGGAATCTCTCGTTGTGGAAGAAAATCAACAGGAGCCTCCAAGGAAGGAGGCTCGCAAACGAAAATTGGACTGCAATTCACCAAATCCCAAAAGATATCGAGTAAACAGACTATGATTCTAATAGGTGAGATGTATGACCTAATGACAAAAAAATACAAAAAACGATAAATATCAGAAGGAAATGAAAATAAGTAATATTAGAAAATAATAATGTTAAATGACTTAATATTAAATGTCGTGATAAAGTAACTACAAACGCTTATCATGTACAAATTTAATAATTTAGTTTTATGTAGTATATAATTTTGTAGATTAGACTTTAGTTTATAAGTTTGTAGGTTTTGAATTAGTTTATAAGTTTAAATAATGTGTATTCAATATTAGAACACTATACTTCAATTGTAATGCTTGTATTGTATGTACTGACCATTTGACTTACTGATTTTAATGTTCTGAGTTTCATATGCAAGTTATGGATAAACCCCCATGATTTCATGACTCTACCACTATCGAAATGGAAATTAATATTCCAGTGGTGGTTAAAACATATGATGATATTAGCATTGTGTCAGTTATTTTAAGTTATGTATTTTAATTATTAGTTTTAGTTGATTGTACGATCTCTTTGACTAGATATTGATTTATGTGTAATATCATTTTGCGCTGTGATATTGACATGTGATCAAATATTATTAATTAGTTTAAGGAAAAAGTCACTGTGATATTATGTTTTTCAAAGTTTACTAAAATCTTTTTCACAACTAACTTTACTTGTCAGCTTTTGAAGTTTTCTATCTGCTACAAGAATCTGAAGACTGAATTCACAGCAGATATGGGAAATTCATTCTCACCGTTAATAACTAAAAATGATATTCGAAGACAATTTCTTAGGAATTAAAATTAAGAAAAACATTTCAATGTATAATTAACCTAATCACAGTGACTTATTTTTAGTATTAGTGACAAAAATTGTTTGAAATTGATATAAAAATGTTATAAAAATTATTTATATTTCTGTATCCTTTTGCTTCATTAGATAAAGATATTATCAATTTAGTTTGGCCCAAGGGTTCTATCCTGAAGCTGTTTGTGGTGAATGATATGTAGATACGCGGATTGACGTCCCTTGTACTCCGAACTGTTGTGATTTGGATTGAGAATGGACTTTTTTAAATTTTACAGTGTGAACGTAGCTTTCAATGTACTGAGAGTTTTTATATTGAAACAATTTTAGCTTCTGGCGGGTGACAGTGCTTCACAAATTATACCAATTTACAGAAATACTAAAGTAGCGTCTAAAATCAAAATCTTTTGTTTAGGATAATTGAATGCGTAATACTATTCAATTTCAATCAATCAATTCCATTAAATTTCAATCAATCAATTCCATTAAATTTCAATCAATCAATTCCATTAAATTTCAATTGATCAATTCCATTAAATTTCAATCAATCAATTCCATTAAATTTCAATCATTCAATTCCATTAAATTTCAATAAATCAATTCCATTAAATTTCAATAAATCAATTCCATTAAATTTCAATCAATCAATTCCATTAAATTTCAATCAATCAATTCCATTAAATTTCAATCAATCAATTCCATTAAATTTCAATTGATCAGTTCCATTAAATTTCAATTGATCAATTCCATTGAATTTCAATTGATCAATTTCATTAAATTTCAATCAATCAATTCCATTAAATTTCAATCAATCAATTCCATTAAATTTCAATCAATCAATTCCATTAAATTTCAATCAATCAATTCCATTAAATTTCAATCAATCAATTCCATTAAATTTCAATCAATCAATTCCATTAAATTTCAATCAATCAATTCCATTAAATTTCAATCAATCAATTCCATTAAATTTCAATCAATCAATTCCATTAAATTTCAATTGATCAGTTCCATTAGATTTCAATCAATCAATTCCATTAAATTTCAATTGATCAATTCCATTAAATTTCAATTGATCAATTCCATTAAATTTCAATTGATCAATTCCATTAAATTTCAATTGATCAATTTCATTAAATTTCAATCAATCAATTCCATTAAATTTCAATCAATCAATTCCATTAAATTTCAATCAATCAATTCCATTAAATTTCAATCAATCAATTCCATTAAATTTCAATCAATCAATTCCATTAAATTTCAATCAATCAATTCCATTAAATTTCAATTGATCAATACTATTCAATTTCAACCAAATACTATTCAGTTTCAATCAAATATTATTCAATTCCAATCAAATACTATCCAATTCCAATCAAATACTATCCAATTTCAATCAAATACTATTCAATTTCAATCAAATACTATTCAATTTCAATCAAATACTATTCAATTTCAATCAAATACTATTCAATTTCTATCAAATACTATCCAATTTCAATCAAATACTATCCAATTTCTATCAAATACTATCCAATTCCAATCAAATACTATCCAATTCCAATCAAATACTATTGAATTCCAATCAAATACTATCCAATTCCAATCAAATACTATCCAATTTAAATCAAATACTATCCAATTCCAATCAAATACTATCCAATTTCAATCAAATACTATCCAATTTCAATCAAATACTATTCAATTTCAATCAAATACTATTCAATTTCAATCAAATACTATTCAATTTCAATCAAATACTATTCAATTTCAATCAAATACTATCCAATTTCAATCAATTACTATCCAATTCCAATCAAATACTATCCAATTCCAATCATATACTATCCAATTCCAATCAAATACTATTCAATTTCAATCAAATACTATTTAATTTCAATCAAATACTATCCAATTTCAATCAAATACTATTCAATTTCAATCAAATACTATTCAATTTCAATCAAATACTATTCAATTTCAATCAAATACTATTTAATTTCAATCAAATACTATCCAATTTCAATCAAATACTATCCAATTCCAATCAAATACTATTCAATTTCAATCAAATACTATCCAATTTCAATCAAATACTATTCAATTTCAATCAAATACTATTTAATTTCAATCAAATACTATTCAATTTCAATCAAATACTATCCAATTCCAATCAAATACTATTCAATTTCAATCAAATACTATTTAATTTCAATCAAGTACTATCCAATGTCAATCAAATACTATCCAATTTCAATCAAATACTATCCAATTCCAATCAAATACTATTCAATTTCAATCAAATACTATTTAATTTCAATCAAGTACTATCCAATTTCAATCATATACTATCCAATTTCAATCAAATACTATTCAATTTCAATCAAATACTATTTAATTTCAATCAAATGCTATCCAATTCCAATCAAAAACTATCCAATTTCAATCAAATACTATCCAATTCCAATCAAATACTATCCAATTCCATTCAAATACTATTCAATTACAATCAAATACTATTTAATTTCAATCAAATGCTATCCAATTTCAATCAAATACTATTCAATTTCCATCAAATACTATTTAATTTCAATCAAATACTATTCAATTTCAATCAAATACTATCCAATTTCAATCAAATACTATCCAATTTCAATCAAATACTATTCAATTTCAATCAAATACTATTCAATTTCAATCAAATACTATTTAATTTCAATCAAATACTATTTAATTTCAATCAAATACTATCCAATTTCAATCAAATACTATCCAATTTCAATCAAATACTATCCAATTTCAATCAAATACTATCCAATTTCAATCAAATACTATCCAATTTCAATCATATACTATCCAATTTCAATCAAATACTATTCAATTTCAATCAAATACTATTTAATTTCAATCAAATGCTATCCAATTCCAATCAAAAACTATCCAATTTCAATCAAATACTATCCAATTTCAATCAAATACTATCCAATTCCAATCAAATACTATTCAATTTCAATCAAATACTATTTAATTTCAATCAAATACTATCCAATTTCAATCAAATACTATTCAATTTCCATCAAATACTATTTAATTTCAATCAAATACTATTCAATTTCAATCAAATACTATCCAATTTCAATCAAATACTATCCAATTTCAATCAAATACTATTCAATTTCAATCAAATACTATTCAATTTCAATCAAATACTATTTAATTTCAATCAAATACTATTTAATTTCAATCAAATACTATCAAATTTCAATCAAATACTATCCAATTTCAATCAAATACTATCCAATTTCAATCAAATACTATCCAATTTCAATCAAATACTATCCAATTTCAATCAAATACTATCCAATTTCAATCAAATACTATCCAATTTCAATCAAATACTATTCAATTCCAATCAAATACTATTCAATTCCAATCAAATACTATTCAATTCCAATCAAATACTATTCAATTTCAATCAAATAATATTTAATTTCAATCAAATACTATCCAATTCCAATCAAATACTATCCAATTCCAATCAAATACTATCCAATTTCAATCAAATACTATTCAATTTCAATCAAATACTATCCAATTTCAATCAAATACTATTCAATTCCAATCAAATACTATTCAATTTCAATCAAATACTATTTAATTTCAATCAAATACTATCCAATTCCAATCAAATACTATCCAATTCCAATCAAATACTATCCAATTTCAATCAAATACTATTCAATTTCAATCAAATACTATCCAATTTCAATCAAATACTATCCAATTTCAATCAAATACTATCCAATTTCAATCAAATACTATCCAATTTCAATCAAATACTATTCAATTTCAATCAAATACTATTCAATTTCAATCAAATACTATTCAATTCCAATCAAATACTATTCAATTCCAATCAAATACTATTCAATTCCAATCAAATACTATTCAATTTCAATCAAATACTATTCAATTTCAATCAAATACTATCCAATTCCAATCAAATACTATCCAATTCCAATCAAATACTATCCAATTCCAATCAAATACTATCCAATTTCAATCAAATACTATCCAATTTCAATCAAATACTATCCAATTTCAATCAAATACTATTCAATTTCAATCAAATACTATTCAATTTCAATCAAATACTATTCAATTTCAATCAAATACTATCCAATTTCAATCAATTACTATCCAATTCCAATCAAATACTATCCAATTCCAATCATATACTATCCAATTCCAATCAAATACTATTCAATTTCAATCAAATACTATTTAATTTCAATCAAATACTATCCAATTTCAATCAAATACTATCCAATTTCAATCAAATACTATTTAATTTCAATCAAATACTATTTAATTTCAATCAATTACTATTTAATTTCAATCAAATACTATCCAATTTCAATCAAATACTATCCAATTCCAATCAAATACTATTTAATTTCAATCAAGTACTATCCAATTTCAATCAAATACTATCCAATTTCAATCAAATACTATTCAATTTCAATCAAATACTATTTAATTTCAATCAAATGCTATCCAATTCCAATCAAAAACTATCCAATTTCAATCAAATACTATCCAATTCCAATCAAATACTATCCAATTCCAATCAAATACTATTTAATTTCAATCAAATACTATTCAATTTCAATCAAATACTATTTAATTTCCATCAAATACTATTTAATTTCAATCAAATACTATTTAATTTCAATCAAATACTATTTAATTTCAATCAAATACTATTCAATTTCAATCAAATAC
The DNA here is from genome assembly GCA_947561585.1 of Caprella mutica. Lineage (NCBI taxonomy): Eukaryota > Metazoa > Arthropoda > Malacostraca > Amphipoda > Caprellidae > Caprella > Caprella mutica. Next base: position 362,035 of record CANNZV010000323.1, on the reverse strand, counting down.
TATTCAATTTCAATCAAATACTATCCAATTTCAATCAAATACTATCCAATTTCAATCAAATACTATCCAATTTCAATCAAATACTATCCAATTTCAATCAAATACTATTCAATTTCAATCAAATACTATTCAATTTCAATCAAATACTATCCAGTTTCAATCAAATACTATTCAATTTCAATCAAATACTATCCAGTTTCAATCAAATACTATCCAATTTCAATCAAATACTATCCAATTCCAATCAAATACTATCCAATTCCAATCAAATACTATCCAATTCCAATCAAATACTATCCAATTTCAATCAAATACTATTCAATTTCAATCAAATACTATTCAATTTCAATCAAATACTATTCAATTTCAATCAAATACTATCCAATTTCAATCAAATACTATCCAATTTCAATCGAATACTATCCAATTTCAATCAAATACTATCCAATTTCAATCAAATACTATTCAATTTCAATCAAATACTATTCAATTCCAATCAAATACTATTCAATTTCAATCAAATACTATTCAATTTCAATCAAATACTATCCAATTTCAATCAAATACTATCCAATTTCAATCAAATACTATCCAATTCCAATCAAATACTATTTAATTTCAATCAAATACTATCCAATTCCAATCAAATACTATTCAATTTCAATCAAATACTATTTAATTTCAATCAAATACTATCCAATTTCAATCAAATACTATCCAATTTCAATCAAATACTATCCAATTTCAATCAAATACTATTCAATTTCAATCAAACACTATTCAATTTCAATCAAATACTATTTAATTTCAATCAAATACTATTCAATTTCAATCAAATACTATCCAATTTCAATCAAATACTATCCAATTTCAATCAAATACTATCCAATTTCAATCAAATACTATCCAATTCCAATCAAATACTATCCAATTTCAATCAAATACTATCCAATTTCAATCAAATACTATCCAATTTCAATCAAATACTATTCAATTCCAATCAAATACTATTCAATTTCAATCAAATACTATTCAATTTCAATCAAATACTATTTAATTTCAATCAAATACTATCCAATTCCAATCAAATACTATCCAATTTCAATCAAATACTATTCAATTTCAATCAAATACTATTCAATTTCAATCAAATACTATTCAATTTCAATCAAATACTATTCAATTTCAATCAAATCTATCCAAATACTATCCAATTTCAATCAAATACTATCCAATTCCAATCAAATACTATCCAATTTCAATCAAATACTATCCAATTTCAATCAAATACAATCCAATTTCAATCAAATACTATCCAATTTCAATCAAATACTATCCAATTTCAATTAAATACTATTCAATTTCAATCAAATACTATTCAATTCCAATCAAATACTATTCAATTCCAATCAAATACTATTCAATTTCAATCAAATACTATTCAATTTCAATCAAATACTATTCAATTTCAATCAAATACTATCCAATTTCAATCAAATACTATCCAATTTCAATCAAATACTATCCAATTCCAATCAAATACTATCCAATTCCAATCAAATACTATCCAATTTCAATCAAATACTATTCAATTTCAATCAAATCTATCCAAATACTATCCAATTTCAATCAAATACTATCCAATTTCAATCAAATACTATCCAATTCCAATCAAATACTATCCAATTTCAATCAAATACTATCCAATTTCAATCAAATACAATCCAATTTCAATCAAATACTATCCAATTTCAATCAAATACTATCCAATTTCAATCAAATACTATCCAATTTCAATCAAATACTATTCAATTTCAATCAAATACTATTCAATTCCAATCAAATACTATTCAATTTCAATCAAATACTATTCAATTTCAATCAAATACTATTTAATTTCAATCAAATACTATCCAATTCCAATCAAATACTATATAATTTCAATCAAATACTATCCAATTTCAATCAAATACTATCCAATTTCAATCAAATACTATTCAATTTCAATCAAATACTATTTAATTTCAATCAAATACTATCCAATTTCAATCAAATACTATCCAATTCCAATCAAATTCTATCCAATTTCAATCAAATACTATTCAATTTCAATCAAAGATGTAATTCACTCCATTACTCATAACTCGAAAAGGAGAATAAAAAACTGCGACAAATTATATGGTTACATTAGAAAAACTGCTTAAATAACATTAAAATCACTGATATTTCACAACTTAAAAGTAACTCCAACCTCTGCAGCAGAAGATGTTTCTGTGAACTCGAACCCAATTGTCACAAACGAGATTAGGGGAAAACCCAATTACCGTGGGGGACTGATTTACCGAACAGGTATTAGGACCAAAAAGATAAATAGTTATGTTTTGTTAGCAATGAATGAGATGGTTTTAATTGTTCACTGTGCACTTTATTTACAAATATTGGTTGTTGTTTTAACTCTTCACTGTGCACTTTATTTACAACTATTGGTGGTTGTTTTAACTCTTCACTGTGCACTTTATTTACAAATATTGGTGGTTGTTTTAACTCTTCAATAATTGGCGTTGGCTTGTTTTATACGAAATTAATATTTATAAAACCATGAAAAAAATATAATATTTGAAGAAGTGGATTTTCACCAACTATGAATATTTTTACGTTCTTTTTAGCGATCTTCCACATTCAATTAAATTTTCGACCGAAATAATAGTTGTATTATTATATTTACTGGCCAACTTTTAAATAATTATTTAGATATCCTCACCAAGCACTGAGGGTTAAATGCGAAATGCACGGTAATTGAGTCTTTACCCTACCTCTTCATTTCTCTCTCTAGGAATGTGATAAAAATAGCATTAATTTCTACAGCTTTTGCTAGGAGTCGATAAGTACAAATGTCCTTAGGATGAAATATAGCTACAATTAAGGTAGAAATAAGGCTATCTATTATCTAGAGGGTAGAACTGCCGAAATTACGTCCATCATTTAGGGTAGGCTCAGAGTTATCGGATGGTTCCGCGTTTACGATCATTTAAAAATATACAAACTTGTTATTCAAATTATTGTACTTTTTTAAATGATCGAAAATGTAAAAGTTTTCGATAACTCGAAAAGATGACGTCATACAGCAGGTTAGAAAATTGGGGTAGAGATTAATATAGCTACTACTATACAGTATAAATTATACAAGTGTATATATAAACATTAAATAAATGATAACAATCGGTAATATACATATTCATCAAAAAAGTCCTATCAGCTACTAGTTACATTAAATTGGAATATATAAAGATTTAGCAATCATGGAAAATATATGGGACTTCTTGGGTATATATTTACAGAGTCTTTACAAAATAGTCTTTGGTTCTAGATATACAAAGTGGAAATACAAATAGTTGGGGCAGACAACATTGGTCCAAGCTTGGGGTTGGTATCTCGGGTAAGTTCCGAGTTATCGGTCACCCTATCATCTGGATTGGTTTGCCTACTGTTACCACCATCTAAACCAACTAAAACATAACCTATAACCTTATATACAATTTAGATCATTAATGTATTAGTAAAAATAAGGAGACAAAAAGTAAATAAAAATGAAGTTCAGTTTGGGGAACAGGTTCATGAATGCAGAAAAGTTACTTCGTGCACACTTCCATTTACCCGAATTACATTAAGGAATATTTTCAGTGTAAAGAACTTGCTGGTAAAAGAGGAAAATGAAGAGATCATTGCTAGTTGTCTAAATAGAAAATTCAAAAAGTTTAGCGGTATATTATAAGTTATTAAATAAATCCAATTTATAACAGTTCGGGTTTTCAAACTCTGCCATCATGTTATTAAATATTATTAAAATAAATGTAAAACTATACTCTAGCTAATAAATAAATAATACAACAATAAAACCATAACATAAAATCTATTAAAACGCTTAACAATCAAACAGAATATTTGTACAGAAATAAAATAGACGTCACTTCTACCAGAAGTAACAAATAAAACTAACTGGTTATTTTATATGATAAATTGAAGGAATTAATATCTCCTAATATGTGAAACTTTCTGTTTACAGATGAAAATTAAATATCTGATGAATATTTCAATAGGCTATTATTAAAAAATTAGCTACATCATAAAATATATTTTAATGCGTATTTATTTTAATAATATACTAATCAAATATGCATTCAGTATCTACTTTATTATCAACAATTACTCATCACTTTCACCTAACTAATAATCTCTAGATTGAAACAAACATTCGATTGGTGATTATAAACGAAAAAAATAAATTCAAAGATATGATTATCAAAAGGAAATTATCAAGAAAATGTTTAAAAAGAATGGAGTTTGTTTTTGAACCAATTTACAAGTTAGAATATCATTTATGGGAATAAAAGCAAAATTTACAGACGCATCATCAGAGTTACGGTGAATACTGAATCACCGAACAACCCGAACTATGTAGGAACAAGCCATTTCAATTTGTAGATATAAAATTCTTCCACCTAATCAGCTACTGCATATCGATTGTTATATTTAGATAATATCCACTTTTATTCATTGCAATCAGTAGATTAAATACACCGTAACCTATAGCTAGTCACAAACTCAGTTTTCGATTCTTCAGTCCATGTACCTACTATCGAAAACAGAGCATCTTTATGTAACTTGCTATCGGCCATTGTGTTTATTTACCACAACTGAGTACTAACCCTAAGATTTAGCATAAGAACACTTGCTGAATGCTACATCTTCACAGATCTCTTCTCACAACCTTTTATTACACATTACAGTCTAGGTTACAGATTATACACACTGCAGGTTAAAATGAAGTACACAAACACTAGACTAATAATTGCACATGATAACCCCGGTAGCTCTGCATCCAGAGGATGCAAGACAAATAGGTACTGCATCCAGAGGATACAAGACAAATAGGTACTGCATCCAGAGGATACAAGACAAATAGGTACTGCATCCAGAGGATGCAAGACAAATAGGTGCAGCATCCAGAGGATGCAAGACAAATAGGTACTGCATCCAGAGGATACAAGACAAATAGGTACTGCATCCAGAGGATGCAAGACAAATAGGTACTGCATCCAGAGGATACAAGACAAATAGGTACTGCATCCAGAGGATACAAGACAAATAGGTACTGCATCCAGAGGATGCAAGACAAATAGGTGCAGCATCCAGAGGATGCAAGACAAATAGGTACTGCATCCAGAGGATACAAGACAAATAGGTACTGCATCCAGAGGTTGCAAGACAAATAGGTACTGCATCCAGAGGATACAAGACAAATAGGTACTGCATCCAGAGGATGCAAGACAAATAGGTGCAGCATCCAGAGGATGCAAGACAAATAGGTACTGCATCCAGAGGATACAAGACAAATAGGTACTGCATCCAGAGGATGCAAGACAAATAGGTGCAGCATCCAGAGGATGCAAGACAAATAGGTACTGCATCCAGAAGATACAAGACAAATAGGTACTGCATCCAGAGGATACAAGACAAATAGGTAGCTACTGCATCCAGAGGATACAAGACAAAGACGTTCTTTAATACAATTCACTTATATAATTCTCGTCAGTTCAGATGAAATCAGATCTAAAATAACATTATAACTATACTTTTTTTTGTGGATTTTATCAGATTTCACTCATCTTGTCATTGTTCTAAGATCTGAAGAAGAAACTATCTAAAACATTTTCCAATTCGAATTATCTTCACAAGAAACACTTCTTCAACACTTTATAAATAGAGTCTAATAACTCAGCTAGCTACATGCCAATTAAAATAATTTGGTATTTGTTTGAGCGAGAGTTAATCAACACCAAGTTTCGGAACAAGAGTCCGTTAGCGCAGGACACAGTCCCTTTATCGTCCATCACTTGCCTCTGTTATTGTTGATGTGCGCACCACTGTGCTGAATGACGTGCTGCTGACGCACTGAACCTGACGACTTCAACGGCTGAAGAGAAGGACCATCTTTAGTCCTTCGTGGAGGAGGGACTGGTGATTCCGGTGGAATGAGCTTAGTCCCCCCACTTTGACTGGAGGATGCAGAGTGGAGGTTGGTGGAGATTCTCCTACCGGGATTCTTGAAGGAGAGTTTCTTGTTAGAGCGGGGGGAGGGACCGCTACTCTGGTCATCACTGGACGGCAACAAACGATGACTTCCTCCGCTGTTTGATACGCTCTCCGAGTGAAACAGATCTGAGAAGAGAAACAGAAAAATGTAAGTCCCGTTCACACCATGAAGTGTACTCAAAACTATGTAACAAACCTGCAAACAATTCGAACACTGCAAAAAAACAATATTTTACATTGAAATTAAAAGAAAATTTGAATATCTTCAATTTTTTTACCACAAATCTTCTCATAACTTGGATAAATTTTTCAGGAGTTTACAAGATATTTCTTTGGACATAAGTTTCACATTGATTGCTCCCGTATAACAGAGACTTAAAAAATGGGAAAGTAGCTAATGAATGAAAAGGCGCCTTTCCAAAGTAGCTATTAATAAGGTAGGTAGCTACTGATACCATGGATGTTGCTATAAAATACTAATAATCAACTGTTACTGTCAATTTAAGCTTTGATATCTGATTTTAACACCTCAGTTGCAATAACTTTGCTTCAAAGAAAAAACATTACAATATTTCAATAGTAAATATGTCATAAAGTAAGTTAGATATATATAAATATTCTGTTAATAGACACTAGCTGATATATAGATAAAGATACACACACACACAGCTTGTATTAAATATACAGGATAGAATGTAGATATGGATGTGTGAAATACTGCGTTGAGTGAACACGCATACAATGCGCTAAGAATTGAGAGAACTCGCATAAAATGCACTGCTGAATTCACACAAGTACCTGGTGGTTGATTCAAACAGGTGACAGTGTAGCAAACAAACAAATTCACCAGATAATAGCCTCCTTAAAATGAATATGTTACACAGTAGAGAATTAAAAATATTATAGTTTAACAACTTAGTATTTAACTTTAAATAGCTACAGTTATAATTGTTTGTTACATAGCTATGAATGAAGGAAAGCGTTTCCCCTTTTCCCATCATTCGATGTTTTACAATGTCGTCCACGGTTGCATCGTATTAATTATTCCTATTTCTATTGTAGCTAAAGTGTTCACTTTTTCGGAGGATAGAGAGATGGCTTTACTTTAATAATTGCAAAGAAAAATAAAAATGAAATAGATGATAAAAAAGAATATTTACAACCACGTATATACACAGGGTAAGTACTCCATTACCGAAGGCTATTAACATTTCCGATGAAAATTTAGTCGTCATGATTTAAAGAAATATATAATTAAATCCAATGTGTAAGTAAAATATACAATGGAAATGAATTTGATAATAAAATTACTAATGATGACTGTTCCGTATTTGTAACCAGAAAGTACTTGGTAATTGAGTGCTTACCTCATACGCAATAAAATAACATATCGTAATATAAAAAACAAACATTAAAGTGCAAAACAAAATTAAAATAAGCGAAATATAATCAGCTTTGTAGAAAAACGCAGACGCCAAAACAAATCAGGATAGGGTAATCATAATCCGCCAAACAAACCATGACCATTTCATTTGAACAAGAGAGATGGATAATAATATCGCTCAATAATGGCATAATTATAAGACGCAAATTTTGGGTTAGCTACATTTTCTTGTTCTGAAATTACGGATCTATATTATTGTGCTTTGTTTAGTGACCTTTTTCTTTCCCTTAAAAAAGTTCATTTGATATAGTTGTATAATGTGATGAATAATTCAAACTGATGACCAAAATTAAAACCTGTCCAGTGAAAACTGAACAATTTTGACTCTTGAGTATACCGTTACTGAGCAAAATGAAATAGTTACGTTACTTCCAACAATAAAAAAACAAATGTGCAGAATTTCAGATCGGTTTTAGTCAGGTGGCAGAATATGGTACCCAGAACCTTCAAAGCAAAATAGCTTACGAAGAACCCCTCCTTAGTTCTCTTCTTCGCAAGAACTAATCTCCTCAGTTCTCTTCGTCGCAAGAACTACCCTCCTCCGTATTGAACTCCAGATCTTCCCTGAAGACAAGCGAGTCTAGAGGGGACTCATCACTAGTCTCAAGCTCATCACAGGGGGGAGGTGGGGGAGAGGGGCGGGGTGTGAAGTAGTGGGAGGGTTTTTGCACCATGGTGGAGAGGGAGGAGCTACCGAAACTACTGACGGAGGAGTGACGACGGATATTGTGCAGCACGTGCTTCATCCCTAGGATGATGGGAGTTAGGTAAAGAGTTTATAGGAGAGGTTAGTTGTGAAGTGGGGGTGTGTACTCTTATCACTGGATGAAGGGATTTAAAATAGGGTAAGTTACAAATTTTCTTATATGACCGAAGATGTGAAACCGACCGATAATTCATAACTTACCCTAACCATTCTAAAAAGATTTTGAATCTTTGTAATCTTCACTAAGTGTACCGCAACCCAGAGTTGTGTGTGACATTCCTCACTATTCTTGGCTAAAGTTTGTTCACCATGTCGTTCTTCAATTGGATTTCTTATTTATTCCTTCTTCACAGTAGGTCCATACCATGCAATAGGTAGGTTTCTTCTTGCTTTAATTTTCTTTGATTGGTTATTTTCTATTGATTTCTAAATAATTTTAATTTTTCTTTGACTAAATTTGAAGAAGCGTGAGGAAGCCATTGTGACCCAATAGATGCCACCACATGGGCAACTAATGCATATAACAACCAATTTCCGGAAGTTAACTCTTATTTCGGTCAAAGGTTCCTCTGACATTGAGATTAGTTTCTATTGTAGAAAATAGAGGACCTCTTCGTTGATCCATTTATGTTAGGTTAAACTAGATAATAAAAATTTGTATTTAAAAACTTACCATTCCTTGAAATATTTGTTAGTTTCTCTCCTTAAAAAGAAGGAATCATGATAATATTTCTAGTTTAGTTACTTAAGCCCTCACACATACCGGCTTCCTATGGCAAATCTGGCCTGCGGCACCGTATAATTTTTTTTGGACGGCAGCCTAGAGTTATTACACGTACTTGAACGGCCGTAAGAAGCCAGATCAGTGTTGCTCTGATAAATCTTTGAATATGGCCCAACACGCTACTGCCTCGGCTGATGTACGGCAGATTATAGTCCTGGCTTAAGTTCATCCGGCTGGCTGTGGGCGAGTGTTCCTACCGATTTTCTATTAGACACTCCTGTTTGGAAGTATGCTAGCGCCGTAAGCCAAATTGGCCGTAGGAAGCCAGTATGTGTAATAGGACCTTAATGGTTTATGAAGTTAGCTATAAGAAATTTCCTAGATATTAAATGCCAACAAATACAAATTTGTGTATCAAATAAAGGAACAGAGTAGGTAAGATGAATTAAACATTGGTTGAAATTCAACCTACGCTATATATTAGCTGTGAAAGAATAAACTACACAAGATGCAGACACAATTCTCTCAAATTAAGTAGAGGACTGTTCTGGCGTTTCTGTGATTGTAATAATTATTATGGTGGGGGCATGGAAGATTATGGTGGGGATATGGAAAGTTATAGTGGGGCTATGGTAAGTTATAGTGGGGCTATGGAAAGTTATAGTGGGACTATGGTAAGTTATAGTGGGACTATGGTAAGTTATAGTGGGGCTATGTAAGATTACAGATAGCCTCAATTAATCTTCTATGGCCCCACCATAATAATTTAGTCCCCACCACTAGTGCTTCATTTGGTGAGTAAGATGGATGTTAGCTACGTAGTGCAGGAGGTAATACCTCGTACAAGTTACTATGAGTAACGTACGTTACTTACCTTAGCGCTGCTGATAAAAGCGGATTAAGGAGAGGGTTAAATGAAAGGAAAAGTTATGAATTATACGACAGTTGCACATTTCATCGGTTGAGAAGATGTATTATAGCTAACGAAATATATTTCATAAGATGAAAAATGCGGAACTGTCGGATTATTCGTAACTCACCCTACATGTTAGGCATATGAATAGAATAACAGAATGAACTAATAAGAAGCAAAATACAAAAAAATTAATTTAGCTTAAAAGATATAGCTAGCTTAGTTATTAGGTAGCTACAGTTAGTTAGCAGCTAGGTACACTGTACTTATATGAAGTTTTAGATTACAATTAATTTGAAGATCTGACAATGAATAGCTAAAGTTAATAAATAGCTACAGGATGTTAATTAAATTACTAGCTACTTATAGCTACATGAAGTTAGTATAATTTTTTCATAACTGATTTTGAAAAACATCATATTTATCATGCTAATTAAAACTAGCAAGCTATCTGAATTTAACGAGTCCTAGCTATATAAAAATAATCTTTGATAATAATTAGATAAAAATAAAGAAACGGAATAGGTAGCAACATCAAAATAAGGACACATAGTAGTCATATTATTATCTAATAAAAAATTAAATCAGAAATGGCTACCGTATGTTTAACTATTCCTCTCTCACTCACTTCTGGCTTTCTCACGAAGGTTGTGTTGTTCCCCTGTTGAGTAACTGGTGGGTCTGGTGAGTGGGGGCCTGTTGGAGCCAACCCCCTGGTGGAACTGGTGGTGTGGTGAGGCCTGAAACAATATCTATTAGTTATTAGAGAGATACCTTACTTTACACTAAATGGACTAGTTTAGTTTAACTTTAAGTGGATAGATAAATTTAGTTGATATATTTCAAAGAAACCATTGATCTTAAGACTAAGTTAATAAAGATGATTATTTTTAGCAATGTTAAAAGTTCCACTGAGTGACATCACCTGGCAAGAGTGACATGGTGCACCATGGTGGCTAGCTGTGCCACCACAAACAGAACAACCACCACCATTGTCAAGGAGCAGAGCTGCAGTCAACCCAGAGGAGGTATCCGGGGCAAAGTAGGAGCCACTGTGGTGAGAGGAGGCACCTGAGGGAGGAGCCCTTGCTATTGATCCGGGGTAGGAGCCTCCAGGAAACACGGGACAATACACAGAAGAAACAAAGTTCTCGAACGTGGTGTGTTCGCTGTGCTGCTCGATGATTGTGTTCAAAGCCCTAGCTCTCTCCTCATAGAAGTTCTGATAGAGGGGGAGGCGGCTCCTCTTTGCCCTGGAGGCGTTAACTGCTGTGGCCCTGACGAGGTGGGGCAACTCCCTCCTACCTACCATAGCCCCGTCAAAGAGGGGCCCGAAGAAAGGCACGTCTGGCTTCACGCTAATCTGAATCCTGTGGAGTTTGTTGGGCAGAGGGTACACCACGATCAGCACGTCACAGAATTCCGTGGGAATGATTCCTCGCCTGTAGTCCCTAGAATGCTCTGACCACACAATGTGCACCTCATCGTTACCAAGATGACGCGTTTTCAACAGGAGACTCTGTTCAGTGTTGGATGGCATTCGAGTGGAGACATGGAAAATGGTTTCGGTCAGGGATGTGGCAAAGTAGGGTGCGGTCTCTCCAGTGGAACCATTACGGTGCAAACCACCAAGGAAACCTGTGTGAGTACTGAGTTCTACTTCCCACCCCAACCCTCCAACAAACTCTTCAAACCTTTCAGAACCGCCAGAATTGCTTAGGATGGACATTTTATCCTCCTGTCCGGCAGCAACATACAGGACAGCAATTTTGTGCGTTTCTCTACACTTTTGATTATCGAGATTCTTCAGTTCCCTGAGCAACCTATCGTTCTTCTTGAGAGTGTGCACAGATTTGCGTTTGTCCCATGATGCCAGTCCTAGCTGTTCGAACAGCAGCCTGCACTGCTGGAAAGGTGACGTGTCCTCACTCTGTACAGGACATTCCTCTTCAGGACACTGCAGGTGGACACTCTCACTACTCCTGACAATGTACTCGTGTTGGTAGTTCCTGTGGTTCAGAGTGGTGGTGATGGCTTCGTGCTGTAGGGTCAAAGGCAGAGAAGAAGGGGGAGGGGCGTTCTCATTCAGTGCCGCACTACCTAACTGCTCTAACACTTCAGGAGATGTGTAGCCAATGTAGCTAAGTAAATCATCCAGGTTGTCCAGATCGTGTGCACTGTCTTCTGCAGTAGGTAGAGTGTTCTGTGGTCTCCTCCTTACCATGTTCCTTGGGGCCACTCCACTCACTCCTATCATGGAGGTGTTCATCAGATCCTCTCTGTTCACATTCATATCTGAAAAAAGGAATTAGATTATAATCATGTCATACATAAAACAATAAAAAAACATCATAAATAAATAAATTAGCTAGCTATTAGATATAGGCATATAGCCAGGGTAAGTTCTGAGTTATTGGATGGTCAACACCTTGGGAGACTTGGGATTTTTTTTATTGTTAATACTTATTATTAGGTTCAATAAATTTCAATTTATTGAACAAATTTATATTTATTATACTTTTGAAAAGTAAATAAAATATTCTTAGCAATTACCATAGACTTCTATTCAATTTTCTTTCCATTACGTATTTTTTTTCCTATTTATACAATTTAAAAGTTAAATAATAATATTGTATGACCTTTTCTTACGTGTTAGTAAATATGAAACTGTCTGATAATTCGTAATTACCCTAACTACATATATTTTTTTTTATAAGATGTTTTTCCGCCATATTAACTTACCATGGTTAGTAGAAGAGTTAGAGAGTTCTTTATGCAGTACCAGGCCACTGCTAGACAACGTGTTCTGATCTTCAAACGATTGGTAAGACTCGGAACCTACTGTAGATATGGAAAGTTTTAAATCAATCTACTGAACTTAATAGAAATTCTTTTTAATTATCTAGCTAGTTCAAGTTAATGAGCACATGCAGCAAATATATTTGGAAATATCCTTTATATCCTCACAGTTTTCGAGTTCGTCAGAGGCAGTGACGGTGCCTATGGCGCTGTCTGGGGGTCCATCTTCATTAGGGGGTCCACACAGCATCGACACATCCCATGTGAACTTCCCTGACAGATCTCTCATTATCAGACGAACCTGTCGAGAATTAAAGAAACTTAATTAAATCTAGAATTATAGGAAGCTACCTACCTTCCTCTTCAAATCGAGTGAATTTAAAGTTAGTAACTCATTTAGTTACCTACCTACAGATAACCTACTAGTGTGAGCGTGCAGTCGAAAATGACTGCATATTTAATAGCTACATCGATTATATGGACACTTATGGCAGTTCAATTTATGTAATAATTATTATGCCTGGTTACACTTTAAACACAAATATTTTCAACTGAATAAAATCAAATTTAGTCAACTGATATCAGAATAATTTCATGGTTACTATCAAGCGTATTATTAGGTTAGTGTGACAGACAGACAGACAGACATACATATAAAGCACATCCTTCCTCTTATTATAGTAGCTAACAACTGATTAAAAAATATTGAAGCTGAAGATGATTACTGCCTAGCTACAGAGTGTGTAGATGTGTTCACCTCGTCACTTGGAGTGGAGAAGCCTGCCACGCCCCCACCAGGCCCATTGAGAGCTGGTAACTGTACCATGGAGAGCAGACAGCTGTTGTTGATGGTGAAGAACTGAACGTGAGGGGAGAGGAACACGTCTGCAGACAACTCCTCTGAGGAGAAACCTGAGAGAAAGAGGAAATGGTAAATAAGGGCCAGAAATAGGACACAGTAAGGACACCAATCAGACAAGACATCAAGACTTTGTGTCCCTGTAGTGTTAAAAGTGCCCTACTTGGGACACAGTAATTAGCTACCCAAAATAGGACACAGTAATTAGCTACCCAAAATAGGACACAGTAAGTACCTGAATCCAGACATTTTTTAACAATAACTAAAGGGACACATAAAGTATCGCAAGTAGGGCACTTTTAAAACTACAGGGACAAAAAGTATCCCAAGTAGGGCACTTTTAACACGACAAGGACAAAGAGTATCCCAATGACACGTTTTTAACACCATGATGTGAAGATTATAATATGTTTATTTGTAGCTATTTGCACAGTGATTTATAATATTACTAATGGTGCCTAACACAACTCACCATTACTTGCGGTGATCTGAGGCAAGTCATCACTCTCCACCACCAAAGAAGAGAGCCTCTGGGCCCCAACCCCCAAGGGGAAATGCCAGAGGTGGTTCACGAGGTGCTGACTTATCTGTTGGGAAAAAGAGATTGAAACAACAGTTCTATGGATAAAGAAAGCAGGAATACATTAGCTAGCTAAAAACTAACTAAGGAATTAAGTGGACCGTGTGGCTCATATCATGCTACTAAAAATATGGTTTTTAACTTCGGTGCTACAGATTAAGTAGCAAATGACTACAGGTACAGGTAAAGCTCGTACAACAGACAGTAGCTACATTCACTGGAAAAGTGGTCGTTGTACCAATCAATGGATGCTATGCGGTCTGAGAGTTTACTTCAGTTGGGGATTTAAAATTTTGAAGTTATTTCTAACAGTTTTTCAAAGAAACTCTCATAGAAAATCATGTATTTTCATTTAAGAGTTTAAAATAGAATAGGTGAGTACTGATTAAATTAGCTATAGGTTAAATGACACCAAGTAAAGAGGAGAATAAATTAGCTATTGAGCTGAATTTAGCCCTATGTAACAATTAAAATCATTATAGCTAGACCGCTACGGTAAGTTGTACAAAGTTCTTAATTATCGGTCAGTTCCACATTTACGGACACTTAAAAGTCGAGAGATAATTAATATATAATTTTTCTCACGTGTTCGAAAAGGCAAAACTGACCGATAATTAAGAACTTACCTTATTTATTGTCTATTGTTCAGACTCACGCTCTTGGCTGCCAGTCTGACTGTGCTGACCACTGTGGGGGCGAGGCCAGCCTGCGCTCTCTTGAGGGTGTCGGACCTGTTATCACGGGGACTGTCTTCCCTAACGGCAGTGGAGAAATCCTGTATAAGGATCTGGGGGGCTTTGCTCAGCACTGAGCCGCTCTTTCCACCGGTGCTGACAACGTGGAGGACCTGACGGGGAAAATAGAGAGGAGTTTACTGGAGAGAGATATACGGAACCGTAGACAAAAAAGTTAGTCAAGCTATTATGAAGGAGCAATTCGAATGTGAATTAAATGGTTATACCTTGAAGTTTTTTTAATCCTTTAGCGGGCAAGTTACACTCGAGTGATATATACACTCTTATTTCTAGTTCATTAATTTTCTCGCATGTTTTGCTACCATTATATTTTATTAATAAACCACAGACATCTTTGTATTTCAAATAATCAATAAAAATACAATAGAAATTTTAATTTTTTTAAAAATATAAAAAAAATCAACAAAAAATAAAAATATCTATAAAACTGTTGAACTATGACATACTAAAAATTTAGACCAATCTGACGAGTTTATCGGTAATGCCCGGTAAGAGGTTAATAACATATTGAAGCAATAGGTACACTACTCTAACAATTCATTTGACAAATCCACAGCAACAACTCGAAAAGAGTTACAAACATGTTTCAATATGTAGCTATACTCACCTTGAAAACATGTCTCAGCAGAGGAATACCATCGAGCTGAGAAGGAGTTACTAATACCTCTTGCGGTAACTTCATCACCCACTCTGACAGACTGAACATGATTGACAGCACTAGGTACTGGTCTTCACAGCCAGCACTGCTGCTGGAACAGATGCTGCCTGAGCCGCCTATAGCTGACAGGGTCTGACAGAGCACCTGCACTATCCTTGGCGGAATATCGGGGTAGTGCAGCAAGAGCGTGTCGCAGTGATCTGACAGCATGAGCAACATGTCGGCAGCTACCTGTCCTACCAGTCTGCCAATCTGTCAGAAAAAAAGGGGTGTTGAGTCGATAGAAAGATAAATCAACGACTCTAATAGTAAATACCTTTGAAAAGTTTCGAGATATGTGTAGACGATAAAGAAAAATGTACACTATTTACCTTCTGTCAGATAGCTACTGAGTAAAATTGGCTATGAATAATATCTAGTATCATTGAGTGTATAATAATATGTAGCTATTATGGAAAAAAGATGAAAAAAATTAAAATTCTTTCAATCTTTCATAATAGACCGTTAAAATGAACACTGAAAGTAGCTAATAACAGATTAGCTAACTATTAATAAAATAGAACTGAATAAAATGTGTAGATAAATTATATCAAGATAATTCAATGGGACAGATGTATTTGTTTGCCGTGTTTTCAACATAGAAAATTAGCTGAACACGGAGTAGCTGTTTGTCTCACCTGAGCTTGGGCTGACGACTGTCTACCTGAGTGCTGGTTAGGTGAAGGTGCTGTGGGCTGATTTAACAAAAATTAACAAAAGAAAAGCATTACAACTAACTACTGTGAGGCCAGTTACTTGGAGTCTCAAATGAGTTGCATTAGTTATGAGTGAGAAGGGCAAGATCCAAATTATCGGACGGTTCCACATCTTCAATCACACAACAATAAAATGTGTAGCTAATTATAATTTAACTTTTGTTTTATTGGTATCCATGATACCTGCAGGTATCATATGGATACAATAATATTATGGTAAATTCAGGTATCATGGATACCAATTGAAATAAAAGTTAAATAAATAACAATAATCAGCTATAATTATATTCCTTTCCTACATGATCAAAGTTGTGGATCCGTCCAATAATTTGGAGCTTACCCTAACTTACATGCGGGGTGGAAATGGTGGGAAGAGGATGGGGTGAGAATAAATGAAATTACTGGGTAGTTACAAATTAATTCGAGGAAGTTTAGTATTTCTAGTAAGGGATTAAAAAAAAAAAGATGATTTCTTTTTGCACCATTTCCACTCCACAGTAGCTATACTTCTTGCTACAGTTGAAAGAAATATCCAATTGTGAAAATAAGGTGATTGATTGATTGTATTAGCTAGCCATTGTTAATGAATTATTACATTTAGTAAGTGGTTGATTAATTTTGGAGGTAGCAACCATAATCTGCCATTTCAATTATTAATCATAATTGAATGAAGTCAGTGATATTATCTTTGTTTATCACTTACTATAGTAGCTAAATAGTCAAGAAATGGCAACCCCAATTCTGCAGTTTGAGAATCCATGTAAATCCACATTGTAAGAGATGGCAAATAACTAAAAAAACTAACTAAAACAAATTATTAAAAAAATCAGTTGAAGGAAGGGTACAAAAAGTAATAGCTACAATTTAAAAATAAATTTATAAAGGTAGTCAACTACTGTGCTAATTGTATTGGAATAGAGTGTGTATCAAAAAATGTGGATATACACAGAATAACTGTATTATACACAGAATAGCTAGCTGCCTGAAAAGTTCCTATAGCTATGGAACTTCGTATAGGCTCAGATTTTGATTGTTTATTTTATTTATTATGTAAATAAATATGACTAGCTGTGTAGCTAGTCCGTTTTTAAGTAGCTAATCCTTTTTTTATATAAATATATGAATTGAATTAGCTACAGGAAGCTACACAGAAAACCTGTATTTATAGTCACTTAGTGAAATGGAGAAGCTTCGAATATAGACACAAATGTTATAGTGATGACCACTAGTGTCCAGACAATGCTGATGACACGCACCAGAGAATTCGCAAACATCTCAAAACAAGATATAGAAGACTGTATACCCATGAATTTTACATATATCTAACACCGCATATAGTTCTACGTGCAAGATAATCCTGATATGAAAAGTGTCATGGGGTGTTTAACATGTGCCATGTGACGTGCATGGTGCCAATAACCCTCCTGTAGTAGCTACCGAGATATTGAACTATTTCACATTTTCAATCATGTATACGAAAATAATGGAATTATATACTTTTTGTTATATGATTGAAAATGAGAACTTAAGCTTCCATAGTCTAAATACTTAGCTTTCAAAATAAAAATGTTAGCTACTAAACAGACTATAGTTTACAGCTAGCTACACTTAATATTAACCTAATCAACTAACTAACTATATAGCTACAACTGAACTAACTAACTAGCAACATCTACAAAAATAAAACTACACACCTCAATCTACATAAGAATATATGGGAGTTATAATGAATAAAGAGTAGCGGAGATGTTGCTTAGTCAATTTAGACTACAATAGCAAGTTACCATCTGATTTACTATACGGTGTCATTCAAATTAAAAGGTAATAAAGGATTATCTGAGAGAAGAACATTCACACAACTAAAGTAAACCAACATCGAGTCGTGAGCAAATTTAAGAGGAAAGGCAAAAGTAGAGTAAGTTACGTCATTCCAACAGTTAGTTGCACAATTCATTACATTTCTTACTCATTATATAAATATACTGGCAGTTCGATAGAATGTTTAACAGTGAGTGTTTACTTTAATTGATTTATCTAATAGATTTTTTGTGTAGCTATGGGAATACGTAACTGTATGGGAATACGTAACTGTATGGGAATACGTAACTGTATGGGAATACGTAACTGTACGGGAATAGCTACGTGACTGTACACGGGAGTACATGACTTTACGGTAATACATGACTTTACGGTAGCTAATACATGACTTACCCCAGATGTAGTAGAGGTAGCTATTCCTGTGTAGATGTGAGAGGCTATAACCTACCTTTAGGGAAGCCAGTAGCACATTGAAGGCATCTGTGAGTCTATGGTGGGGTGGGGGGTTGTTCAGTTGGTGGTAGAGGCAGCACGTGAGGGCGCAGAGAGCCAAGGATCGGGTCTTCCAGTACCCATCTCTCTTGCCACTCTTCAGTAGTACCGTCAGTACATGCTCCTGAAGTGACAAAATAAAGTGAGTTAGGTTAAAGAATGAAACAGTTGCTATTCATCATAATCTCTAGCTATAGCTAAAAAAAGACTGACATAAATATATTAGCTATTTCGCGCTAATTCAGCTAATTAGCGCGTAGCTAATTAGCGCGTAGCTAATTAGATATTAAAATATGAAAAATAGTACAGGAACATATTGATAGGATATTCCAATTTTTGTTATTTTTTCATTCAATTTTTAAATGCATCAGTCTATGTGAAAGCATAATAAATTTGAAAAGGAATTTAAATATTGATTAACTACCTGAAATTATAATAAATAATTATTTAATAGCTAGTCTTAAATAATGAATTATCTTCATTAGTAAGTAGCTAAGTAAGTAAAATTGCGTTTTAACGTAGAGCTTTCGACCTTTTCAGATCATATCACTCCGAAAATATCTAAAATTCTAAAAGTTAACTATTAAATAAAAGTATCTTAGTTATTATCTTCATTAATTATTCATTTATTTTAAATAATTAATGGAATAAAGAGGCAGCTAGCAATTAGAAGTTGTTTTCTTACCCTGACTTCAGAGCAGTTCATGAGAGTGAAGTTATTTGGTTGTGGCTGCAGTACAGGAATGTTAGGCGACATTGAAGCTAGTGGAAGTAAAGAACCGAGTAGACTAATAGCCTCCTCTCTAGGCCAGGTATTGCTATCCCGCCCCTCAGGAGCAGAAACTACAGTATTGGCAGCAAATATGAAGTCCAGAATGAGCATAGAGGAGCCAGGTAACTGTAGTGAGAAGAAGTATGGGCCACAGCAACCCACTAGGGTGCTTATAACCTCTTGGTCCTGACCCACTAGGCCATCATGTAGAGCACCATAGAAAGCAGTCAGAAGTTCTTTGGAAGGAGGCACGTCGTGCCGTCTAACTAGCATTGTGCACAGTAATTTATAGGCAGAAATTCTACTCTTCTGGTAAACTGAATCGAGGCTGAGAGCCTTGAAGCACCAGGGAGCTGTCAGGGCAATGGGCGGGACCAGATCTGGTGGATCAGGGGTGCTCTGGTTGTCGAGAGATATCCCCTGGTTGTTTCTGAGCTTCACCAGAGTGCTGGTGAGGTCTGTGAGGTGGCTGAAGATTTGCGCATTGATGGTTGGTGATTGGACAGCGGAGGGATCACCCAGGAGGCCCAAGACTCTCTTCCAGAGCACTACAGCGACATCTGGCAACCATCCTCTCACTGTACCGCCAGCCATCACTGACCTCTGGTCTGAACATACTCCTTCACACGTGTCTGCAACAAAAATTAGGTAGTTTGAACAAATTAATACAAACTAGGGTAAATTAAGAATTATCGGTCAGTTTCACATCTTCGGTGAAACCAATTTAAAACCAATAAAAATAAAATAAGAATTAGCTATAATATCCTTTATTAAATAGCTATGACCGAAGATGTGAAACTGACTGATGATTCTTAATTTAGCTACCCTATCAAGGATTAGCGACTATCAGACAGTTCCACATTCATATAAGAAAATAAATTTATTTTAAATTTAACATTGATAGCTAGCTAGCAACCAATTAAAATAATGAAATAAAATGCCTCTCAAAATATATTCATTTTTCCTTATGATCGAAAAAGTGGAAATGTTTGATAATTCGTAATTTACCATAGCATCAGAGTAAAGATATCAAGACATAACGTGTTACTATGAACTGAATCTACAAAATCTTTAGACGATTCAATTTTTTTTCTAAAAGTGCTAACACTCACCAATACTGGCATTGTCACCACCAAAGTCAAGTTGCATTGGAGAATCCTTCATGGAGTTGCTCTCCATTCCTGACGATGGGGAAGGTGAAGGAGGCCTGGAGAAGTCTCCAAACATTTGCTGGAGAGCGGAGAGAGATCTGCATCTCATAATGCGTTCGTATGTACTCTCATCTGAGGGAGAGAAGAAACAGATAGAAATAATACTTTGCTAGTAAACAAAGCTAGTTATTTATAACCAAAGGAATTAGTGTGTTGAAGCTATAGCTAAGTTAAATCACCTCATTCCCACTGTTACATTATTTCGTAGCTAAATTAGTTAGCTAGGTAGCTGTATAAATATTATGGCAGTTTGATAGAACGTGTTAAAGTGGGTTAAACGATTAAAAGAAACCCCCCTTGTGACATGTTCCGTCAAACTGGAT
Source organism: Caprella mutica (assembly GCA_947561585.1). Lineage (NCBI taxonomy): Eukaryota > Metazoa > Arthropoda > Malacostraca > Amphipoda > Caprellidae > Caprella > Caprella mutica. Next base: position 341,133 of record CANNZV010000323.1, on the reverse strand, counting down.
AGCTAGTAACAATATCTATTTTTATATAGCTAGCTATGTAACAAATGTACGAAATTGTGTTGCATTCGGAATAACATGGCTAATATATATACTATATAGCTGGTCTACCAATTAAGTAGCTAGCTAATAAGAATATTGTTCTGCTGAATTTTTTTGGAAGAGGCTAGCTATAATATAAATTAGATATAATCTGAAATTATATAGAAAGCAATAATCTATATAAAATATCTATATAAGATAGCTAGAGCTAATACAGTAGCTATCAGAAATATCTTCCCCACTCACCTGTCCTCTGAACCACCAGATTAGAATCACTCAGGGCCCTGACAAGTCTCCTGCCGCAGTTGTGGTGATGTTGGTGATGGTGAAAAGTGCTGTGGTAATTACGGTGGTGACACAGCACATCACTGGCAGTGGAGTGGTGAGTAGCCCTCTCATCACCACTCACCATTCTCCCTCTGTGTGATGACGCGCTGTGAAGTCTTCTACGTCCGTACGATTCTGAGGCAGAAAAGGAAAATCAGTTAGCTAGCTAGTATGAAAAAATAAGTTAGTTACGTTTAGGGTTAAGGGCCGTACACACGTATGGTTTTTTAAGTCTTTCCACCAGAATTTTTGTTAAACTTCTCCTACTTTTTCCACCATAATACAAGGAAAAACGATATAATTATTATTTATTTCAGTTGGTATCCATTATACCTGCAGGCATCATGGATACCAACTAAAATAAATTATAATTATATCGTTTTTTCTTATATTCTCGTGAAAAAAGTAAGAGGAGCTGGAAAATAGTCATTGGCCTATAGCTACTTAAAAAGGGACTTCATAGTAGAAGACTGGGAAGTGAGAATGTATCAATAAGAAATTATATCGGTACACAGTAAGAATAATTAGTTAATAATAAACGATAGCTAGCTATGTGATCCAATAAATACCATTAACCAGCTAACTACTTATTATTATTAGCTAGAATCCTACACATGACATGAATATTACTGAGTCAAACATGATAGTTACCATCGTCTGCAGAATGGGCACTAGCAGAGGCATTGCTGTCAGGACTAGCAACTTTGCTGGTGTGGGTGCAGTGCTGGTCTGTAGGGATGGTTTTCACTGCACCCCAAGTGGTGTTACGGTTTGCATTGGTACCACGGATACTCTGAAAAAGGATACAATATTTAAATACCAAGGATACTATGCAGAAAGAATACAGTATTTATATACCAAAAGGATGGCTAAAATATTCTACTTGTAGCTAACACATAGATAGATATAATTTTTATACTACCAAGTGATTTAGTAATATATATTGTTATATGACTTTACTCACAGTGACACATAGATAGATATAATTTTTATAATTTTATAATTTTTATAATTTTTACTACCTTGTGATTTAGAAATATATATTCACCACGAAGAAACCTTGTTAATTATATGACTTTACTAACAGTGTTGGCTCTACTGCCCCTTTTGATGGCTCTCCTCTCATTGACTCTGTCCAGGGGCAGGTTGTTCACCTCCAGACCATAGACATGGCGGGCCAAGACCCTGGTGAGGGTCTCTAAGGTCTTTGCCCACTCCTTGACCAGCTCCTCCCAGTGACTGAGGGAGGAGAGAGTAGAGAGGAGTTGATCCCATAACTCCCCACTAACCACCACACTGAGGTTAGCTTTGATCCACGACACTATCAGCGTCTGAGAGGGATTATGTAGAGAATATATATATCAGTTTGAAAAAACATTATAGAAAATATACTTTCATCAAGTAGCTAGAAAATTTCATCCGCTATCTATTTAATTCGCATATTTTAACTTTTCATAGTTAGTTAACCCTAGCCAAGCCAAGGTCTATCAACACAACTATTAATAGCTAGCTAGCATTAAAATGTTAAGGGAGAAAAGAGACTAAAACTCTCCAGTAATTAGCTAGGTAGCTACACAAATAGTGACTCAACCATTATTATTATTTGATTATGTTTTTACAACCACAAGAGCATCCCATCAATCACCTGGAAAAGTGCAGAGGCAAATCGTCCCCCCAAAGAGTCTTCCTTGGGCTTCACATGTCTGCCACTCAGAGTCTGAGATGTGATGTGGAATAGAACCACCAGCAGTTGCTCCCTGTTCAAAAGGATAATCTTTATTGATTAGAAATAAAACAGAGGGAATAACTATGAAGTGAAGATAGCTACATCCAATAGAATCAATGCTACATTTTCTTCCCAATTAGCAGCTTAACATTTGTAGCCCATAGCTAGCTATATAAGTTTGAAGAACTTTATGGGCAATTCGAATAATATAGCTAACTAACTAGCTAAATAGTAAGATAGCTATCAGAGTTTCAACTCACCAGGTCTTCCTTTCCATGCGCGTGTTCATGACCATGTACCTGTAGGTGTTAAGAACGTGTTTGCAGTGCTCCACCTGCTCGTCTAGCAGGAGGGGGTAGTCTGGAGACACTTGCAGTAGGAACACGTTTGCCGCACTTGTCACAAACACTTGCAGAGTGTTCTAGGGGGCAAGAGATGGATTAGTTAATTATAGAGTAGCGAGATATTAGTTAATAGCTAGTTAGAGTCAGATTCGAATAGAATATTAGATCTAGCTATAGCTATTTCATTAGGTTATTAAAAATGCCTCAAAATCCTACACTAACTAACTAACTAGTTCCAACAGCCCACACAATAACTATAAAATGTGATCAAGTATCATGGGCCCTCAAATGATTGAACAGAAATAAATTTTACAAGATAAAAAACAGAATTTCAGGAATAGCTTAGCAATCAACGTTAACTTTTTCACAACACTCTTTTCGAAGTAGCTAACTAACGGAATATTTTTTGTTTCAGTGGCTATTAATTTTATTCAAAATAGCTAATTCTTGGAAAGAAATTAGCTACAATAAAACATGAATAAAATGACGTTTCGTCTTTCTAATGGAGACATTTAGAAGTTTAAACCAGAAAATTAAATGACGAAATGTCGTTATTGTCTTTCCTTAGCTAGCTAATTCAAGAATTATCTATTTTATATAAAGTTAATGGAACACAAACGATTTTCAGTTACTTAAAAGAGAGTGATGATAGCTAGTAGCTACAATAAAAAAAAGAGCTCAATTGGTAGAGTAGTTTTCAGTTTCCGTTCCTAAAGGGCTAAGCTCCTCCTACTTTTTCCAATAATTATATAGCTTTTCTTATATTCTCGTGGAAAAAGTAGGAGACGCTTAGGAAAAAGTCTGGTGGAAAGACTTCAAAAACCCCACGTGTGTACGGTCCTTAAGGTATCTCACTTGCAGTCCTGCTCTTATGTCCCCCTCCCTCACTGCCCCCATGTAAGAGTCGCTCCTCAAGGGTTTCCTTTCAGAAGAGGGGGTAAGGGGTACTGACTCCTCTTCAGGGGACTGGTCCTCACTGCTACTTCCGGGGGAGGGACCCAAAGGATCCTGCAGAAACTCTGGGGCTTCAGACATATTCTGAATGGAGAAAATGCAGTTATGAATCATTATTGAAAACATAAACAAAATACATACATCAATTAACACATAGCTTATAAGTTAATTAATAGTTAGCTACAATTTTTCAATCTAAGAATTTGAAGACCATATAGGTAGGTAGGTAGGTAGCCTTTTCATGCCATTTGTGTGAAAACTGAAGTCCGAATGTAATATTATTTTTATATAACGAAGAGAGAAGAATGTAGTTAGTTAGCTAGCTATAATTTATTTCTATTTTCCGAAGTACAAATAGAAGAATCACTATGAAGTGCAATAGTTAGCTAACATGGTAGTAATATATATTTTGATATAGCTAGAGTAGATAGCTAATAGTAAAATTATAAAAATTTGGCTGAGAAATCTTCAACTGAAGATTTTAGAATAAAGGGAAAATTATCAGATGGGAATAAAATTAGTTATAGATAACTAATGATGAAAATTTCAACAAGTTATTGTTAAAAAACTATAGATATGAGGGTTAGTTAATTATAGTCCAGCATATAGCTTCAAGTGGCTACTTGAATTGTACCAAAGTCCTCTGGATCACGAAATAGGGTAAGTTCTTAATTATCAGTTAGTAGTACATCATCGGATGTAGTACTGACCCTATGTAGCAACATGCAGTTATAACTATTAATAAATACTAGTGTTTTTGCCCGTTAAAATAACGGGTCATCATCAATACCAATTTATTACCAGTTATTAGGTTACTTTTACTGAATTCCAATATAATTAATTTTCTGCATAGTCTGATTTATTTTATAGATAAAAATTTTTTTAAATGAAATAAAAACAGTAATTTAAATATCAAGTCAATATATTCCCGTGCGTATCATAGTTACATTCTTCAGGTTTAATACCCGTTGAGTAAAAGCGGACACCAAATAAATAAACACACTAAGGAAATTATTAGATATAAGAGCACATAAGTAGCCACCATTTGAATCCAGTCCCTGTAGCAGAGTATGACTGTCTTGATAGCCTCAGAGTAGCGGAAACTGAGGCAAAGAGCTTGTCTGAAGAGCTCGTGAATGAAGTCTATATTGGAGCGAGTGGAGAAGAGCACCTCTCTCACCAGACGGGCATCTTCACCAGCACTCTGGTCACTGTTGGTACAATGGGTTACAATAGGTAGTCATGGAAGGCTAAGTGGTAAACATTACAATATGTGCCCTAAAAGACTTTCTTTTGGCTTATCAGGGCCTTGAATACTTGTATTTGTTTACTGTTGGTACAAAGGGTTATTTACCATAGGTAGGTAACAATGGAAATCTTACAATAGATATATAGCTACCCATGAAAGGCTTACAATACTTCATGGTACTGAAGTCAAATAATACAACAATTTTATAAAAAGAATCACATAGCTAGATATAAAAAAATGTTTTTCCCTGAAGTGTCAACTATTAAAACTGTTTTAAAGATTTTCTACTAGAAAGGGTAATGAACCAATTAGCTAGCTACACCAATTTCTATATTTATTGACAAATTTCAAAAATGTTGAAATAGCTTTAGCTAGCTAGCTTATGGATACCAAAATAGAAACTGAGAGTAGCTACAAACTTTCATAGATTTTATCAATCTGGAAATTAGTAAAGAAAATAAGCATCGGGTAGAGTAAGTTAAGAAATATCGAACAGTTCCACATTTTCGATACTAACTAAATGTAAAATTAGAGCTAGCTGTAAATTAACATTTTAACTTGGAAATAACTCGTAACTTACCCCCCCCCCTCCCCCTCCCCCCAAGTGGTTCATCACCCAAGCTTTATTCTCTTAACCCCTCACTAATGTAGCTACTCACTTGGCATAGTAAGCTGAGGAGACTGAGTCTTGATCAGAGGCACTGCCATCATCACCACCCTTCCCCTCCTCCTTTCTGGGTGGACGGGGAGTGACAGAGCCAGCCAAGGCAGTGGGGGACGTGGCGTACATACGCACCCACCGCACCATCACCACCTAAACAGTCAACAATTAAAAACTCTTGCAACAAGAAAATTAAAGGGGAAAAAAATATAAAAGTTAGCTTCTCTTGGAATAATAATTTAAAGAGATAAAATGTATAAAAGTTGGCTACTCTTGGAACAATGAATTAAAAGGATAAAAATTAATACTGAAAATAGAATAACAAATTATAAATAAAAGTTCTCTAATGACAAGCTAATTTGCCGGAAACCGAAGAGTTTCTGTTATTATTTTGAAGGAAAAATTAACTTTCATATAAAATGTCTTTGCTGGCTAATTTACGAACCTGACAAGTGCCAAATAAGCTTTTTCCTGGGCTGCTCCTCAATTCAGGCAGTTCTAAATTGGGACGATAGATTGAGTTGTTTGGGTTGAAGTTCGGGAATATGTATGGTAAATAGACAGCCCTAAACATTGTGAAGAGGTAGGAGAAAGCAACGTGACTTTGCACAGGTTTGCTAGAGCGCCATTCCACCCTTCGTACCTGCAATAGAAAATAAAATAGCTAAGATTTGTAGCTATGATGAAATTTAGTGATAGGTCTGTAGACATATATCTAAATTTATTATTTGATACAATTTCTATCATAAATCATATTTAAAAAAGCAGTCAGATTCATATCATAAAATTACATTTCTTATATGTAGGACATATTGACTTCTTTTACAATATTGATAGATAGCTAACTATCTTTTCATACAATAGCTAAAACACGAGCAAAAAATAGATAAATGCCACCCAAAGTATTATCTTCCGCATTCTGTGAAGGTAATAAGAAAGGCAAATAACAGCTTTATTTGCAAGGCATTAATTGAAGTCACCAGATTACAGGTTATCATTAGGTTTGTGACAATATGCGTTTAAAATCATAGATCTTAAGAATATCTCAGAAAAAACGAAACTGTATCGAATACAATATAGCTACCGCTGGTTTAAAACCATTGAATAGTCTATAGCTAATTCAATCCATTTATAATATTTTTAGGATCCATGATTTTAAACTCATATTGTCACAACCCTAGCTATCATATGTTGAATTCATCCTCTCGCAGTTATTTACCTGTGACACCATAAACTCTAGCAGTGAAGTCAATAGGTATGCTGTGATATCATCAGGGGTCTTGTCTCCATGAGAGGATGGTATGATGGGCTGACAGTCAAGAGGGGACACTTGTGTCGACTCCTGACCTGCGATGACTGCACGGGGAGGAGGGGTGGGGAAACCAGGCACTAGTGACGCAAACATCACATCCATATCTGGCGTCTTGTTGTCCCCGACAATCATGTACCAAATGATGAAAAGCCTGAAAGAAGAGGTGAGATTAAACTTTTATATTCAGAAAAATATAAACCAATTTAGATATGCTTTAGAAATCAATAGTGAATAAAGCTAGAAGTTTATAAAACAGGAAAATAATAGAGAGGGGAACTAGCCAATAGTAGATTGTGACCAGTGACACTAGTAGCTAGCTACAAGAGAACTGGCTACTCTATAGTGAATAAGTTAGGATGTAGCCTGAACAAATTTTCTTTAGTCTGTGATCAATTTATCAGATATTTTAGAAAACTGAAGGCTATTTTATGGCATAGCTACTTTAGAAAGTGTGTTCACTATTCAGGCTACCTAACTCATTCACTATAGAGGAGTTCTACTGTAGCTATCAGCTAAATATCTCACCGCATTCCCTCTCTGCGCAGCCGCAACACATTGCCCAGGTGGAGGAGCTTGGAGAAGATGTGTGTGAGGGCGTTGCACTGCCATCTCCTTGCAAAGAGATGCGGCAACTGACACAGAAGTTTGTCTAGTATGGAGAGGGAAAACTCAAGGTCTTCTCTGTGAGGTTTGTGTTGGACACTGAATCCTGGGAGTGAAAGTAGACTTGCTAAATAGTTATCTAGGTTTAACAACATTAAAACACAAGCTACCTATCAAGGTCATTTCAGTTAGTTAACTAGAAAATCAAATAGCTATTGTGATTAGCTATTTACCTATATAGTTATAGATCTAAAGATTATAGGATAAATGATAGCTAACTTTAATTAACTAGCCAATTTTGAATGAAATTAAAAGCAGAATATCATCAATAGCTAAAGACTGTACACACACAGGGTTTCTTAATTCTTTCCACCAGACTTTTTGCTAAGCTCCTCCTACTTTTTCCATGAGAATATAAGAAAAAACAATATATTATGATTAATTTTAGTTGGTATCCATGATACATGCAGGTATCATAGATACCAACTAAAATAAATAATCCTCATATCGTTCTTTTTTATATTCTAATGGAGAAAGTAGGAGGAGCTTTGCAAAAAGTCTGGTTAAGACCCAAAAAACCCTATGTGTGTGCGGCCTTTAAGAATGGAATGAATTTCAAAAAATCATCACCCAAATAATATTGTAGTAGCTCTATGTATAAATAAATCAGCTGTAAAATTACCTTTTGAATGCAGGTTGGATTCAAAAATGATGAATGCATCATAGAAGACATGGAAAATGGGACTGAAGTTTGCATCAAGGAAGGCTTTCACCTCAGGAATGTCACAGTTATCTGGAAAGGAAAAGGATATATTTAGTAAAATAAGTAGATAGCTAGAGCTAGCTTAGGTCTTAGTCAAAATGACAAGGTTGACTTAAGAGTTCATACTCCAATTTTAACTTTTCAGCAAAATACATTAAGCTAAATATAGAAAAAAATTAAGAGAAATCCTACTAATTAATTATTAGGCTAGTAAATATTCTCATCTTCTTGCAAAAAGTTCAAATGGTGACCCAGGCAGTAGCTATTTGGTGCACAAAATTCCACTGACTTTTTGAAAAAGCTGAAAAAATCCCCCATGAATTTCCAGTAATTTGACTGATCCACCAACATTTTACCAATTTTTCCACCAAAAATTAATGGTAACATAGGAATAAATTATTAAATAGCTAAAAATCTACAGACTTTGCCAAATTATTATTTTCAAATGAGAAAATTTCCACTGACAAGTCCATTGACAAGTCATTGAAATTTATCATGAAATACAGTCTGGATGGTGACAAATATGAAATATCAAATAAGGAAAGTTTAATTAAATTAATAGAACATTAAGAAAAAAAAATTTCTGTGCTTTCAATTACTTTTACTGTTTTAATATAGCTAATATTATTTTGTTTGAATATTGGAGACTGGAGAGCATTTATATTTTTTTTAGAATTTTGTGAATAGCTAGCTACCTATATTCAATTTTTTGGATAGTAGCTATTTTGACAGTCTGCATAAACTGCTAAAGGGTTAGGTTAGGTCTCTTATTCTGTTCACAGTAATTCATAGGTGTTTGTAGCAAAATTAGTGTAAATGAAGGAATTGATTTAAGGTCACCACATTTAAGATACTTTAAAGAAGAAGTTTGACTTCCTAGTGAAGATTAAACACTTGAAAATATCCTCATGCTCCATGTCTAATGCATGTGAATCTCTTGAGACTATTTTAGGAGTGATTTACTTATTATTAACATGTTTTCAACTTATTTCACTTCTCAAAAGTCGTCAATTTACTGGCAACTTTGTCCATACTTTGAAACACTGGGACTGGGACTACTTTGATTTATTGAAATATTTGAGAGTGAAATGAATAATTTCTAAATTGTTGAAAAAATTTCCAGGTAAAGATCTGTCTGTCAGACTGTCTTTGACTAGTTGCCCTTACATTCTTTTTTAAATTAGAGATTTTAAGATTTTGCTAATTTTCCAAATGGAAAGAGCTTCAGCTCAATATAGCTATACCATGAAATACAGTCTGGAATTCTGCAGACTGGCTAGGCCAGACTGCAGGAACTGACCAGTCTGCAAAGCATATACAAAGTAAAATATTATGGCTATATACTCTACATTTGTCTGTCCATCTCTCACCAAAAATCACTAAATTTCTCTCCAGATATAGTGAGAAAATGTATCTATGTAAAATGCAATTTAACATTTCTAGCACAACGTTCTATGATTTACAGAGTTGTTCACCCCAATCAAAACGAACAAACAGTGTTTAATGGATGCGGATAGTTTGAATTTATCGAATAGGTATGGCTAAAGGGAAGTGATACATCAGGCATCCCAGTCTGTATTTGGTGCACAAAATTCCACTGACTTTTTGAAAAAGCTGAAAAAATCCACCATAAATTTCCAGTATTTTAACTGATCCACCAACATTTTACCCATTTTTTCACAAAAAATTGATGGTAACATAGGAATAAATGTCTAAAAATCCACTGACTTGGCTAGAATATTATTTACAATGGAGAAAAAAAACAGCCAGTCTGCAAAAGATGCATGAAGTTGTGAAGTTTATTCGGCAACTACTAAGGCTTTCAAATTAGTCTTCTGAATTATCTGGCGACAATTTTCCAATTAATTTCTATCTTTACATGTAATTACTGGCCAGTCTGCAAAGCGCGTCCATGTCGACAAAGATCTTTGGAGACTATATTGTTCCTATCCCAGTCTGGAAAACTGCTTAGGCTAACAGATGAACTCTATATGCTAAATGCTGCGGATTATACAATTTTTAGCAATTTACCATTAATTTTTGAAGTCTGTAAAACTCCAACCAACATAGTAATTAGTTCATCAGAAAGCACCTATTTTTCCAGACTGGTTCCTATCAAGGAACAAAGATCTTTGGAGACTATATTATAATATTAATTCATCAAAACAAGATCTTGGTGACTATTTTCTTATTAATTCCTAGGTTTACATGTTATTATACCAGACTGTATTCCAGTCTGTATTTCGTGGTAAATTCCACAGATATGTCATAATGTCGGTGGAATTTTTCCCCTTAGCAAATAATATTCTGGCAAAGTTGGTGGATTTTTAGCTATTTAATCCTATGGTATAACGGTACCATTAATTTTTGGTGGATAAATTGGGAAAATGTTGGTGGATCAGCATAATTACAGGAAATTTATGGTGGATTTTTTCAGCTTTTTGAAAAAGTCGGTGCCCAACTCAGTGGGATTTTGTGCACCAAATACAGACTGGACTGTATTTCATAGTAAATTCCGACATGTCGGTGGAATTTTACTCCATTGGAAATAATATTCTGGCTAAGTCAGTGGATTTTTAGCTATTTATTCGGTTATTCCTGTGTTACCATCAATTTTTGGTGGAAAAATGGGTAAAATGTTGGTGGAACAGCAAAATTACTGGAAATTTTTAATTTTATGGTGGATTTTTTCAGCTTTTTCAAAAAGTCAGTGGAATTTTGTGCACCAAATACAGACTGGTTATCATAGGTTACATAGGAGACGAGACATAATGAAGAAATTTGGCCATTGGCCCACTGGTGAGATTGCAGACTGGATTACTCATTACTGGAGAGTATTTTGAGATTTTTGGCCATTTTGGAGAGAAATTTAAAAATCTTTGGAGAGAAATTGCCCCAAAAATTAAATAGGTACCTAGCTATCTGGAGAGTGGAGACTGATTGTGCATGCTTTGCAGACTGGATTCACAGACTCCAGTCTGTATTTGGTGCACAAAATTCCACTGACTTTTTGAAAAAGCTGAGAAAACCCCGGTTCATACAATTACCGGAACGGGACATGAATTACCGGAACGGAGCATGAATTACCGGAACGGAGCATGAATTACCGGAACGGAGTTGTTTTATTGAGAAATATTCCTATTTATGTAATTTAGTTATACAAATGGTCGATATATGGTCTTAATGATATCATATTTAACCATTTTACACTCGTTTCGTCCCGTAATCGTTACAAAGCCTATGATACATAGACAAACATTTTAAAAGAGAATATGCTGAAATTAGTTTTCTTTATAAGATATTTCATAGAAAATACTTTAAAGAGAAACTGAAGTAATTTTAGTGTGATTATGTATTATAATTTTATTGAGAAATAATGCTAGTTATGTAATTTAAGTATATATTTGGTCCAAATGATATATCTAACCATTTTATACTAATTTTTGCTCGCTCGTAATCGCTACCCAACGTCTGAAATGGGTAGGACATTTACCGAATGGAACTGAATGGAACCGAATGGAACCTGGTAGAACCTAATGGAACATGATGGAACCTAATGGAACATGATGGAACCTAATGGAATAACGAATGGAGTCCTACCTGTTGAAATTTTAGTTAAATGTATTACACACTCGTTATATATTTAATGTTAACTTCCTGTTAGACTAGCTCAGCTATATTAAATTACCTATTGTTTCAATAACTATGTATTACTTTTAATGAGAAACGGACATAAAGTCTAAAGTCGATCACACTTCCGTCGAGGGTTAAATACCCTGACTGGTAGCTTCTGAAGGCAGTCTGTCTTGAACATTACTCAGTGAGAGATGAGTTCCACTCATCTCTCCATAGACTTCTAATTGTATAACATATTTACTCTTTAAATAAACTCTATGTCTTAACGTTGTTAACCCACTGATTTAACCTAATTCTAACAGGTTATGGGCCCAGTGAACGATAAGAGTTTAATAAATCAAATTATGTTTAAACAAATTAGAAGTTTATAATAGTAATAAAAACGAAGTGCTGTGAAAAAAGTGTTAACCTATATGAAACATATCACTTAAAACGCTTGCGTAAGCAAATCGTGCTCACGCGCTAATGAGGTCAATTATAATGATTGCTCTAGCGAAAAATGCACTTGTGTTATAATATAATGATTTAGTATTTTTGCGGAAGAGGTGTCAAGAGAGGTCACAAATTACCTTTAAATCTGTGACCTTATCCTTTGGTAAACAGTCTTTCAACAAAAGGTTCTTGCGAACTAAGGCTGTGTTACTGTTCCAATTAAATATTAATAATTATATTCAGTGAAGTTATTCTTATGAATTAGAATAATTTTAAAACATCAAATTCAGTTAAACAGTAAATCAAGTTAACTGCTTTGGTTGTTTATTTTTGTTAAAGTATTGAATGATAGTAAATACTTATATTCAGTGCAGTTATTCTTATGAATTAGAATAATGTTAAAACATCAATTCAGTTAAACAGTAAATCAAGTTAACTGCTTTGGTTGTTTATTTTTGTTAAAGTATTGAATGATAGTAAATACTTATATTCAGTGCATTTATTCTTATGAATTAGAATAATGTTAAAACATCAATTCAGTTAAACAGTAAATCTTTTAACTGCTTTGGTTGTTTATGTTTGTTAAAGTATTGAATGATAGTAAATACTTATATTCAGTGCAGTTATTCTTATGAATTAGAATAATGTTAAAACATCAATTCAGTTAAACAGTAAATCAAGTTAACTGCTTTGGTTGTTTATTTTTGTTAAAGTATTGAATGATAGTAAATACTTATATTCAGTGCATTTATTCTTATGAATTAGAATAATGTTAAAACATCAATTCAGTTAAACAGTAAATCTTTTAACTGCTTTGGTTGTTTATGTTTGTTAAAGTATTGAATGATAGTAAATACTTTCAACAAAAGGCTCTTGCGAACTAAGAATTCTGTTTTGTTTCAATTGAATATTAATAATTATATTTAGTTATTCTTATGAATTAAAATAATGTTAAAACATCAATTCAGTTAAACAGTAAATCAAGTTTAACTGGTTTGGTTGTTTCACGAAACATTTCAGAAAAAACACGTGGGCTAACAAATTTAGTTTGAAGAAAAAGCTCTACAATCTAAAATTGAAGTCTCCTGATCTACTCGACTTTCATTTGAAGGAACTAACTGAAGTTTTTCAAGAGCTTGTCTTGTTAAATCAAGTGATCAGTGAAGAGGATAAAGTGATTTGTCTTCTGTCATCACTGCCAGGGCCGTTTGAAGTGCTTGTCACTGCACTTGAAGCTCAGACAGACATCCCTAACTGGATTACTGTAGCTGACACACTCCGGAGTGAAGCTGAAAAGTTGAGTATTCTTCTCAAACTAACAACTACTCATCCCAGAGCTACCCCAATCTGGATACACCCAGCAAGGAGGAGGATACGGCACTTGAAACAGTGGGGGGTACTATGGACAGCAGCAGAATTACTATGCACAGCAGCAACAGACACCGCTAACCCAAATCTCTTACGGCAACTGGGGACAACAGGCACCGGGCGGTTGGAGTGCCGCAACCACTGGACAAGCTGCCGGTACTTGGATTGGCTATGGACAACAAACCGGACAAACGCCCCAGCAAAGCTGGAGCAACTCCACGCAGGGTGGTGGCTATGGGAACTACAACTACAAGAAGTAAAATAAGTAAAGACTTGTTTGTTTGTAAATAGCTACACAAGAAAGTGGTAGTGTTAAGTTGCTAAAATGACTTAGTTTAACTGACATTTAACTTACGCCATATTGTAGTTCTATTCACAGTAAATAAATAACCTGATGTTAGTCTAGTGGTAGGTTTAGTTAACTTTCGCCTCTACGGTTCTTGCACCGGTGTACAACTTGCTTCAGCATTTGTGAAGTGAATTCTCAAATTAATTGAAATTAGGCTTTTGGATAGTAGTTAGATAGAATTTTTATTGCTTTTTAATGATCAGCAGATTAATCTTTGAATCGTAACAAAAACTACCGACACAGCATTTAATTATTATTTTAATTGATGACTCAGCATGTTTACTTAATAGAAGTACGCGGTCTATTAGGTGAGCATATGAATTGAATACAGATGAATTGATATTCATACTGTGAATATTTGTGAATATTTAGAAGTGAATATTTAGAAATAAATATTTTTTCATTTTGAAATACTAATTAGATTTTGATGATTAGAAAATTTTAAAGTCAAAATAAATTAGGAATTTGCAGGAATGAAATATTTTTAAATTAATATACATAAATGAAATGGTTATATTTATAACTAATTTGCAGTAAAATATTAAACGATCTTTCAATTTTTCTGAAGAAAGAATTTAATAGTAAATTTTATTCAATAAAATAATTAAAAAAATAGAAATTCTATTTTTTAACGGAAGGATGTTAATTTTAATTGCATGATTATTAAGCAATGTTAATTTTTACAAATTAAATTGAAATAAAATAAGCAAGAATGTCACAATATGTTAAGTTCAGTTTTGATGTGTATTCATACTATTTTTTATGTTATATGTAAGTTTGAAATATTTTATATACATAGTATATTTTCTTTTTGGATTTCTGAAGACTCTAATTTATATCGACATTCAGAAATAAAAAGAGGGGAAGAAAGGAATTATTTGAAATAGAATTAAACCATTAATAAATGTTTAAAATTCTTGCAGTTATAGGTTTGATTTTTTATGTTACATGTAAGTTTGAAATATTTTATATACATAGTATATTTTCTTTTTGGATTTCTGAAGACTCTATTTTATATCGACATTCAGAAATAAAAAGAGGGGAAGAAAGGAATTATTTGAAATAGAATTAAACCATTAATAAATGTTTAAAATTCTTGCAGTTATGATTGTTCAATTTGAATTTCAGAATTTTTCAATTTGAGTTTTAATGTTTTGAATTTTAGGATTGATTAAAATGAGATTTATGTCTTTAAATTTAGAATAATTCATTTCCTATGTAAATTGTTGTTCATTGTTTTTTTTTTAATGGATCGTCTGACATATTCTCTAAATCGTTGCCTATTGATAGATTTACCAAATTTGTTAAATTAATAGGTATGAAAAATATATAATGTCGTGTGAGGAGGAGTGTTGAAATTTTAGTTAAATGTATTACACACTCGTTATATATTTAATGTTAACTTCCTGTTAGACTAGCTCAGCTATATTAAATTACCTATTGTTTCAATAACTATGTATTACTTTTAATGAGAAACGGACATAAAGTCTAAAGTCGATCACACTTCCGTCGAGGGTTAAATACCCTGACTGGTAGCTTCTGAAGGCAGTCTGTCTTGAACATTACTCAGTGAGAGATGAGTTCCACTCATCTCTCCATAGACTTCTAATTGTATAACATATTTACTCTTTAAATAAACTCTATGTCTTAACGTTGTTAACCCACTGATTTAACCTAATTTTAACACTACCCACCTCTATTCTGCTAAAAATAACTTCCATTCGGTAAATAGTCCTGGGACTATTTACCGAATGGAAGTTATTTTTAGCAGAATAGAGGTGGGTAGAATCAAGGGTAGGACTCCATTTGGTATTCCATTCGGTACCATTAGGTTCCACTAGTTTCCATTAGGTTCCATTCAGTAAATAGTCCTACCCCTAAAATTGGATATGTTGAATTGCAGTACCAATTGCTTCTAATAACCTCATCTGGATTATAATTCTGATGTTTTTTTAGTTACCGTGAAATAATCACAAAAACTTGCATTCGTTTTCTATGTCTACGTACGGTACTTATTTCGAGACATGTATATTGTATAAGACACTATAGTAGGCTTATATATTGTACTCTAACTCTAAAAAAAATTTAATATAGAAAAAGATATGCATGATGAAGGAGTGACAATTATATTTCTCTTGTTACTTTTCCTCACTTTAATTACCGTTTGGTTGATTGATATTAGCACATATATTTGTTGATTGTATAATTAATGTTGCATAATTGCTGAATATATAGTTAAGTATTAAATATATATGTAGTGGAATAGCAATGATCACTACAGTTTTTACTAGTTAGATTAATTATTACGTAGGGAGTTCTTTTATTGTGAAATTTGGAATTAATTTCGAAAGAAGCAGCTTCAAGGTAGAATATTAGAGGAACTATTTAAGCTACCTATAAAATTTGTTAACTATTGCATCATATTACCTGCCTAATTAAAAACCATAGTACCTAACTATATAGAGAAATTTGTGGGTACTGAAAAGTGAAAATATAGAACTCAATAATACTATAATGCAGAATCACACTGTCTATTTCAGACGTTAGGTAGCGATTACGAGCGAGCAGAAATTAGTATAAAATGATTAGATATGATATCATTTGGACCAAATATATACCTAAATTACATAACTAGCGTTATTTCTCAATAAAATTATAATACATAATCACACTAAAAATTACATTAGTTTCTCCTTAAAGTATTTTCTATGAAATATCTTATAAAGAAAACTAATTTTAGCGTATACTCTTGTAAAATGTTTGTCTATGTATAGTACGCTTTGTAAGTTTGTAACGATTACGCCAGACTGCAGGAACTGGTAAAGTGTTCTCCAAGAAATCCACTATTTTGGCTTCTGTTCTCAGTTAAATACATGTAAACATAGGAGAAATTAAGGATTGTTCGCACAGAAAATGTTCCGGTAATTCATGCTCCGTTCCGGTAATTCATGTCCCGTTCCGGTAATTGTATGGACCCAGAAAACCCACCATCCAAGTAATAAAGCATGTCCAAACTCGCCATTTTAATGGCGAGTTTGTGACAGTTATTTTGAGCCCTTCAATTGCAAATGGTGAGTTTTATCTATTTTTCTCCTATGCTACAATGTTATTTTGGAAAGAATATAAGGAAATTGGATCATTTTGGAGAGAATTTGTTGAATTTTGGAGAGAGCTGGAGAGACAAATGGTGAGTTTATGAGACATACTATTTTACTTGGCCCACCATAAATTTCTAGTAATCCAAGTAAAATTGTATGTCTTATAAACTCACCATTTGTCTCTCCAGCTCTCTCCAAAATTCAACAAATTCTATACAAAATGATCAAATTATCATTAATTCTCTCCAAAATAACATTGTAGCATAGGAGAAAAACAGAAAAAAACTCGCCATTTGGAATTGGAGGGCTCAAAATGACTGTCACAAACTCGCCATTAAAATGGCGAGTTTGGACATGCTTTATTACTTGGCTAGTAATTTGGCTGATCCACCAACATTTTACCCATTTTCCCACCAAAAATTAATGGTAACATACCTATGAATAAATAGCTATAAATCCACCGACTTTGCCAGAATGTTATTTTCTATGGATAAAAATTCCGCCAACAAGTCGGTGGAATTTACCACGAAATACAGACTGGCATTTTTCAACCAAAAATTAATGGTAACATAGGAATAACTAGCTAAATGTCGGTGGAATTTACCATGGGCATGAAACCAGTCTGCAGAATATGGGACATTTTTAACATTTTCTGTGCGAACAATCCTCAATTTCCTCCTACATTTAGTACATGTATTTTACTGAGAACAGAAGTCAAAATATAGGATTTCTTGGAGAACACTTTACCAGTTGGCAGTTCCTGCAGACTGGGCATGAAATACAATCTGGTTCACAGTAAAATACATGACATGTAACAGTAAAAATAGGAGGAAATTAAGGATTGTTCGCACAGAAAATGTTAAAAATGTCCACACTTTTTTCAGACTGGTGGCTATCATGACATCACGAGTGATTCACGAATCACGACCATATTACTAATTTACTGATAACTAGAATATATAAATGACTTAACTCTTAAGTTCTTAACTATCTAAGCTATCAGATATTACCTAGGTTTGGAACACTGAATGAATTATTGTTATATCATGTTCAAATTAGCTAGATAATTTTATGTGAATATAATTTAGTAGCCTAGATAACTAATAATTAAAATGATAAGAGAATTAAATAGAACGAACCAAGAACAGTTTTGAGATGTTTGAGTCTGGTGGGCGTATCTCTCTTCGGATCAATGCATTTCTGCTGACTTTTCTTCACGTCAGATGTCGATGTATGTTTTTTGAACATTTTCTTACAATCATAATAAATAATAAAATAGAATAAACATCTGATGACACATGAAATCAGAAAATTCGATGACTGCGTCGGAATGGCACTCAGCTCTGTTTTCAGGTTGTGTCCGATTCTGTGATATTTAGTTTACATTCAGTTGACTATATTTAAAATTATATGGATTTATTTGAGATCTTCATGCTTTTAGGTTGCTTAAAAATTTAGGTTGTTACCCATTTATTATAAAACTGTAAAGCAAAATTGCAATATGTCTAATTTATTACTAGAGAAACCAATTCATTTGGAAGCTAAAGTCAACTTATAGGAAACGAACACTTTGGAAACGGGGGTAGAGAAAGTGTCAAAATAAAACTCGGAAAATAATTTACTTTTAATGTATAACACTGTATTTTGACATAAGTATTAAAGTATTCAATCACTACTTATAATACTGAATATATATATCAGGTAAATTATTTCTCATCTATAGTATATTACCTAACAATCCTTATTTTTGGAAGCTCAATATTGTCAACTTGAATACTGAGGATATTAGTCCAATTGATGCTGCAAGTATTATCAAATACTTGACAATTGGATGCTATTTAAGTTGAATGGTTGAAAATACTTAAACCTTTTTTATATATCCATAAAGTAAACCATAATTTACAGGAGATGCAGTAATTTTCATTCTATTCCAACTTGTTATGAAATTTGCTTATGATTTTCTAAACCTAACTACACATTCCCATACTCCACTGGAATTTTTCCCAACATTGTTTAATATCAAATCATTTTAGTACCTAACATCAACATTAAATATCTATTTATACAAAGCTCCGTTAAAATACCATTTCATGACAATGCCATGGTCCTGTATTAGGTGGAGGTTTTAGGCATTGCAAGTGATAATAGCCTCAGCTCCCTCTGATACAACCATTGTAGGACTTTAAGACGTCACGGTTACCGCAGTAACTTACAGTACGTGCTCTTTACCATTTTATTGCTTGTACAATAACATCCAAGCACCAGCATGATGCTGTGCTGCATTGAAGATGTAAAGATCGTCGTTTTTAACTTCGACATTCATTAGATTTTCTTTCGGTGACATCAAAGAGTAGAGAGATAACGGAGGAGGTGAATACTCTGACTTATTTTCACTCACTCTGAACCCATTGATCATCCATACAAAAGCAGATTATTTATCCGTTACTTTGATTCTTCTCAATAAGTTCTTATCAGCTTTAACTCTGAAATTTTATCCCATATCCAGACGAACAGAATGATTGGCTGAGAATATTAGTCCTTTTATTTTTCTTTTGATATCAGGATCTATGTCTTCACACGAATGGGTGTTGCATGCTCCCTTTTGAACTTTTGACCCCGTGCAGCTCTTACCGTAAACAGTTGGAGATGGGTTATGACAGATCCTTACTCGAGAACCATGTCCCGAACCACATGAAACATTGCATCTCCAAGTGGACCATGAGGACCAGCCTCCATTTCTTTGAATTCCAACAATAGGAGCTTTTATTGGGCATGTTCCTACAACGAAGCCTTCACTAGTTGCTTGGAAGGATAAATGAGTCGCCTTCATTGGTTTCAATTTGACTTCGTTAACAGAAATATATATTTACTGATTAATTTTCTTTATATTAACGACATATTCTTATTCAATTGAAATAACAAAAGTTTGATGGAGTTTGTAGGCATTCTGATATATCAGAAGTTTTTAGCCTTTCAACACAATTCTGTATGAGGGTTTATTGAAGAAGGTTTCAAAAAAAGATATTATGAGCTAATTCATATTATCGGGCCTTTATCTTCTCATGTAAAACATTTTAAATTCATTTATAGCATAGAATATTCGCTGTTGGGATTCTTGATACCAGTTCACAACTAGAGGCTCGAAAAAATGACATTTTTGATAGCCATAAGCTACGGGTGGGAATAAGTTGATGATTATTCGATTATCATAAGCCTTGGGGAAGAAAACTCTACATGGTTCAAAACTGACATATTTTAGTGTGTCATTTCCAGCGAATACTTTTTTCTTGAACAAAACGTTTCTTTTTGTGGTTTCCTATATATACCATGCGGTAGATGATCGAGTAATTCTAAATTGTTTGTACTCATAAGAGTCGTAAAGATATGGAGTTTTCACTTCGTTCACTGAATAATTCTTTTATTAATTCACATACCCGGATTGCTCTTATCCAAGCTAGAACTACATGTCTGTCCCTTTTGTTCCTACAAGCTTCATACAAAACTTTACAAGTTATTCCGACAACTTTTCTGTTCGGACACCAAACTCCATTGATGACAGACTTTTGGATGGTAGAAAATATATTTTCTAAGGTGTAAGCCGAGACAGTTTCCCCCACTCTTTTGGATCCAATATAAATTTTGTTCCTTGAATATCATTACACAGGTTATCTAATGGATACCCACCTGCGAAAGCATTGCATTTTTCGTTACAGAATAAAAGTTGTTCATCACAAAATTCTACTTTACCGTGCAAATTAACGTAGCACCAAGGTCTATCCTTCGCCATTTAACGATGTGAGAGAATGTCGTAGTGAATACTACGGCAGTTGCTTGAATGGGGACTCTTCATGTAAGAAAACTCATGCAACTTTGGTTCTAAATTGTAAAATGATGGTGTTTCAGTATATTTCACCTTCTAGTGATATTTATGTGTAGTAATAGACCATCGCAAACACAAACTTCCCTGATTTGTCCAACTTATTTCCCCATTGTATGGAAGGTACCTACTTTTGCAGTTTGGCAGTTAGCTGAAACTTTTTTCTTTTGTCGGACACGTATTGCTGATAGTTTAGAGAAATATTGGAGCATTGATCTTCCCTTCCTTCCCTGAGTAAGGCATAATTTACCAAAATCGTGGGAAAATATATCTTTTACTTTAGTAATATACTTTTTATTCTGAGCTCTACATGATGACTATACTAATTTAATATGTTTTCAATAGTTCTATCGCATTATATTCAAACTGTACAAACTAATTTCTTTAAAATTGAACATTGATATTCTTACTTTCAAGATCATTGAGACAGACAATTGTTCCATTGTTTCGCAATTGCTAAATGCCCCTACAAATCACCACATTAACTTAAGTCTGAGTAATACCGATGAATATTCCAGAGATTATCTTCTCCCTGTTGTTTCGCCATTAATTCTCCATTGGTAGATCATGAATACAGATAGCTGCATTCGCTGGATAAATCATGAAGCTCAAACTTCTGTTGTTCTAACCGGAAATTAATCGAACACTGCCAATAGTTGAGGCTCCGTTGATAGGAAAATCATCCCCATCTGTTTTCTGTTACAGATTAATCAAATTAAGAACATTTTTCATAGGCAGAACATATTGGATATTGTTGACTGGACTTGTTTACTAGTTGAGGGCTATAAGAGCTTTAAAGCAATCTTATTCAATCTCTCCAATGCTTTTCAAAATAACCAGTAGAGATTAGTTGCTTGTCTAATGGAACGATAACCAATTAAACGTCTCCCAAGGGTCTAAGTTATAGCTCTTCATTTCTATCAAGGGGTTTTGCTAACTTTCGAAGAGAACTTGCAATTTAGATTTCCGTTCAGATTGATCCACGCTTATCACGAAATTTACCCATTCATAATTCATTGCTATGAAATCATAAGGCTTGGATTCTTTCTTTCGTTCTCCGCGTACTTTTAAATCTTTGGCAACATATTTTTGTCTGTGAATGGAAACTTTTTTGTTTTGAAATATCACCGAAACTTTTGCAGTTTGTGCGGGATCATTTGCAAGAACTATTCTGAAGCTTGGATCGTCTTCTTATTATCGAGGGAAACGAACAGCAAATTTTACTGACAAGATGTTCTGATAAAAAGGAATTTTGTATTGAGTTGATCTGGTATTCTAGCCTTGTATGAGCTGCGTGAAGGGAGTTATAATTTTCAGGTTTTCAATTAGTTTGATTTACTATGGAAGAAATAAACCTTGCCTCAGTGGGAAATCACAAGGAATTAATTCATTTTCCTTTGATTCACATGCAAATCCTATTCCTACTCCCAAATACTTACAATCTGTCATGCATCCAAAATTCTTTCCCATATTGACATGCGTACCCAAAAGCTCTTCACCAAAGAGAGTTGATGCAAATTTATACAATGAGCGACAAGGTTTGATACCACAGCTTTGAACCTCTGATGAATTATTTACAAAACAAGACACCTATTTGAAAACTCCCTTTGGATTACGACATGAATTATGGCGCTCGACAAGTGCATTTCGGGGAGGACTGAATAGCTTCAATCGAACTGCTTCCGACCAATTAATGCAGGGATTACCATTGACTGCAACGGCTTAACTACCCTTGTATTCAGATCCTGAATTGGTCAAACGGCATTCAGGAGCTAAGTGGGTCTCTGAAGGACCTCTTTGGGGTGAAGGGATGGAGAACCATCCTAACGTATATTACTTCTTTTTGTTCACGTATTTATTCTCTTAAAAAGCATACACGATATTAATATTTAACCATTGAAGCAGTATGAGAATTAGGTAGAGGCGTTTGATCATTATTTCTATTGCTCAGGAAGATGGAAGGGAATTTTGAAATCAATTTTGAATGACATTACTGTATTATGGATACTCTCATTAATATCATTGATTATTCCAAATCGTATTGAAAATATTATTAAACACTAATATTATTTTTCATTGCTCATATATTATGGTATTGTCTTATCCAATTGCAAAACACCAATTCATTGGCATTAGGTTCCAGTAGAATACAAATAGCTGAATACATAATATAGCCTCAAGAACTCTCCTGAACAATGTATTCCATGCTCCAGTCGTATGATGTATGCTGCTATCACGCTAGAGAATAGACGTGATAACAGTGGCAAATAGAGCTATACTCTAGAGTTATTGGCCATCAAATGTGATCTCTTTTAGCACCCCAAACACGTGCTTCTGAAAAGAGAACTCAGATGCTTGATGGATCACTTCCCTTTAGCCATACCTATTCGATAAATTCAAACTCTCCACATCCATCAAACACTGTTTGTTCGTTTTGATTGGGGTGAACAACTCTGTAAATCATAGTAGGTTGTGCTAGAAATGTTAAATTGCATTTTACATAGATACATTTTTCAGCTTATAATATATAGGCACTATATCTAAAGCTGCCATGATGGTATATTGGAATTGGTGTATTTAGAGTTATTTGGTATCACAGATCAATTGGTTATAGATAAAGTGATCTAAATTGAGTTTTAATATTATAGTTCATTGCACTAACTCTATATTACACCGATTAAAGGAAGCATATACATTTGTTATTCAGTCACTGTTTATATTTATTATTTGCGCTATAGATCGTAATGATATATTAAACATTAATTACTTTGAGAAGTAGTATGTTAGAATATATTTGCTGATGGTAAACCAATATAAAACAGCACATAATCAATTGATATATAGGGTGCAATAATTACATAATGAAGATATATAGAAAAGAGAAAGGATGATTTAACCCTTCATAGCAAAATTATGGCTGGCCTAAGAAGTTTAACTCTTTAACTACTGAGGCCTCATCATAACTTTGGGCCAACTCCCTCAACTCCCTCAACTCCCTCAACTCCACCAAGTATTATTGTAGTGTTTAATTGTCTGCGATTAGAACGGAATTGGAGTGAAGTGTGTCTGTTTTTAGATGTAACTTCTTTTTTAATAGAAAAAATTTAAATATAAAGATCTCTTTAAAGAATATTGTTTAAGTAAATATATAGCTTTTAGCTTAATTAGGTTATTCAAAAATAATTTTAATTAAGTTTCACAAATTTTACTTTTTCAAGAAAGAAGCAGCAGATTATATTAATCAGTTTACCTTGTATATTTATTATAAATTGAGAATTTAAATATATTAAAAATTACGAAAACAACAACACTGAGATCCTTAATGTTTTTCTTTGCATTTTCCAACGTTTCCATTTATTTTCCTTTAAGGGTATCCTTATAGAGATGTCCTATAAACACCTCAGCATTATTACAGGCATATCTCAGAGTCATAAAGGTAGGATGCTTTTCTCTACAAGATTAAAAGACAATACCGATAAATGGAGAGGGAGTGAGAGAGTGCGATTGAGAGTATGAGAGAGTGAGAGTGAAAGAGAGTGAGATAGAGAGGAGAGTGAGAGAGGAGAGTGAGTGAAAGAGGAGAGTGGGAAGTGGAGTGAGTGTGAGGAGATTTAGATAGAGAAGAGAGAGAATCCTCTTGTCATGACTAGTGTACGGGTGCCGTCAAAAATATTGGCATCTTTATTGCATCAAATTTATGGACACTGATTATAGTTCAATTTATGTAATAATTATCCCTGGCTCCACTTTTTTCTCCAATATTTTCAACAGAATAAAATCATATTCAATTTATTTATCGAAACCAATTACATAAAAGATATCAGAATATATCGTATACATGCAGCTGCTTCATTGCCAGGATAATATGACGGACAGACAGACAGACAGAAACAGCATATTAATTTATTATAGTATTTATTAGTATATGGACAGATTTGCATGACTGAGTTAGCTTGGAAAATGTTGTTCAATTAGAGTAAATGGAGAAAAAAAGAATAATAAATGTTTGATATTTTATAATAAGTTATGATAATAATAATGAACAATTTGCGCAAAGTAAAAGTAAAAAATGTTAGAAAGATCGGATGATAAATTACTACAAAGAAAATAGTATGAAAACATCATATAGGGTAAGTTACGAATTATCGGTCGGTTTCACGTCTTCTGTCACGCAAGAAAAAAACTATAAAATAATAATTATTTAACTTTTATTCTATATGTACCTACAGCTATCATGGATAGATTGAATGAAAATTATAATAAAAGTTAAAAATAATGATTCTTTTTATATTTCTCTCTATGATCAAGAATGTGGAGCTGTACGATAACTCAGAACTTCCCCCAGTTCATCTTAATATAATCGTAACGGAGCAGGTAAACAATATGTGCCATAAAACGAAAGTTAGTAGGTGAGAGCTCTGTAAAAATAGCCCTAAAAGTTGGAAGGAATCTAAGGTACCGTAAACATTTTAGTAAACATTGCAATTAAAGAGCGAAATGTGAAACACGTGGTGAATATAGAGATAGGAAGGAAGAAGTGTTTATCATTATGCACTTGTACTTTGACTTAGTATAATCAATGTAAAGAATTACTTTGCAGCTACGTAAAAGATGTTCGAGAGAAAACACAGAGATCGCTTCTATAGTTATTTTGTATGTAGGGTAGGTTACGAATTATCGATCGGTTTCACATCTTCGGTCATATAAGAAAAACGACATAATAATTATAATAAATTAAAGTAAATAATTATTATTATATAGTTTTTTCTTATTTGATCGAAGATGTGAAACCGACCGATAATTTGTAACTTATCCTAGTCTAGAGTTGTTATAACATGCTTTTTAAATTTAGATATTAAGAATATCATAGACGAAAAGAAATGAAATGGTATCGAATACTATATCGTTAGCTTAGAAAGAATCAATACTGTTTAATTAACTTCGTCTATAATATTTTCAGGATCTATAATTCTAGAGCATTTTGTCATACCCTACTTATAACCAGGGTTGTGACAATATGCATTTAAAATCATAGATCCCGAAAATATTATAGACGGATTCAATTAAAGAGTATTGAATCGTTCTAAACCAGCGGTATATAGTATTCAATACCATTTCATTTCTATTCGTCTAAGATATTCCAAAGATCTATGATTTTAAATGCATATTGTCACAACCCTACTTATAACATTTGAATTATGTCAAGGACATTTTTCTCTGAGTAGACACTTGGCAGTAACATTAAATGCAGAATAATCAATAATGAAGAAACTGCGGAATATGAGATAATGAAAGATAACGAAAGAAAGTGAAAATAGTATAAAAGAAACAGAAATGAAGAAGAAGAGTGGGTGTTACAAAGATGAAGGAAATGAAACCAGAAAAAATAATAATTGGCTGAGAATTAAAAAATAAAGTGGTGGGAAATGCAGGAAACCAGAATATTGTTAATGGAAGCGGGAAATATAATGGATAAAATAGAAAACCAAACAGTAAAGATAATGAAGCTAACGAAGTAAATGGTAAAGGTAAATAATATATGTATAAAGAGAAATCTTGCAAACCCCTGACAAAAGATATTATGATGTATTACATATAATTCGAATTCTAGTAATCGCAGATATGAACATTCTTTCAAAATTTTCATTCTGTAGCAAAACAGATTTAAAGCACAAATTTATATCAAAGAATTTAGTAAGTGGAGGACAACAAGAAATACGATCATAGAAATCTCTAGAGTCCCAATAAACTTACTATTTTAATTTACTTACTATTTCAATTTACTTACTATTTTAATTTACTTACTATTTCAATTACTGTTCTTCGTCAATACAGAGTTTCATCTTTTAAGTTATCTTCTTTCCACTGTATTTTACATGCATGCAATCATGTATGCAAATGTGATTGCTAATAACTCTCATAGTTTGGTGAGAGTTTGGAAAGACTGAAATATTTTCTGCCGACTGATCCAAGGAAAAGAACCGAGAGAATCTTCTTCAGGGGTGAACATTGAGAAGATTTAGGAACAATAAACAGTGGGTACTAAATAGAGATGAGATTTCAATGTGTATTGGTGACTTTGTGGCATGTTTATCTAGTTATTATTTAGCATAAAAATTGCAGTTAGATGAAGGATTAATTCAGCCATCATTCGTTGTAAGTACAGGCAGACCCCGCTCTAAGTAAACCCCGCTTTCAGAACAGGATTACTTAAAGCAGAGTTGATCCCGAGCTTACTTACATCAGTTGTACCGGAAAATAATTTTTAAACAATTTATTTAAATTGAAGGAACCATACAAAATATGGTACATATTATTAGAATACTATGCAAACGTTCTTTGATTTTTGTTAGTATAAAACGAAAATATTGGAGTAACAATGCTAAACTTAAAGCAGGGTCTCCCCCGCTTCAATTTCAACTTCCAAGTTAATGTGAGGTAAGATTTTTGACTTCAAACGGTGTCTGCCTGCTTTCACAGGCAGACACCGTTTGAAGTTATGGGTTCAGTAAATGACATGTTTGATATGTAACCAGAGAGAAATTTATGGTGGGACCATAGAATATTAAGTACGTATTGAGTTCCCTGTAAATCTTCGGTGGGCCCACTATATTACATATTATCACTGCGTGTATAACTGTACATTTATCTACAGTTCCTCATTCATATGTTTTATTTATTCATGAAAGTGATTCTACTATGTATGTTGTATATGTGTATAAGTTTGTGTGTATCTAATATACACATGTAGGTGTATCTAATATACACATGTAGGTGTAACTAATATACACATGCAGTTGTATCTAATATACAAATGTAGGTGTATCTAATATACACATGTAGGTATATCTAATATACACATGTAAGTGTATCTAATATAAACATGTAGGTGTATCTAATATACACATGTAGGTGTATCTAATATACTCATGTAGTTCTATGTAATATACTCATGTAGGTGTATCTAATGTACACATGTAGGTGTATCTAATGTACACATGTAGGTGTATCTAATGGGTCTAGGACATCTCGTCCACGGACATTTCGTCCACGGACATTTCGTCCACGGACAATTCGTCCACGATTGGCTTTATTTTGTATTTTAAAGTGTTTATGGAATATATTTTATATTATTTTTCACTATTACATTAATAGGCAGGTGTAAATATACAATAATATAATAGTGATTTAAGACGTATATGAATTAACACATAAAAATCGATTACAGTTATAAATTTAAATATGCTAAACGGGTTGACAGTATCTTTAAGTTATTTACCTCGTTTAATATTTTGCATTAATTAATGAATTATGAGTATCTAAAATTTAGAACTGAAATAGCAGGGTCCTAACATTAATAAATGTGTGGATACTTAGGAATTAAAGTAATTACAATTGAGGCAAATAATAATAATAATAATTATTATTACATATGTATAAGTCCAAAATATGATACAATCCAATAACACGGACGTTTTTACGTTTAAATAATATAACGTAACACTAATTAAAAAGAACTAATATCTAGCTAATTTTTTATATCATTTTTTAGTAGTATATTATATACCTGCATATTATTATGTATATAATTTACGTAATCACTGTTAAAAATATTCTGCTATAAAATACTTATTTCTGAACCAATAGTGCATCTAATTACCTAGCTAATCTGAATACTACTATTGATGATTATTGTAGTTACTGTGAAATAAACACCACAAAAAATGTCTCCGTATCTATGTTTATGTACAGTTATAACATCGAAACATGCCAGGTAATTATAACAGATTTTATAATATTCGGGTGTAATAAAAGTGGGGCCTGCCTATATATCATCAAAAAGTTTTCACTTTTATTATTTTACTGATGTCGGCCAACAGGATAATAAGATTGCAATAAGAATTAAGGCTAAGACCATACATTTCAAATTATCATCAAATAAAGGAGTTAAATACATTTATTTTGCAGAATATATATAAATATTATAATATATTAAACATATGCACACAATAAATATAATAAAAAATAAAGCAATTCGTGGACGAATTATTGTCCGTGGACGAAATGTCCGTTGAATGAAATGTCCGTGCACGGTATCTAATATACACAATGCACATGTAGGTGTATCTAATATACACATGTAGATGTATCTAATATACACATGTAGGTTTATCTAATATACACATGTAGGTATATCTAATATACACATGTAGGTGTATCTAATATACACATGTAGATGTATCTAATATACACATGTAGGTTTATCTAATATACACATGTAGATGTATCTAATACACACATGTAGGTTTATCTAATATACACATGTAGGTGTATCTAATATACACATGTAGGTGTATCTAATATACACATGTAGGTGTATCTAATATACACATGTGTCTGTCACGCCCCAATTCACATGTTCTGGTCTCATATGTTATTCATCACTGCAATTTCTACAAAAGCTTTCCATTTTATTAACTGAAGTGTAGGGCTTATGATATCAGCTTGGGACTAAAATGGAGAAAACTATCACATCGAAATACTGAGTGGTTCGGACAAAACACATGCGTGCTATTTTCAACTAGCAGTGTTGGTTGCTCTATTGAAGTTTTCATTTGTACTATTTTATGTTGATGCAGATGTAGTTAATAATTAACGACATTTTCAAAAAAAATTTGATTGATAATTCAAGAATACAAACTAGTTTGAAGTAAACAAGTACATTATAATATCAATTTTCGGTTTATACAGTGTGTCCGCAAAAAATGTATCCACTGCCTTTGAATATATCTAATAAGTACTATTTATAATTTATTAATAATAATCTACGTATCTATGATACCAAGATATTATGCATATTATCGTGAAATGATGAATTGTGCCGATTCAAGGCAGTGGATACATTTTTTGCGGACACACTGTATATTCATATAACTAATTGGGGATTACAAATCAAAACTTATATTCCTATCAAGTAACCCAATAATTTCTCATACTATGTACAAAGAAATAGATGAAAGTAACCTTCTATTCTCCTCTGGAAACCTTCAAACACTGAAAAGGATTCAGACAATCCTGTTCGCTCCCCAATATAAAGTCCTGACGCAGTGACCGGTGTGTCTGTTTTTAAAGGTGTTCATCGCCTTCCTCTCACCTGAGAAACCCTCCATGCTATTGGCTCAGGATTCATACAACTTGCTTTAAATAATCATCCAATAGTAGTCAAATTTAAATATCACATGATGGAATATTATTTCTCCATAATAAAGTTAAATAAATGAAATTTGTGCGTGTAAAATTATACATATTGGCGGAAATATGAGATGTGGTATAAAACCTTTTCAAATTTATAATATTTTTTTCAAAATGGTAACCAACAAATGAAACCTATTTTACAAATAAAAATGAACCTATTAATCAACCGTGCTGTAACTATTAATTTTGACTATATTTTGTAGCGGGTATCAAATTACGCCATAGGGTAACTTGAGGTGATATCATGAAAATATAATTTGGATCATCTCTTAATTTTCGATGGCCCCCCCATAACCGAAATCCACCCTAACTGTATAGGTGCCGGGGCCTCCTACAGAAGGATATCTTAAAGTAGAGATCACGAGAGCAGGCTTCCTATGACCTCTCATATACTTTGATTGCATACTCTTTCTTTGCTTATTTTCTATCAATTAAAGTCGATAATGAAGAAACCTATCAACTCTCTTTAACAATTGTAAAACGAGGAGACCGTCAACAACAAGTAAGAAACTTATAAAATATATTGAGAAAGAGTATAATAAAATTGTGCATATATCATTTAAGATAGTTTATATTCTACCTAACTGGCATCAGCATAATTTAATTGGTTGTCTGTCTAATTTTGGCGATGATAATGAGAGAATAACTCCATCATTAGTGTGTTGTGACGTCATGACTTTCACTAATTAGTTAAAGCTAGGTATGGCAGTAGGGAGTGTGACTCCGAATGCTAGCACGTGTCTTGTTTTGATGCTCATTGCTTTGTTCCAAGTATGAAAGCTATAGGTACGGCAATATAATGTTTAATTTTAGTTCATGTAGCAATATTTTTCATTCGCTTAATTAAAAAATACTTTGCTAACGGATAATATACTTCGATACTTCTGGCCAATACGCGAGTGAAATTGCATTACTAAGTTATGTGCGGATATTGTGTGATTTAACAACTGACATCCATTTTAAAAACCGTTAATAAGATCGAAAAAGCGATAATACTAATCAATCACAATTTTCCACGCTAATCACCGTCACAATGAACTGTGCTCTGATTGGCTGTTATAGTTAACCAACTAATCACCATCTCCCACGCTAATTACTGTATATAAATAGTGTTATATCTGATTGAATATTATAAGTAGTACTAATATAATTCTTTCCCTCCCACCACCCGTAAAGAGAGCATATTTCAATAGGCAAATATACAGGATAGAAACATAGATATACACATGTAGAAAATGTAGAAAGTCTGGTACAATTTCTTCACGTAAACATCAAAATATTTCGATCATTTTATATCATATATAATCTTTCAAAACATAGCTCTTGGGTTCATTCTTGCAGAAACATTCCGAATGAATTCCAAAGATGAAGTCCTATGAACTACACATAGCTGCAAATATATGCAAATGGAATCAATAGCCCGAGAATTCCTGAAGCTTTTGACCGAGAGCACGCAATAGCGGCCTGTGAAATGCGCTCACCTCTTCAGCGAATAGATATATGTATTGGCTTTTAGATCGTTCCCATGGCCAAAATCCGCCTCATCTCAATTCGCCTGGCGAAATAGGCTAATATTTAACCTAGGTAGAATAATGACTCTTTGTGCTACCAATACTCAATTATTGGTAAAATGTATTTCGTGAATATCTCATTTAGTGCATCGAGTCATAGTTTTTAAAACTGTCAACTATATCAAAGGCCAATCAAAAACAAACAACATGTCGAAAATATGTATGTAGAAATTTATGGGGTAATAAAATCATCTAAAAGTTTTTCAGCAAATAACGAAATGCAGATTGGGATGTTTGCGAATGTTTCTGTCAATATTTAGATTTAGAATGGTTGAATTTATGGGAGAGATATCTTGTCAAAATTATTCATCAAAGGCAACGAAGGGTGCTTCTAAAACCAGCCTCCTGTGAAAATTATGACGTATAAACTTAAAAACATGAGCAAGAACTCTAGGAGAATTTTCAGACATGTTTTGGCGTGAGTGGAAAAGTTCAGTGTCAATAAAGTGTTTTGATATCATCATTCCCGTCATGAAAATTGGAAATATTTTCAGAGTAGAATATTTGATGGGTTCATATTAGACTCCTTGTCAGTCAATAAGCTCGTGGAACCTTGTAAATAAATAAGTGTAGAATTATTAGAATGAATGTAAATTTGTATATAATATAAAATAAAGGTATATATGACTCTTACAACTTGAAAAGTATCTATAAATAATTATTTTAAACATTTTAGTCATTATTGCTCTAAAAAGGAAGAAGAAGCATTTAAATATTAAACAAAATAAATAAAAATTATACATTAAAAATAATTGATATAAGAGCTACATAGTAATATACAAATTCTGACTATTGTGTGCTCTCGGTCAACATGAACCTTTAAAAGAAATATTATAAAATTCTTATATTTAAAAAAAAAATCCTATATTAGGGAATTCATATGACATTCTGCAATAGATATTCGTTGTGTACTAATTCATAATACGTGTTTTGTTTTTATATTAACTGTAATATGATAACTCTATGATATTAACTAAAAGCTATAATACAGTGCCTTCAATTATATTCAAATGTAATTATTTTGGATGCACATTTACTGATTTAACCAAAAAGTTAGATGGGTATATCTCAAGAGGCCAAAATATAAAATGAATATGAATTTTTATTGATAATATTAATATGGCCCTTAGTCACAAATTAATAGTTTTTAATCATTACTTTTTCCTATTTCTTAATAAAAGCGAGGCACTCTGAAGAATGGACGGACGCGGCTAGTATTATATCATTTATTTATTTATTTATTTATCATACTATTTTCCCATACATTTAGATTGGGAGTCGAGAGGCAACCAATCCATTACAATTTTTTACATTCAAATTTAAAACCAGGAAAATTAGGCTCGGAGAAGCTTACGCTTTTAGGGTTACCTATCATAGATGTACTCTATTTATTGATTTCCAATAATTCTGCAGAATAAATGGTATATTACATTTAATAAAGATATATGAAATATAAACTCTGAACACAATTTTTACTTCAAAACCAACCAAGCGCACACTTAATTTTCCAGACGATAAAAATCTCTAAGATTATCATCCTTTATAAGTTTATTACGATAGCCACTAAAAACTGTGACTTTGGTGCAAGCTGAAGTGAGTCTTCATAAATATATATTTATTTACTATTTCATGATTTATTTAATTACTTTGATGGAAATTGCCACTTTATTTTGTCATAGCTACTGGAAACGAATTATTCAACTTTTCAGTATATACGGCTACATGTTCTCATTTACAGTTGCATATTCTATAAATCCATACAGTTACATTTTCCCATACAGTTACGTAAATCTGTACAGTTACATATTCCCGTACAGTTTCCCGTACACCATATTCTTGATTAAATTTGTGAAAAGAACTGTTTCCTAATCAAGATTTAAGCGTAGAAATGAATTAAGTCAATACCCACTGTGACTCATTCTATCAAACTGCATATATATTTTCACAGAAACACCACCTAGTACTAGACAAACATTGTATTATACACTAATATATTTGTGAAAATGTACGGGAAAACTGAGAAGAAACACATACTAGACAAGCACAATTTTTGTCATCTGAAAGTTATTGTACTGTAGATATTACAATGAATAATAATTCAAATACTATGTTCGTACTATAGAATATATATATTTAGTTGGAGCAAGTAAAGATAACGGACCAGAAACGGACCAAGTAAAGTTTTACGGACTAGAAATGATACTGGTAAAGATAACGGACCAGAAATTAAGCTAGTAAAGATAACGGACCAGAAAATAAGCTAGTAAAGTTAACGGACCAGAATACTTTATTTAGTTTAAAAAAATATTTGCTCTAGTATTTTATAAAAATACAACCTTATAAATGATAATATTTTATTAATTGAAAGAATTGATGAAAAAAAGGGATCCATTTTGAAGTTGTGAAGAACGAGTAGTAAAAAGATGAGAAAAAACTTTTGCTTAAATCCTTCAATGTGGTATCTTCGATCCTAAAATTAATTTCTTATTCCAATTATTGGCCAAATATTAATAATTTAACCAAGTAAAGATAACGGACCAGAATTGAAGCTAGTAAACGTAACGGACCAAAATGCAAACTAGTAAAGTTAACGGACCCTGGTCTGTCATCTTTACCTGCTCCATTTAGTTCTATACATATAATTAATAAAGTACTATATATATAATTAATAAAGTACTATATATATAATTAATAAAGTACTATATATATATAATTAATAAAGTACTATATATATACAATTTCAATGACGTCATAACTCAAATATCTTAATGTTCTTAAATTACAAATCTATGCCATCATATATTACCCAAGAATTGAACAATTAAACTCAATACACGATGTTATGATTAATTTAAATTGACGATAAAAAATTCTAACCCTTCCAGTGTAAATTATCCATTTTGTAGATGTGAGACATTTTTTCCAGCGAGAAAGTGTTGAAACTGTGATGGTATATATTCTATTAAAACCATTATAACATATGCCATTAAAACCATTATTATGGCATATTTGAACCTATAATTACAAAAGCAATTGGAGGCAGAATTAGAAAGTCTAGATTGGATAGGGTTCGATAGGGTTATATAGGGTTGGATAGGATTGGATAAGAGTGGATAGTGTTATATAGGGTTGGATAGGGTTGGATAGTGTTATATAGAGTTGGAGAGGATTGGATAGAGTTGGATAGGATTGTCTACGATTTGGTAGGTATAGATCTGGGAGAGGGTGGATAGGGTTGGATAGGGTTAGATAGGGTTAGATAGGGTTGGATAGGGTTAGATAGGGTTAGATAGGGTTGGATAGGGTTAGATAGGGTTGGATAGGGTTAGATAGGATTAGATAGGGTTGGATAGGGTTAGATAGGGTTAGATAGGGTTAGATAGGGTTATATAGGGTTAGATAGGGTTGGATAGGGTTAGATAGGGTTAGATAGGGTTAGATAGGGTTGGGTAGGGTTAGATAGGGTTAGATAGGGTTAGATAGGGTTGGATACGGTTAGATAGGGTTAGATAGGGTTATATAGGGTTAGATAGGGTTGTATAGGGTTAGGTAGGGTTAGATAGGGTTGGATAGGGTTAGATAGGGTTGGATAGAGTTAGATAGGGTTAGATAAGGTTAGATAGGGTTGGATAGGGTTTGGTTAGAATTGCTTTGAACTGGGTTGGAATTGCCAATTGATAATAATTGACTGCATCATACTTTTACAGTGGATATTATAGGCCGCAAGAAGTGGTTCAAAGAGTGCATTTCTTCTCCTAGGAACTATAACTGCACATTAGAGCTTATGACGTTGTTAGCCTTGGATTATTCTGCACTGCATATCTTTGGCGCTAGGAATTGAATATTGCTATAAGTGTGTATTCGCGCATGCAAAAAACTGTGATAATGGAATTTCGATAGATTGTCGTTAGGAACAAGAGATAAAAGGTAATTTATATTTGTTGTTTTCGTTGATGAAGCGTCTCATTAATATTTGTTAGCATCTACAAAATTCTAACGCTTTTCTGGTTAAGCATGCTCTTCTTAAACATAATTTGGTTCGTTCGTGAGGAACTGTAATAATATTATATGTTTTGCCACTTATTTATCCACTTATTGTTTTCAAAGATTCTGACATAGAGAATCGAACCCTACACCTCTATTGCCATGTTTCAGAGTATGTCACTTAAAGCCAATTAAATGGCTTACATTTCAAAACTCAAAACTCAAATATGTCTAATTGGCTTATAATTTTGAATTAATCTTTATGCTCCTATAATAATTTTGGCATCACTTAAAAAAATGAGCGCAAATGGGCTTGGTTCAGAATTTTTGGTGAGATTTTGGTATGAATTTGGCTTATAATTTTCCATATTATATTATTCTTTAGAGTAAATTTAGGCTCAAATTTGTCTAACAATGTGCCAGCCTCTAAAATTGGAACCTTAAGCTCAGTGACACATTGTTAATACTGTTCTAACATCTGTTTGACCAATTACCATTTAGGTAAGAGCCTTTGCAGTCAATTCCCTTAGTGTGTTGTTGTACTGAGACAAAGGAAGATATTGCCCAATGTAAATGCTTTACCGATATCCTTCCGATATCGAGTGGAGGCTGTTCGAGCGCCACAGACGACACCGCGTGTAGAGGCTAAAAATACTTCATCTGCTCCTCTGGCCCAGAGGTCAGAAACACAGTGATCACAGTGACTCGGTGGAGTGAGGTGGGGGTGTGCCAGTCGATGCTAACAGTCATCCTTAAGGGAAAACGCTTTCCTTGTTCCGCTTTTTAGTGAATTAAGTACAATGTATAATGAGTGATTCGATATTTGGTCCCTTCTGAAGTGTGGAATAATGTCTGAAGTGATTTTAAAGTGTTTACTTTTTTTAATTCCTACTAATTATGCATTTTAAATAGTTTCTACATTGTTGATACTATAGAAGGTGAGTAATGTGTGAATTATAACAATGTTTATGTACTCAGTCGTGTAAAAGTGAAGACCAAACCGTGCTAGCTAGGTCTGACACCTAAATAAATAATGGGAAGCTTGTGTCTCTTGTCACTAAACATGCAACTCGTATTTGTTTGCTCCTGTTTTTAACTCTCTATCATTTTCTGGAAAATATTGGATGAATTTTCAATCTAACATTTTAATGTGTAATCAATATATTTATTATCAATTATAATATATTTTTAATATTATTATGATATATAGAATTAATTAATTTTATTTAAAATCCTATAGCTACTTACGTTTATGCATGACATTATGTGTTAATTTAACAATTTATATTTATACCTTTATGTTTATATATCTATAAATACATACAATATTTATAGAATTGTAATAAATTAATAAAGAACACATTCATATCATTCTAATTATAAACATAAAATAGAAGATATTTTAAGTTTTTGTTTGATCTTTTAATTTAAATTATGTTTTTCTTTAAACTAACAAATGAAAAAGTTCTATAACATTGTTATTCTGTTATTTTCTGAGGTAGACACGAAAGTCTTCTTTATTTGAGTAGGGTAAGTTACGAATTATCGGTCGGTTTCACATCTTCGGTCATATAAGAAAAACTATGTAATAATTATTATTCAAATTTTATCTTAATTATGTTATAGAGTGATTAATTAATTAATTATAATGATTAAATAATAATTAATAAATTTTAATAATTAAATAATAATTAATTAATTATAATAATTAAATAACAATTAATTATATCGTAGTATTTTATTATATGACCGAAGATGTGGAACAGACCGATAATTCGTAACTTACTCGACATATAATATTCTCATTAGATTTATAATACAATATAATTTTTGAGGTGAAATAGTAATACACAGAGAAGCAAATTCGTTTAGGTTTACACAAAATTCTAATCACGGAACTCAAATATTGAACTTCTTTAAATTCGGAAGTTTAATTTACATATAGAATATCATAGCATATGATAGGCTAGATAAACTGTTAATCATTTGATGATGGAAATATAACTACTGAAAATGTAGTTTTTTTTTCAGTAGTTAACATAAGTTGGTTCGAACATTCGATACATGGGCCTTTATTTCATTAACGTATGCTAAATTTCTGTTTATCTTTTTAATTAAATAAATTTGAGAAATGTATACATTATTATTTAATAATAAAGGCAATCAAGTTTTTAATTATGAATATTAGACACACATGTACATTAAACACGTTTATGGAATTCAGCAAAATGGCGAAAATGAATCGCAAAAAACTATATCTAATTATCCCTGAAAATGAAATTAATTTTCTTCAATATTCGCTATTCGAATGAGCAAATATTATATCATATCACATAATAAATATTGCTAATTCTATTAGAAACTATATTATCAAATGTTTGATTTTACTCGCACCCTTCCTTTTTAATAAGAGTTAGGGGGATGTGAGTGTAACTACTTAATTTGATTAATTAAAATACTCCGCTATTTGCACATATATTATTTTTATTTGTTCTTGTCTATCATCATTTCATAATAATTATTGATATTCTCTTCGTTTTC
This sequence comes from Caprella mutica, assembly GCA_947561585.1. Taxonomy (NCBI): domain Eukaryota; kingdom Metazoa; phylum Arthropoda; class Malacostraca; order Amphipoda; family Caprellidae; genus Caprella; species Caprella mutica. The sequence goes on along the minus strand of CANNZV010000323.1, from coordinate 303,044 downwards.
TTCAATCTTGGAACTGTTGTAATTCTAATTTTCTATTGTATTTTCTCACTTTTAATATATTTATTATTTTTTAAAGCTGCTTGCAGTTTTGGAGGTAGCGCTATTGTTATTATGCTCTTCAACTACGAGGTCTTAGATTTTGTGTTAGGTAGTCTTGTAGGCTTCATTTACTATCACCTCTTCATTTTCCTCTTCCATTCGTGAGTGCAGCCACCGGTGCTTGTGTCCCATTTCGTTACACTCCTTGATAAGTTACTGCACATTTATGGAGTAGCTTTTCTGCATTCACGAGTACTGCAACCGACTGGTAGTAGGTGATTGTGTGCATGGATCACTTTTCTTTCTGACTGCTTCTTTCAGTCTCTTGTATTTAATTCCCTTTTGCGGTCAGACAAGTTGGTTGGATACTTTTTCAGTTATGCGAATAACAAGATTACAAATATAGAAATGCTACCTCGAACATAACCTTCTGCAACCTGCGAAGTTAATAATTCATAAAAATACAAATATTCTTACTTTGTTTAAAATCAGTTTGAACGTCAAATCGTTTTCATTTTTTCTTTCTACTAAATGAAAGGGTCAGTTACTTCTGGGACACCCTGTACATTTCTACATAAAATTCCATTCTAGTAAATTATTCTTCTTTACGGCAATCAACCGCAATTACAGCGGCAACTTATTCTACAAACTTGGCATTCCAAATGAATTAGATTTACTACAAGTTTTAATGATATTTAATTTGATGAGATTATGATGATAAAGTTCCCAGTTTATGTGAATAATTGCATAAACTCTGAGACAATTATTTCTACTCTGTTTCATTCATTTATCAATTAAATATTTTAGATATTTATTGTAAGGGAAATTGTTAGAAAAAATAAATAATGATTGAATATGCAGTTAATAAAAATAGTATAAATGCAAATTTAAATACTGTACATGATATGTTGGACAATTGAATTTTAAATACCTATAATAAGTAGTAATAGGTGCAATTTATCCAGTTCATTTATATAGATGAAAATATGCATCTAGTTTATGCATATAGCTATAATTATACATGTAAAAGGCATATATGTACATAGTTATTTTAATCATAAAATAATAACTTGCGCTTTCTGTTATATTACAAAAATCGAAAGTATGTTTTTATTCTAATTTTCCCGAAAAAAATACAGGATGACCGAATCTCATAAAAACTTCGTGAAATGAAAGTTCATTTCAAGAGGCTATACCGTTTGTTATGGGCAGACGTGATGGATTCTTTTCATTTTGAAGATAAAATAAAGCACTGTATTATAGAACATAATCAAGCGAGTTAAATATCTTGCAAAATATGTATTGTAGTTTTACAATATCAATGTACACTAGGAAAATGTGAAAATGATTATATACATATATATATAGAATCATATTAGCTTATAAAAACTGTAGTTGGTGGATATCGTACGTACAGGTAGAAGTATAGTTAGCATACTAATTATTAAATGATGAACATATATTAAAACTTTGAGATGGTTACAAATATTCTATCAAAATAATAGGAATAACTAATTAAATAATGAGTATCAATTTTATTCGTCTATGCAAGAAGAGGTAATCAATAATTCCATGAGAATAAAATATTACAGTGAGGAACATTCATACAATATCTATTTACAATCAATACCAATAATTTAAAATTATATTGGATATTAGACGACTAAGTCTTCCCTTAATTACAACAGAATATTTTATATCTAGGTAACAGTCGTTCACATCCACGATCAGAGTCGTCCAAACTATCGGTTACTCAGGAGAGATAAATTGGTTCCCATTAGAGATATATTGGTTACCTTGAAGAGATATATCGGTTACCCTGACTAGATATATCGGTTACCCTGACTAGATATTTCGGTTACCCTGACTAGATATATCGGTTACCCTGACTAGATATATCGGTTACCCTGACTAGATATATCGGTTACCCTGACTAGATATATCGGTTACCCTTACTAGATATATCGGTTACCCTGACTAGATATATCGGTTACTCTGACTAGATATATCGGTTACTCTGACTAGATATATCGGTTACCCTGACTAGATATATTGGTTACCCTGACTAGATATATCGGTTACCCTGAATAGATATATCGGTTACCCTGACTAGATATATCGGTTACTCTGACTAGATATATCGGTTACTCTGACTAAATATATCGGTTACCCTGACTAGATATATCGGTTACCCTGACTAGATATATCGGTTACTCTGACTAGATATATCGGTTACTCTGACTAGATATATCGGTTACCCTGACCAGATATATCGGTTACCCTGACTAGATAAATCGGTTGCCAGAAGAGATATATCGGTTACTCTGACTAGATATATCGGTTACCCTGACTAGATATATCGGTTACTCTGACTAGATATATCAGTTACCCTGACTAGATATATCGGTTACCCTGACTAGATATATCGGTTACCTTACTAGATATATCGGTTACCAGAAGAGATATATCGGTTACCATGACTAGATATATCGGTTACCCTGACTAGATATATCGGTTACCCTGACTAGATATATCGGTTACCAGAAGAGATATATCGGTTACCATGACTAGATATATCGGTTACCCTGACTAGATATATCGGTTACCCTGACTAGATATATCGGTTACCAGAAGAGATATATCGGTTACCATGACTAGATATATCGGTTACCCTGACTAGATATATCGGTTACCCTGACTAGATATATCGGTTACCAGAAGAGATATATCGGTTACCATGACTAGATATATCGGTTACCCTGACTAGATATATCGGTTACCCTGACTAGATATATCGGTTACCCTGACTAGATATATCCCTTACTCAAAAGAGTTATTCATCAACTCTCACAGGATTTCTAAAGAAAAATAAAAGGGGAGATTCGCTATCAAGTTTCTCTAGCTTTGTAAAGTCTGTGGTTAGGAATTGAAAGGGAAGAGTTGTACTTTTTCGATACAGAACTATTCTTTTCGGATATCATATATCTGGCCCTCCTGTCCTTTGTTCTAAAATTGATAAAAATAATTCATATATGCGAGTTTCTCATTGAATATTATAAAACTATTTTATATGTGTCAATGATTATTCATTGTAAGAACTTAAACTTTCTACAATAATTTGTATATGTAATATATTTTAAATGTTCACTCTTCCATTACAGTTTATATTAAAATTTATTCATTTCACTTAGCAAATACATATTTGAGTAACTAACTCAATTCAGAATATAACATTGAATTAAATTCACTAAATTCATTTTCTGCAGAATGTAATGCGTGGTAAATTCAACTGAGGAGATTTCCTAAATTCAAGAGCCAGTCAAATAGGAAAGTGCCAGAAATTTTAAATAGAACTGGGCTAGCTATTTTAAATATAAATGCTTAGGATTTTATATATCTTTTCTCGGATTATGAGACATTTATTTAAGGAAGGGGATATATAAGTTATGTGAACATTCTGCAGAGTTTAGAATTATCACGATATGGTATATGTACTTTCAGACTAATATATTTGAAATGAAGTAAGTAAATATTAGTAACTTCTTTTATAGACTAATTTATGAATGTTTTCAGTCTTGGTAAATTGAGATATAAAGTATAAATAATATAAAATCTAATCGAGAGAGCTATGCTAATAAATATATTAAAGAAAATACACTAAAAAAAGAATTAATTGATATGATTTATAATAATTTTTATCTAATCTGTGAGGATGAGAACTTACCGATATCACACTTATCGTACTGCTCTTCTTTCCAGAACTTGTATATTTTTTGCACTCTTCATTAGCGTTATATTCTCAACCGTAAATTCCGATATCGAAAAGCAAACCTCGAAGAAAACATTCTGTCGGCTTAACGATTTTTTGTCTAACCTCAAAGCAGAATAATTTTACGGTTAGTACAAAGGACTTCAGAGAGGAAAGAATTAGCAGACTTATTTCTGTTTAGTATTTATTCTTAAAAATAAAGAGTAATTTTATTGTATTTACTATTTAATAATATTCTGTTTACTCGTGAACTACTTCATTTATTTTAAAATAATAATTGAAAAGAAATTCCTGTAATAATCATAATGCACCATAATACATTCGTAATAAAAGTGGACAGATTTTTAAGATTGAAATTAATGAACTATAATTTCGTCAGTCTAATGCACATATGATACATAGGTAATGATAAAATAAACAGGTTAATGAAATACTGGTTGTAATTACCATAGACTTAAAATCAGATAGATTAAAATATGACCTTTTATATTCCAATTAAAGAAAGTTTCATAATTTTTAGAGCAATATTATATTATGGTTACTCTCGATCTATACCAATACATAAATTCTAAGTTTATAATTAATTCATTCTTGGTCAGTGTATAGACTCGATTATTGAAATATTATATTCGAAGGAACATTAAATTCGTAAGCAATATTAAACTTGAAGGAAAATTAAATTCGTAAGGGCCATGTTACTAGACCGTTTTTACACAACGTTTTGACTTTGGGGAAATTATTATTTAACTTAATTTCATTTGTATCCACGCAACGCTTTTGAAGCATTGAAACCGCTCCAAAAACGGTCGTGTGACATGACCCTAAGAAATACTGAATTCGTAAAGAATATAAAATTCGAAGGGAGCATTAACTTTAAGTGTGGTCTATTACGGCAGGCCGCACATTTTGCTGCCATCAAACACGAGTGTTAAAATTAAGACTGGAGGCTGTAGATGGAGTCTTTGTTTAGTGTATGTTTATTACTCGCTGTGAAAGGATTCCTTTCACCTTTCTTTCTATTGAAGAGAGAAAGGGAGAGTATAGAGAAAGGGATTTGTTTGCAGTGAAGATTAATCTCAAGATAGACTGATTAATAAAATGCGTGTGCAATTTATTTGTAAAGATTAATGGGATTAAAATGTGGTTTGAACAATTACCGAACACTTTAATTGATATTATTAGTAACGTTGTTTTAATGAATTAATATACTGTTTTTTTTTGCTAAAATTGATGGTTGTTCCAACCATATTAATGTTTTACACTGTATTCGTAATGATTAATCAAGTAATAATCATTGCACACTGTAATTAATGAGATTAATTGTTATTTAACCATTTATTGCACACTTTATTTATAGGGATTAATGGTTGATTAATTTAATCAATGGTTTTACACTTTCTATACACAGGATAGGTGTTTATATTCCATGAGTTACAAATATCATTAATATTATATCTTTTTATCTAGTTCATAATATAATATTTATTAATGTAAATATACAGTAATATATAACTCATAATATAATATACAGTAATATAACTTGTAATAAAATATACAGTAATATATAACTCATAATATAATATACAGTAATATAACTTGTAATAAAATATACAGTAATATATAACTCATAATATAATATACAGTAATATAACTTGTAATGAAATATACAGTAATATATAACTCATAATATAATATACAGTAATATAATTTGTAATAAAATATACAGTAATATATAACTCATTATATAGTTTACAATAATATATAACTCATAATATATTTTACAGTAGTAAATAACTCATAATATAATACACAGTTAAACACAACTCATAATATAACGCACTGTAATATATAACTCATAAAATAATGTACAGTAATATATAACTCATAATATAATATATAGTAATATATAACTCATAATATAATACACAGTAATATATAGATCATAATATAATATACAGTAATATATAACTCATAATATAATACACAGTAATATATAACTCATAATATAATACACAGTAATATATAACTCATAATATAATATAATATATAACTCATAATATAATACACAGTAATATATAAATCATAATATAATATAATATATAACTCATGATATAATATATAACTCGTGTCACCAGGAAGACATTTTCACGGTCGGTTATTTCCACCGAACCGAATTATTGGATCACCTACTCTATGACTCAATGAGTCAAAAGTCAATGAGTCAAGAGTCTGCTAAGATAACACGGTGACTCAATGAGTCTAGAGTCTCTTAATGCAAAAGCGGTGAATCAATGAGTCAAGAGTCTATACGCACGGGAATATATTGACATGAAATTTAAATATCCTGTTTTTATTCAATTTTTAAATGTATTTTATCTATAAAATATAGTATCAGCTTATAAAGAAAAATAAATTTTAATTGAGTTTAACTGAAAGAACCGAATGTAGGGTAATAAATTACTATTGAAGGCCCGTTATTTTTAACGGGCAAGTACACAAGTTATTTTATAAATTATTTGATGTTTTAAAAATTATTTTATAAATAAATATTAGTGTGACTCGTAGCTATGATAATACCACAAATTATCAAAGGCACGGCACAGACAGACTGAAAGTTCTCTAATTATTATATATTCCATTTTAATTAATTATGTGGGGGTTCAACATCTGTTTTGGAATCAAAGGTCATTTTGCTGACGTCAAAAGGAAAATAAATGCATGGGACTCGAAGATTTAGTCGAAAAATAATGCGTAGAAAATTGTCCCCATAACTTTTCTTTTTCTGTCCACTTTGATGGAGAGAAAATACATAGATAACTGCCGTAACTGTAGTATTGTAACTAACTGACTAAACTGTAGCAACTAAGTCTTAGCAGTAAAATAAAACTCTACTTATGATGTAATTAGTAATGTTACTCCTGACATCATAAGTTTGTTTTGAAGGCATTTCTGGTATACGACTTACATAATTCTTCGTTAGAGCAGCTCTAGTATGGCAAGTATTGTTCCTATTGTAAATAATGCTCACCATAAAGAACAAATACTCTATGATTAGATTTATATAATTATATTATGTTTACATTATTTGAATCAGATTAGAGAAATTTTTGCATTATATTTTAATTTGTATCAATTTATACTAAAAATAGATTTCTGTTTTTTTTTTCAGTAGTATTAGTTTACCCAAGTTTGGTTTACCGAAGTTTATATAGAAAATTAAGTGATCTCAAAATTTTCTTATATATCTCAAAATTTGTAAATTTACTTCGATGAACTTAAATTTAAACAATTTGTAAATATATTCAATGGAGATATTACCCAGGTAAAAATAGGCCTCGAGAATTCGATTAACTAGCTACTGTAGGCTCTAATTTCTAACTTTGAATAACCAAGTTAATATCCCAGTCATACCTATCTTGATAATCAAATTCATAGTAACCAAGTTAATATCCCAGTCATACCTATCTTTATAATCAAATTCATAGTAACCAAGTTAATAATCCCAGTCATACCTATCTTTATAATCAAATTCATAGTAACGAAGTTAATAATCCCAGTCATACCTATCTTTATAATCAAATTCATAGTAACCAAGTTAATATCCCAGTCATACCTATCTTTATAATCAAATTCATAGTAACCAAGTTAATATCCCAGTCATACCTATCTTGATAATCAAATTCATAGTAACCAAGTTAATATCCCAGTCATACCTATCTTGATAATCAAATTCATAGTAACCAAGTTAATATCCCAGTCATACCTATCTTGATATCAAATTCATAGTAACCAAGTTAATAATCCCAATCATACCTATCTTGATAATCAAATTCATAGTAACCAAGTTAATAATCCCAGTCATTCCTATCTTGATAATCAAATTCATAGTAACAAAGTTAATAATCCCAGTCATACCTATCTTTATAATCAAATTCATAGTAACCAAGTTAATATCCCAGTCATACCTATCTTGATAATCAAATTCATAGTAACCAAGTTAATAATCCCAGTCATACCTATCTTGATAATCAAATTCATAGTAACCAAGTTAATAATCCCAGTCGTACCTATCGGTACAAACATTTCAACTGTCTCTAAGGGAAGAGAGAGTTTATATGCTCCACACAAGCAAATCAAAGTCACAGACTAGCGACAAGAGTCTTCAATGTCGAAGATCATCTACACTGTAAATATTTGACTTGAAGAGGAATATGAGAAAGAAGTGAAAGAATTTATCGAGATAAAGAGTTAGTATATGGAGAAAAGAAACGAATGCTGCTGCTGTTTGAATGTGAATTTCTAGTGATATTTTGAAGATGGAAGTTACTTATTTTCGTTCAGTTATGAGTTACCGTACACCATATTCACTGGTTAATTCGTTAGAAATTGCTTCTTCATTTTTAGATAAGTTACGAATTAAGTAAACACCCACTTTGACACATTCTATAGAAATATTGACTTAAATTGGATAAGTGACAATTTATTCACCGTATATAAACCTTCTCATTAATAATAAATTATCATTCTAATAAGATCCATTATTGCATATTAATACATTTCTAAAACTAGTTCTCACAGAATAAATTCATACAATTCCAAAAGGAAAATCACTGAAGATAATAAAAAGCAATGATAAAATGCTGCATGTCTACGTAGAGTCTAAAATTATTCATCAAACTTCTCTCTTATTTTTATGGTGCATTACACTGTCATTTTTTGAGGCGTCTACAATTTTGCCTCAAGTTGATTATTTTCGCTGGGGAGAAGAATTGCATCGGCAATAGACGCTCTCTCAGCACCCGGCAAGAATAATTGTTTTTGTTGCCAGCAAACAATTGATTTAGATTTATCCTTCTTGTTGACGCTAATTTCTTAATTACTTGAACAAACAAGTTGAATTATTGCAGAGGAAGTGCAGTGAATGATTTCAGTGGAGGTATTGTTTATCGAAGAAAAGAAGGAAAAGAGGATATAATGAAAGTAAATTAATGCAAGAGACTTTATTCACTCCGTTGGAACGGAAATTGGTTCAATGAACAAAATCTATTACTGTCAATTGGTGACAGTGCACATGAATGTAAAGAGGATATTTAGAGAAAAGAAGTAGTTACCAAAACAGATCGATGACAACCCTCATTGATGGAAGAGGAAAATGAAGAGCTGATAGTTAACAAAATCTACATCCCAAAAAGCAAGTCATTATCATTTCACAACCTAACTCAAAAACTACCATTTATTAGTGCAAGTTACAAATTCATAGGAAAATAAATGACAACAATATTTTTAAATAGCTTATATAATTTAAATTAACGGATAATTTTAAATTTCTGATCTCTTGCAGTTATTCTATTATAAATAATTAGAGGTGGTAGGCATTGGTTCTTTATTTATAAATTCAGATGATGGTTTCCTGTCCTTCATTCAGTAGGTATTATCTGCGCAGACGAAGAACAGGGAAAAAAGCTTTGAGGGTCTATACACAGAGAAATACCTTTTTCTATGCAGCAAAACAGTGCTATTTTCTACGATAAGTTTCGGCTAAGAAATATTTCCTTTAATTAGCAGTTTGTCACCTTGTGGGCTGACGAGAAACAACTACGTCAAAGATAACCGAAATAATTTGAGTATGGGTTTGTATAATATGATTAGGACACAGTAATATAACTTTACCATTTGGATATTGTAGAAAATCGTAACTACCAAGAAAACTGAATACTTAAATAGGAGTCAAACATGAAAGAGATGAAAAATACTGAGAAAAGAAGACTTAATGAAACTCCATGATAATATGGCATCTTCAGACCTTCATTACCTTCACACCTTCATTACCTTCACACCTTCATTGCCTTCACACCTTCATTACCTTCACACCTTCATTACCTTCACACCTTCAATACCTTCACACCTTCATTACCTTCACACCTTCATTACCTTCACACCTTCATTACCTTCACACCTTCATTACCTTCACACCTTCATTACCTTCACACCTTCAATACCTTCACACCTTCATTACCTTCACACCTTCATTACCTTCACACCTTCATTACCTTCACACCTTCATTACCTTCACACCTTCATTACCTTCACACCTTCATTACCTTCACACCTTCATTACCTTCACACCTTCATTACCTTCACACCTTCATTACCTTCACACCTTCATTACCTTCACACCTTCATTACCTTCACACCTTCATTACCTTCACACCTTCATTACCTTCACACCTTCAATACCTTCACACCTTCATTACCTTCACACCTTCATTACCTTCACACCTTCATTACCTTCATTACCTTCACACCTTCATTCCCTTCACACCTTCATTACCTTCACATCTTCATTACCTTCACACCTTCATTACCTTCACACCTTCATTACCTTCACACCTTCATTACCTTCTCACTCCTATAGGCCTATATTCTCCCCCAATCCTCGAAGCTTTAAGAATGTTCTCCGATAGGCTTACACCTTTAGTTCATTTTCCTACTCTACATTTAATATCTTCTTATAAACTAAATATTTTCCAAACTCTTTTGAAATTAATAAAAATAAACAAAAGAAAACTATTTTATTGATCTCGAGAGTTTCAGTGATTTTGATATATTTAATTTTTTGATGGAAATATTGCAGAAAAAATAAGCAAAAATTCCTCAAAATAAGACTAAATGAATACTATCTAAAGTATATATTACTTTAGCATTATATCTATTTAAAGTATATATTACTTTAGCATTATATCTATCTAAAGTATGTATTACTTTATCATTATATCTATCTAAAGTAAGTATTGAATATCAATATATAATTCCCTAGCAACATGGAGTGCCTCAATGGAGAGAGTTTTCACGCCGTAACGCTATAGAGCTGCAAGTGTTTGCGCCGCTAGACTCAGCAAACAAAATATGTTTACTGCGTTCAATACTTTCGAATGATAATATATCTCCTTATTTGGGGGAAAGGAGGGGGGGGGGGGGAAATTGCCATCACGTGGGTGTAGTGTTGGGGATTGAATTCTATGTATTTATCTATAGTGTACCAAAATATGTATGAATATTTAAAAGCGGCAGTCATGTAACAAACTATGTTCACTTATCACGTTCAAATGAAATAAATAAACAAAAATGATTGCAATATTGAACAATGAACATGTCATTGATAGTGTCACTCTCTCCCTAACATGGCAAACTAAAATCATTTACATTGTATATCTGTTTTTGGAATCAACTATTTATTGTGTACCAACAAAAGGCCTCAAATAGTAGCGGTACCACGGATACTCTAGCGATATCACGGATACTCTAGCGGTACCAAAGAAACTCTAGCGGTACCACGGATACTGTAGCGGTACCACAAATACTCTAGCGGTACCACGGATACTCTAGCGGTACCACGGATACCCTCAACTTTAATGGAGGCACATCATTCTAAAGGCTTTGTTAGGATTTTTTTCTCACCAGCAAGAACATTCCATTGCCGCGGTACTTTGATGGTTACAATTTTAGGAACTGTTTTAATTAATGGTAAGAGGTTTTATTTAACGGTAAGAGGTTTTAATTAATGGTAAGAAATTTTATTCGCTAATGTGGGGAGGAAGCGAGTCAGAATTGCAAAGAAATTAAAGAAGCATTTTCTTTTGAGCTAAGGTAGACACTGACATGGAAATAAAATGAATGCGATTTACGGATCATAATAATGTAAATTATTTTTATCTTTCTGTTTTATGAGGTTATTGCATTATTATTTAGATCGATTCATCATTATTTAGGCTGTTTCCTAGATTTAATTACTTTAAACTTCATTTAGTTACTTTGATCTTCATTTAGTTACTTGGATCTTTATTTAGTTACTTTGATCTCTATTTAGTTACTTTGATCTTTATTTAGTTACTTCGATCTTCATTTAGTTAATTGATCTTTATTCAGTTACATTGATCTTTATTTAGTTTACTTTGATCTTTATCTAGTTACTTTGATCTTTATTTAGTTACTTTGATCTTTATTTAGTTACTTTGTTCTTCATTTAGTTACTTTGATCTTCATTTAGTTACTTTGATTTTTATTTAGTTACTTTGATCTTTATTTAGTTACTTTGTTCTTCATTTAGTTACTTTGATCTTCATTTAGTTACTTTGATCTTTATTCAGTTACATTGATCTTTATTTAGTTTACTTTGATCTTTATCTAGTTACTTTGATCTTTATTTAGTTACTTTGATCTTTATTTAGTTACTTTGTTCTTCATTTAGTTACTTTGATCTTCATTTAGTTACTTTGATCTTTATTCAGTTACATTGATCTTTATTTAGTTTACTTTGATCTTTATCTAGTTACTTTGATCTTTATTTAGTTACTTTGATCTTTATTTAGTTACTTTGTTCTTCATTTAGTTACTTTGATCTTCATTTAGTTACTTTGATATTTATTTAGTTTCTTTGATCTTTATTTAGTTACTTTGATCTTTATTTAGTTACTTTGTTCTTCATTTAGTTACTTTGATCCTCATTTAGTTACTTTGGTTTTTATTTAGTTACTTTGATATTTATTTAGTTACTTTGATCTTCATTTAGTTACTTTGATCTTTATTTAGTTACTTTTATCTTCATTTAGTTACTTTGATCTTCATTTCGTTACTTTGATCTTCATTTAGTTACTTTGATCTTCATTTAGTTACTTTGTTCTTCATTTAGTTACTCTGATCTTCATTTAGTTACTTTGATCTTAATTTAGTAACTTCGTTCTTCATTTAGTTACTTTGATCTTCATTTAGTTACTTTGATCTTCATTTAGTTACTTTGTTCTTCATTTAGTTCCTTTGATCTTCATTTAGTTACTTTGTTCTTCATTTAGTTACTTTGATCTTCATTTAGTTACTTTGATCTTCATTTAGTTACTTTGTTCTTCATTTAGTTACTTTGATCTTCATTTAGTTACTTTGTTCTTCATTTAGTTACTTTGTTCTTCATTTAGTTACTTTGATCTTCATTTAGTTACTTTGTTCTTCATTTAGTTACTTTGATCTTCATTTAGTTACTTTGTTCTTCATTTAGTTACTTTGTTCTTCATTTAGTTACTTTGTTCTTCATTTAGTTACTTATCTAATTCCCAGAGCAAAGAAAGCCTCGGACGCAATGCCAGCCAGTTAAGATATCCCACGGATGTTAATATTACCTTAGATGTTAATATCACCTTAGATGTTAATATCACCTTAGATGTTAATATTACATTAGATGTTAATATTACCATAGATGTTAATATCACCTTAGATGTTAATATCACCTTAGATGTTAATATTACCATAGATGTTAATATCACCTTAGATGTTAATATTACCTTAGATGTTAATATTACCTTAGATGTTAATATTACATTAGATGTTAATATTACCTTAGATGTTAATATTACATTAGATGTTAATATCACCTTAGATGTTAATATTACCATAGATGTTAATATCACCTTAGATGTTAATATTACCTTAGATGTTAATATTACCTTAGATGTTAATATTACATTAGATGTTAATATCACCTTAGATGTTAATATCACCTTAGATGTTAATATCACCTTAGATGTTAATATCACCTTAGATGTTAAGATATCCCATGGATGTTAGCGTTACCTTAGCTGAGGCAAACTACTTCTTTTATTTGCTTGCGTGAGACTGTCAATGGGAGAAAAGAGGCTGTAAAGAAGTATCAATGAGCTGCAAAAACTATCACAGAATGCACTTATTTGGAGGATAAGTTACAGATAATCACCACATATTTGGAGGATAAGTTACAGATAATCACCACATATTTGGAGGATAAGTTACAGATAATCACCACATATTTAGAGAATAAGTTACAGATAATCACCACATATTTGGAGGATAAGTTACAGATAATCACCACATATTTGGAGGATAAGTTACAGATAATCACCGCATATTTGGAGGATAAGTTACAGATAATCACCACATATTTGGAGGATAAGTTACAGATAATCACCACATATTTGGAGGATAAGTTACAGATAATCACCAGATATTTGTAGGATAAGGTACAGATAATCACCACATATTTGGAGGATAAGTTACAGATAATCACCGCATATTTGGAGGATAAGTTACAAATAATCACAACATATTTGGAGGATAAGTTACAGATAATCACCACATATTTTAGGATATGTTACAGATAATCACCACATACTTTAGGATAAGTTACAGATAATCACCACATATTTGGAGGATAAGTTACAGATAATCACCTCATATTTTAGGATAAGTTACAGATAATCACTACATATTTTAGGATAAGTTACAGATAATCACCACATATTTGGAGGATAAGTTACAGATAATCACTACATATTTTAGGATAAGTTACAGATAATAAGAACTTGATGAGTAGCAATAACAATTTAAAGAACATATAGAATTTCCTCATCTAACAGTTTCCTATTTTTTTATATAATACTCACAAACTATAGTATCAACATATTCAGTAGACATAATAAAGCAAGTTAGTAAAACTTAAAAAACATCTCACTAGCGCATGCAGAATGTTTATTATTTTCTAATAACCTACCTTGCTCTCAATAAACCAAAAAATCTAATTGAGATATGCTCTCCATTAAGCTTCGTATACAGCATATACTACATATAAACGTAGTATATAGTATACATACTGAGCTGTAGCAACAATTTACAGCTCTCTCAAAATATTGAGTTTTTATTAAACTAACAAATTAGATTTAGAAACTGAATGATGAAGTCATGTTTTCTTTTCCTGTTTTCAAGAATGAAGAAAATTGCTTTGAATTTCCGTTAGTTTGAGTCTTGATTTTGTTTGCTGTTTGTTGATTTAGGTAATATTATGTCTTCTATTTAAAATATATGACATAAATATTAATATAAAATCAGTTTGCTTTCTGATCTTCATTTTTAATTTTTGTATTATTAATCATTCTATTTTTATTCATCCTGCATTTTCATTATTCTGTTTTTAATCAATATCTACTCTTATCAATTAGTTATGTAATGATGTTGAAAATAAAATAGAACACGTACGTTTATAAATACTTATGAATATTTGTTATGTAGTACACAAAGTGAAATGAAAACTTATTAATGATTCACTTTACTTAGTGGCCCGCACGAATTAAATAATAATTAAATTTGAATTTAAAAAGTCATTTATTCGTTTCGAGTTTGAAAATAAGAGCAGTGTGTACAATATTCGGCTGTAGACTTATCATATTTCTGTAAAACTTGAACATAATATGTTTTTTCTATTTATGAACTGAAGAGCAAGTGATACACCGTAAAAAGTGGTCCTCCTTATATTTTTATTGAGAGCTTTCGAATAATTAAATATTCATCATCAGTATCTTAATCTTGATTTATCTTTAGCTAGATATATAGAAAAAAGATGTATATTATGTGAATACCGAAATTAATAGTGTAATAGATAAATCTTTTCTATATATTTTGTTTACTATTGTTTACTATTGTTTACTATTTGCATTTATCTAAGCAAAAAATAGGTACAAATATCCTTAGTCTTTTTAATACTCGAATGATTCATCAACAGAATTCAAGTTTCACAATTTTGAAATAACTCTACGGATATTGCTACCAGTATTTTATTTACTTGTGGAGAAGCAATCATTGCACATCTCTCATAGGAACGGAAAACTAATTATTTTTACTCATAATTTTATATCAACATTTGATGCAGACTACGATTGAACAAACAGTTTTATTTGTATTACTTATTATGAGAAGTAGAAAGTGGATTTTTTTAATCTAGTTCAATTTAATCCAACCAATGCGACCAAGCCACGATAATGCGACCAAGCAAATTAATTACTGAATAGACTCTATATCAAATAAAAAAGGCAATAAACTTGTATACGAATTAAATATTCTAAACTTTACAAATTGAGTCAATCATTTTAAACTCACGAGAGCATTCTAATCATGAGTTGAAATTCTTTAAAATTTCAATGCATTTGATATAAACAATAGAATTTAGCTTGAAGATCCAATGCTTGAAGATCGAATTGAAATGGCGCATTACCAACAAAACTTTAGGAGATAAAACTAACTCCATAAATCAAGAAGTTTAACCCTAAGTCTAGATAGTTGGTAAGTCTTTCTCGAAGTCGCAGAGAATTTCGAGTGAATGCTTACTTCCAAAGAAGCTAAACTGACGATATAGTTAGTTCTCCATTGAAGCAAGAAAAAGGTGAAATTATAATGATAATATTTATTGTGAAAAATAAAGATACAAGAAAAGAAAAGAAAATATAAAACAAAGTACAAGAATATAATAATAAAAAATACAAAAAATATAAAATACAAGAAGATATAAAATACAAGAAAATATTAAATATAAGAAATGATAATTGAATTACTGTATTATTTTGTTTCCCGAAAACATCTTGAGTGCTCGAAGTACTCGGAAAGTTGGTTCTACTCTAGGTCATGATAAGTTAATCATAAATGTTTAATGATAATATTAGTTTTTTCATTTAAGTCAACACCCACTTACCGATTACTTTGAGTGTCTGAACAATTTTGTTACCTGAGTCAGTGCCATAATATTGTAATAATTGAACATTTAATTTCTGTTAGAAATTCATAGTTATATAGTGTATAAAATTTGTATATTATTGTAATTATTTCATGTTTAGAATTTAGAGTTTTTTCAATGTAAAAAATAAGATAATTTTAATTCTTAGGTATATGATAAGTGATATAGCAGTAAGTTTTATTCCACCAGATGGCTTTCATAAAACTGTATACAGTGGAGTCTGTGCTTCTCATTCAGAATCTTGTGATCATTCAACTGATTAGCATCCTAACTCTAGAGCTAATCGAAACTAACTACCTAACTAGTTCCTGTGTTTAGGCTTTACACTAAAATTTAAACTTTAAATTTTAAAGCAGTTCATCTCCACCCTCGACTCAATCACGACTTGCTTGTTCTGTCTTATCAAATCAACTCTGTCTAAAGTTACTAGTTTTGGTTTGACCAACTCAAAGTACAAAGGTACAAAATTCTAAATAGTTAGAGCTCTGTTCTGCGCTAATTTACTCCTGTCAAACTTTCAAACTTTTCGTCTTTCAAATTTACTTTGGAAGACTCTTGAAACGTACAGTGAATACCACTGAAAACTAGGTACTAATTGTAACTAAAAGTAATAAGATACCTAGCTTGGTGAACCCTTTAGACTTGTAAACATTCTTGTTCTCTTTAGAGTATACTAGCTTCGATTAAATTCTTTATAAGACGTGGAACATCATAATTTAATTTACATGATTTGTTTTATGGTTCGTCGTTTGCTATTTGCCATATCATAATTATGGTAGAGTCGGTATCACGTGTGATAATAGAGTTTTTTGTCTTCTTCAGAGTCTCTAAATATAGCAAGGTCATGGATACCTTTTATTTAAATTATTCATTTTCCAATTTCCTAACTAAAACTCTGAAAATGCCAAATTAATCCTTACATTATTTGTTGTATTTAAATTCGAATTCAAACTTGTATATTCACAGAAAATTTCATAATTTATGATTGGTCAAAGTGGTCATAAATTACAGGGATAATAAGGCTATTACTTAAGGTATTTTCCCCTTTTTTTAAACTATTGAACATTGGAAAGATTTATTGCCCTCTTATTCACAAATTTATGCTGATTTTATTCAAATCATCAAAACTGCAGTGGCTTCTCTCTTACTATTACCTTTGCAGAATGTGAAAGGTTATATTTTAGGCGTCATTTATTTGTTTATCCTCTTGTTATTCGCATAACTCAAAAAGATTTCAATCAAATTGCCTGATATTTAATGGAACGATTGGTCAATGCCCAGGAAGCCTTTTGAAATTTTTTAGGCGTGATCCATTGAAAGGTCAAGGTCAAGGTCATTTTAAGCTCAATAATTCAAAAAGTATCTAACCAAATTGCCTTAAATTTTGTGGGACGAAATTCAGGAATCAGTTTTTTATATTTTGGGAAAGTGAGGGTAAAAGGTCAAGATCAAGATCATTCATAGGTAATGGTGAAGGTATGCGCTCTACGAGTGCACATCATTTAGGTTCTCATTTATTCTAGGCAGAAAATTAGTTCAATAGTAGAAAATTATTGGAATTTCCAAGCGAAGAGTTTCTCAAGTATTTTGAAAACAATTAGGCAGTTCGTAGCGTCCTAATTAAATTCCAGCGAGAAATAATTCCGTAGCGATTGTTCCGATGGGATAATTTTCTAAGGTATTAATATGATATCAGCTTGAAATTTAATATTCAATAAACTATTGGAAATCATGAAATGTGTTCAGAAAAGGAAACTAAATCATTATTAAATCCTCAGCTGTTGAAGACTGTAATTTAATAGAGAATTGAGAGGTTATTAGAGTTTTTGAGTGGTGATAACTATTTATTTCCTCTTTCACCTTTGGCAACTGCCGCGTAAATCTTAATGACAATACTTCTACCTTCTAAAGAGGCAATAAATACCAAATAGTTCATTTAATGGCAAGGAGAGTGATCGTTATTCAGTTCCATTTACTTGCAGTGTGTTGGTCTTAATCGCACCTCCTTATGCAGTGAACACATGAGCACCTAAAGTACTCAAAACTTATATTAATAACATTATTATTAATATGGAGCAGTTCGTGACGTATGAGATAGCTACAACTGACGTCACAACAGACCTAGTTATTACCAGAGCTGTTGATGACGTATGAGATAGCTTCAACTGACGTCACAACAGACCTAGTTAATACCAGAGCTGTTGATGACGTAGGAGATAGCTTCAACTGACGTCACAACAGACCTAGTTATTACCAGAGCTGTTGATGACGTATGAGATAGCTTCAACTGACGTCATAACAGACCTAGTTATTACCAGAGCTGTTGATGACGTATGAGATAGCTTCAATTGACGTCACAACAGACCTATATTACCAGAGCTGTTAATGACGTATGAGATAGCTTCAACTAACGTCACAACAGACCTAGTTATTACCAGAGCTGTTGATGACGTATGAGATAGCTTCAAATGACGTCACAACAGGCCTAGTTATTACCAGAGCTGTTGATGACGTAGGAGATACCGACGTCATAAAAGCCCTAATAATTACCTCGGCCTTATCGTCTCATCTGCAGACTTCATCTTGTCATCTCCATTCCAGTTTACTAAAGGGAGTTGTGACACTTTTCTTTCGATGAAGTGTTCCTATCTTTACAACTAGAAACTCACACTCAATGAAATGGAAATGACACACGAAATGTGATATTAAAGTTTGAATATTGTTGAGATTACAGGAAAAGATTTGTTAGAAATTTGCGTATTTAAAACTTATAAGCTAGTTTCGTAATAATTTGTTTTTCAATTTCTCACCTAAGGTAACAGTTTCATTTACTGTAAATTTTATCCTTAGAAAATATAATCGTATCAATTTGTCAGTGTTCAAATTGATTGGCTTTGATTTATAATTCTTCATATTTTCGCAATTTTGAAAATTATTTAATAATATTGTGGGGCTTCACTCAATTAAAATCGATTTATATATTAACGATTGCCTGGCCTATTTTGAGTATCATTACATTTTTTTCAATATCATTCTTTCTTAACTATTCCACAGGTAATTTGGTGTGCTAGATGGGGTGAATTCAAATGTTATTGTGAAAATTACATAGTGCATCATCTTATACTATATTAAATCACAGTTTTCTCATGATAGCTCAGTTGATAGAATAAAGCTGATCTTTGTCGTATCAAAGAATTTCACCGGCTTAGAATACTCCAATTAAAAAACAGGCGCTGGCCGTGTCAGCAATATTTCAATTTAACTTTTCAACGTTCGTTCAGAATGTCAAAATTTATTTTTGCCGAATCGAAATGAAATGTTCCGAATTCAAAAAAGGTTGATTCAAAGATAGCGTGTGAGAGATTTCAATTAATGCTAAAACTTTCCATTCGTATATTTCTATTGGAATATTAATTTAATTTAATGAATATGGATGGCTTGGCTTCGATAACTTTAGAAATAAAAAATGTTGGTGTGAATATCATAGAAGTAATGAAGTGTCTACTCTATGAAAAACCTGTGGGTTGGTTTGCTATAATTCAGACTTTTAGTTTACTATTGCAAATTAAATAAAAAAACTATTAATCCTTAATTGTCATATGCGTTATTATCATTTTATTAATTTTTATAACTTAATTAGCTTATAACTATTATACATAATATTAGCTTATAACCATTGTTAAAAAAAATTCTAATTCAATTATTTTAATACAAAATTTTGTCGAAAGAATTAATCCAAGACCTTTTTTAATTCCAAATAGAATTGCTGTCCTTAAAGATGACAGACTATCGACGCTTTAAATAAGTTATATATTACCATTGCATTTTTATCCAGTCTGTTATCGCTGATTAGAATCCGACAGTGGGTTTTTATTATTTATTTGTCTGAATATAAATAATAATAAATCTACACTACATATAACCCACAAAATAGGTTAAACAGTCATTTTATCAACAGCGCCTCATAAAGTTGGTGGAAAATGATATAAATCGAAGAAAGACAATTTATAAAGAAATCTAATAATTTGAGACTATAATATTATTGATACCGGTCTCATGCACTTTTATTAATAAGCCAAAAAATCATATTTATCGATGAATCATAGAGGTATGATAAATGGCAGGACGCTAAGGAAGACGGTGTAAAACCTTATTTTGTTTCAGTTATATCATTTCTCCATTAAACTGACGCTATATTGCCAGTCACGTGACGAAAAAATAAGGATTTTAGCGTCCCGCAAGATGCGATATTATTTTGGCCACTGACTCACCACTTGCAATGAATGAACGACAGGTATATATACTAGTACTGTATGACAGTAACATGTGTTGTCATAATCATTAATTAATCATTTCATTAATAGTCTTCTAGTGTCTCTAATTCTAATTCCCTCATTATCTTGTCTCTTCTCGAATCCATTGTCTCGAATCTGCTTGCATCCGTTGTCTCGAATCTGCTTGAATCCATTGTCTCGAATCTGCCCAATCCACTTACAAACAAATAAGCAGCATTCCTACCTCCGTCACTTGGTGCATACATTCATTCATGGGGAGTATTTTTGGTGTCTGAATCCATTAAGTCAAGAGATTGATGGCAGGGATTTGCATGAATTATCGCACCTAATCAGACCTGCTCCACTGACTCCATCTCCTAATTATTCACTGTCTCTAACAGTCACTTTTTGGATTCCTTTTATGCACTATAATGCTCACGAGACTGAGGATCTGAATTGGTGTAGCTATTACTAGGAGAAGTTACGAATTATCGGTTGGTTTCGCATCTTCGGTCATAGTTGAAAAAACGATTTAATTTAATTAATTATTATATCACTAGTGTATTTGCCCGTTAGAAATAACGGGTCTTCAATAGTAATTTATTAGCCGTTGTTTAGTTTTTTTTAGTAAATAAAAATAAAAATTAGAAAATTCTGTATAAACTGATACTTATTTCATAAATAAATACATTTAGAAATTGAATAAAAACAGGGAAATTTAAATATCAAGTCAATATATTCCCGTGCGTATCATAGTTACATTCTTCATGTTTAATACCCGTAGTGTAAAAACATACACCAAATAAATAAATAAACACACTAAGGAAATTATTAGTATAGATTTTTTATTATACAGGGTGAGCCACAAAAAGTGTAATCAAGCTTGAAGTAATAAATATATCGTACACGTAAAATCTCAAGCATTGACGGTGGTAGAATGGATACATGAAAAAAGTCAAATTTTTAAATTTACTTCAACTCATTTTTTAACTAATTATAAATATTATATTTATATTAACTCTAAGTTGGTTACACTTTTTGTGGGTCACCCTGTATGATCGAAGATGTGAAACCGACCAATAATTCAGTAACACAACCATAGAGTTATGATAAACTACTCTAGAGGGAGGAAGTGTTGCAGCGATTGCAGGACGCTAAGGAAGACGGTGTAAAACCTTATCTTGTTTCAGTTATATCATTTCTCCATTAAATTTTGTTTCAGTTATATCATTTCTCCATTAAACTGACGCTAGATTGTCAGTCACGTGACCCAAAAATAGGGATTTTAGCGTCCTGCAAGACGCGATATTATTTTGGCCACTGACTCACCACTTGAACACACATTACACCTTTTTATTTTACAAAATGGATTCTCTGATGGCTGATTTGAGAGTAGCTTTTTTGCATCCATGAGCTTCGTCACCAGTTGGTGGTAAGTGACTGTTTTTATGGAACCACTTTCCTCTCTGACTGCTTCTTCCAGTTCCTTGTTTTTTAAACGTTTGCAAAATGGCCTTTCGCTACGAATGATAGAAAAATCTCAATAAATAAATATTTCACGTACATTATTATATCGATGTAATAAAATGTTATTATTAATTAGAATTGAAATAATTCCATCAAGCTAAAGTTAGTAAAATTCTATCTTAAAATTTCAAAATATTTAAAAATCAAGTGTTAAGAATTTTATAAATTTATATCATATGTCATAATTCCATAACAATCTGAGAGAACAATGACGTCACAATGCTTCATATCTTTTAGTACATTCCTGAGAGGACAACAAAATCTGTCATATCTATCAGTACATTCTTGTAATGACGTCACACTGCATCATATCTACCAGTACATTCCTGTAATGACGTCACAATGCTTCATATCTTTTAGTATATTCCTGAGATGACGTCAAAATGCGTCATATCTATCAGTACATTTCTGAGATGGCGTCACAATGCGTCATTTATATCAGTACATTCATGAGAAGGCGTCACAATGCGTCATATCTATCAGAACATTTCTGAGATGCGTCACCATGCGTCATCTCAATCAGTATATTGCTGAAATGACGTCCAAGTGCGTCATTTCTATCTGTACATTCCTGAGAGTATGTTTGTTCATCGGTGCAACGTTTGACGTTTCACTGTTTGTACAAGTTCTATATTGTCCCATTGCTTTGAATCCTTAGATCTATAATTCATAACTATGCGCACCTTAACTTTAATAATTCATAACTTTGTGAACCTTAAAATTCACAATTCATAGTTATGCGCACCTTAACTTTAATAATTCATAACTATGCGCACCTTAACTTTAATAATTCATAACTATGCGCACCTTAACTTTAATAATTCATAACTTTGCGCACCTTAACTTTAATAATTCATAAGTTTGCGCACCTCAACTCACTTTATTCACTTGCTGGTCTCTATTCTCTTTATCCCTTAACGGAAACTTTTCGGGCTGTAGGGGAATGGGAGAGGGAAATTTTGAGATGAATACTTTTCAATGTTTTAGGATATGCATCTTAGTTAATAAGACGATAATATCTACTTTAATAATTTACTTTTTTAATAATAATATTATCTTTTTTCTCACTAGGGTAAGTTCTTAATTAACGGTCAGTTCCACCTTTTCATACACGTAAGGACAAACGATATACCTAATAATAATAATAATATTTTTTTGTATCCATGATACCTGTAGGTATCATGGACACAAATTAAAATTAATTAATTATTATTGTATCTTTTTTCTCTTATGTGTCTGAAAATGGGGAACTGACCGAAAATTAAGAACTTTTTCTTCACCCTACATTGTGCATATCATGAACTTTAACAAATAATGTTGTAATATATTTGAAGTCAAAATAATCAAAATCGAAATATCCAATGATAGAAAATAAGTTTAGTTTAATTTTTTTTTCATTTACAATTTTTTATTTTTATAAATTAAAGCAATTGGATAGTGTTAAAAAGGTACATTGTACAAGACTCTCTCTCTCTCTCTCTGACAAATTTATGCTTAATGAGAACTGTTTCTGTACCACCATATTAATTCAAAGTAATTAACTTCTTTGGTATACTGCAATTATAATATATTTGCGTAAACAATAATTAGAAATAGTTTATTTATGCTTTACGTATTTAGTGTTTTACTGTGGATGGAGTGTTGAATAATCTTGAATTTAGTAAAATGTTTAATTATTATCTAAATTAAAAATTCGAGATCTTCTAAATAATTTTTACTCTACCAAAAATGATTGTAATAACAATTAAGTAGCTGTCATATTCTTTTTTTATTAAAAGTTGCAAAATGATACACAAGCCTTTTCAATAATAATCAATACTTTCAATTTCATTTTTATCTATCATTTATATTACAATTCATTAGTGATATTTTTAGCATTTTTTTGGATAATCATTTTGAACTGGAAACGTTAGAAAGAGGACCTAGTTACTTGTTGCAAATAGATCAGTAATGGTTCTCTACTTCATTTGAAGGTTCACACCAAAGTAACATGTTCTCTCTATCAATAAACTGCCAAACGCTGGAATCGGTAATTAGTGGAACATGGAATTGGAAATAAATTGGAATAGACTGTTTCGAACCCTCTCGATGGAATTTGTAATTACAATCATAAAATTTAGAATAAAGGTAAAATATTTGATTTAAGTAAAATGTATTTTTTAAATACAAATCTTTATCTAAAAATATACTTTTTACTTTAATTAATGTTAATTTTTGAAATAATTTCTAATCTAATTTTTGATACAATAAATAACTTGAAATTTAGTTAATTTTTTGAAATATTTACCTTATGATGATATATTATTTTAAAAAAAATCTGTTTTTTTTTTTCGGATTAACTCTTCGAAAGAAAATAAATTACTTTTTTATCCCATTCGAATTCATGAATTCAAATTTTCAGAACTTCATTTTCCATTTCGTTGAGTCTACCTTCTTTTCCGATAAGTTATAATTAAAAACCTAATTACTGCCCTTTCTAATTATGAGTTAATTTTATTCAATGATTACTTTTCTGTAATAACGAATAACTTTTCGAACGCCTTCCTCTTCGTCAAAGGAAAAGTAATCGTAATATCCTCACAGACTGAATCCCAGCTAATGAAAACCTGAATGTCTTCTACTTTGAAGTCCCGGAAAATACGCTAGGGAATTGCTTTCGAAAAACTCTTTGTGTTCGAAATGTGAGACAATGTCTACGCTATGAAAACTATATACAATAATATAAATTTATACTTATGATTATTTTCTTTTACTTTAACTTAAAGGTGATTAATAGGTAGTCAATTTAATGAAATATTGAGAGTTTTCACAGGATATTTTGAATTATTTTTTGATTGAAGGAAGTTTTATTTATAACTTTGTACAAGTTAAGATCTTACTATAGTTAATTTTTGTAGAGTAAAATAATTCTAAGATTCAATCATAAATTTCCCTATTACTCTAAAAACTATCATGTATTGATACTATTACTCTAAATACTATCATGTATTGATACTATTAGAATTATATAAAGTATATATTAATATAATTTTTGCCAGATTTATTTTTACACCTGACATTTTACCCTAAGTGAAGGATTTTACCCTATGATTCTGCATGTCATGTCCTCAATTTACTGTTATTACGGTGTACATTTTACCCCAAATGAAAGAAGACTTTCTCATTTACAGAAAACTGAAGAAATTGCAGTGAATCTGAGTGAAAGAGACGCGGATTTTGAGAACTATCAGGGAAGTGAAATAAAATTTCAGAATTTATGAATACACTTTAATAGCATACATCTGTGTATACCTATAATAAAATTATGAATGTGTCATCTCTAATGATAGATCTTTATTATTCATTTTTTATTTCACAGATGAAAAAAATGACCGCCTGTGAATAATTTTGTATATATCTAAATGTTATCAATCTGAACTGTGTTATTCTATTATTATATTTTATCGCTTTGAGTTATTTGAACGTGAACACGAAGGTTTTTATAATATATTGTATTAAACACTGTAGGAAAACTAAGAATATTGATAATCTCATTATTTTTCCGACCTTAATGTAAGTAATGTAATGTAATGTAATTAATGTATGAATACATATTAGTTCTATTATTATTAGAGGTTATTTAAACTCTGCGTTGAAGTTTTTTTTCAGATTTCAAGCTATCGAATAGAAAGATTTCTATTCATCATCAGGAGAAGGGTGGAAAACCTGAACCTGACAATAAATAATCTCTAATGATATGGATTTCCCTTGAGTTTGAATCTTTTCAATCACGTTACTTCTAATTAATGACAACATAATGTTTTAATTAATTGGAACTAATGTTTACTCTCAAATGGCTTAAGGAAAATATATCCAAATTATCATGCAAAATACATCATTTGAAAGGGGACTGGTACCTTTTCTTAGAACATATAAATGGTTAAATAGAATTAATTAGTTCGATGAAATTTCTCACATATATCATATATTGCAGTCTATTTAAAATAGTCATTAGATTGTATATTAGATGTAAATACCATCGACTTCATGTCATTATATCTCCTTTCAGTTCTTCTACGGATTCCATTACAATTCTATTGAATGTTGAAGCTCTAAGGTGGAATAATTAATTAAATCACATGAATGCAATCGATGGAAATTACATTGAATATTAATTGCAAAGTGAAGAGCAGTAAATGTGAACGCTTTACATTATAAGTATATTTATACATTCTATATTATTATAAAATATTTCCAGACTCTATCAAGGCATGCTTTAGGGGGGTGCGTCTAATTTTCATATCAAATATTTGTTCATAATATCATAAATAAACAATGATTAGTTACGGATATGAAATGTTTCATCTCAAATCACTGTATTTTCAGAGAAAATAGGGTTTTTATTAGTTAACATAAGCTTATGCGATCATCTCATAGATGGCGCTGTTTACATTATTTCCAGAACGTTCCAGAACAATCTTCATGAACGTTTATAGAATGTCTAATTATCTTCCCAAATAATTTATAAATAAATAAATTTGTGATTTATATACAATATACTAACAAATAAAGTATTTTTAGAGTTATAATTAATAATATTACTCGCAGCTATACTTATGTTTTTTGCACAAAATTTGTGAAATCACAGCAAGATGGCGTCAATGACTCGAGCAAGGCTTATGCTATTTGTCACTAGATGGCGCTTTTTCAAAATGAATTAAATGTTCTTTTCTTTAATAAGTATTATTTAGATGAACAGAGTATGTAATCATACAGAATTAAATATGCTGATTCCATTAAAACACATATTAACAAATGTTTGATTTTACACGCACCCTCCCTTTAAAGATATGTATTACAATTTTATTAAATGTGATCTATTATATAATAATGATTGTTCTCAGCAATTAATATATCTCTTTCTATTGTTTTATATACATTGAAATTGGTATATAAATTGTTTTTAATTTATCTTTCTTCTATAAAGATTTTATCCTTCTTGTTTTGATGGAATAATATTGTCTTTTTAAACAAAAAAAATTATAGGGCTAAAATATTCATAATTGTACAACTATCAACTAAAAAATTGTTAGAGCAATTTCAGAGTAATCAGGTACAGTTCCACCTTTTCTGTAATATTCATTATTTAATTTCTATTCTATTTAGTATCCATGATACATACAGGTACCATGGATACCAAGTATTAATCTTCTTATATGATTGAGAATTAGGAGAAATCTGATCCCTAATTAAATTATCTCATTTTATTAACAGCAAATCTTTTTATATAGTAATTTTTTAATAGCATTTTAATAAAAAAGGGTCGAGTTAGATATTTAGATATTAAAAAACAGATCAAACAGATGAACTACTAGTAAAGATTTTTATTGAAATCTCTATGTTAATAATATGTAGGGTCGGACGGGGTATCACTGCGCACAATTCCGCAAACTCTGTATTTACTCAAAAACTAAATGTACGAGAGAAACTCTTTTTCTCGTGATGAAATTGTCATAAATGAGGAAGGTTTACAACCAGTTTCGAAATAGTACCTAAATAAATAAAATTCTTATTGGCAATTTTTTGTGCGTAACTTTTAGTGAGTGCATCGGGGTATCACTGCGCACATGAAGGGGTATTACTGCGCACATGAAGGGGTATTACTGCGCACATGAAGGGGTATTACTGCGCATTGCATAAATACAGCACTTCTCTCCACCACCTAAATATCTCATGTCCCAATTTTAATGCCCCTCTTTCCCACTATCTAAACCCCCTTCTTTCCTCATCTAAATGTCCCTCACCTCCCATCTTAATCCCCCTCTCTTACCATCTAAATCCCCCTCTCCTACCATTTTAATCACACTTTCTGCTCATCGAAATCTCCCTCTCTTCCCATCTAAATCCCCCTCTTCTCCATCTATTTGTCTCTCTCCCATCTTTTTCCCGTCTCCCACATCTAAATCCCCCCTCATCTTAACGTCTATGTTCCCCTCTCTACATGCCCTCTCCCCGATATCCAATTTACTTGTCCCTTGCTTTTTAAACACATATTTAATGAATCAGCAACAAATATTTAACAAATATTTACACAACTAATTAATTATTTACATCGAGTAATATAATACGATCGTAGGTTTATTGTTAATCAATATTTAAATCAAAATCTCTCAACTCCCCCCCCCCCCTAAATACCCACTCCATATTTTAATACCCCAACATCAAGTTGAATAGCTACTACGATCGTAAGTTTATTATTAATCAAAATTATAATTAAATATCACCTTATTTAATATTTATGCCTTTATTAAGAGCTAAAAACTCATATTTTTTATATTTATTTACATACAAATATGGTTATTAGTGATGCGCAGTGATACCCCTCTACCTCTAAATTATCTGAGGTATCACTGCGCACGGTTGTGGCAGGAAAACCGTTAAAACTGAGAAGTTAAAAATTTGACATAATGTAACTGTTATTGTTTGTACTAACATATTGAAACAATATGAATCTATTAATCATGGTTGTAGAGTTATTGGAGAGTTTGCAGGATTTAAATATCACCGATCAAACTTTTTTCCGATCGTTTTGAGAGCACTTCATAGATAGCGACTGAGCTCTAGAAATACTTATAGGATAATGGTGCCTCATGATGTTTATGAGAGAAAAGAAGATGCTTGAAATGATGGTGCAGTCAGATTTAGACTAAAACAAGTGGTTTTAAAATTATAAGAGGTGCGGAGTTATACCCCATAAGAATGGTATGTGCAGTGATACCCCGTCTGACCCTATAAATTATTATGGTATCAACATCACGGAAAGTTATCACAGGCAACATATACTAAACACAGTAACAATAAACTGTACCAATAGTATTGATACGACTGGTATGTGTTACAGGGAAATAATGAATACGAATCAGTAATGGCATAAATGATGCCAATTTTCGCCCTTATATTACAGAGCTGAAATTGTCACACGTCAATAGTATCACCTCTAGGTATGGGAAAGGAAATGTATAATGATGGGTGCTATTCAGTATAATGATGGGTGTTATTCAGTATAAGGATGGGTGCTATTCGGTATAATGATGGGTGTTACTCAGTATAATGATGGGTGTTACTCAGTATAATGATGAGTGTTACTCAGTATAATGATGAGTGTTACTCAGTATAATGATGAGTGTTACTCAATATAATGATGGGTGTTACTCAGTTTAATGATGAGTGTTACTCAGTATAATGATGAGTGTTACTCAGTATAATGATGAGTGTTACTCAGTATAATGATGGGTGTTACTCGGTATAATGATGAGTGTTACTCAGTATAATGATGAGTGTTACTCAGTATAATGATGGGTGTTACTCGGTATAATGATGAGTGTTACTCAGTATAATGATGGGTGTTACTCGGTATAATGATGAGTGTTACTCAGTATAATGATGAGTGTTACTCAGTATAATGATGGGTGTTACTCGGTATAATGATGAGTGTTACTCAGTATAATGATGAGTGTTACTCAGTATAATGATGAGTGTTACTCAGTATAATGATGGGTGTTACTCGGTATAATGATGAGTGTTACTCAGTATAATGATGGGTGTTACTCAGTATAATGATGAGTGTTACTCAGTATAATGATGGGTGTTACTCGGTATAATGATGAGTGTTACTCGGTATAATGATGAGTGTTACTCAGTATAATGATGGGTGTTACTCGGTATAATGATGAGTGTTACTCAGTATAATGATGGGTGTTACTCGGTATAATGATGGGTGTTACTCAGTATAATGATGGGTGTTACTCAGTATACAGTAGAATTCCTCTATAGTGAATTTCGAGTCCTGTTTAATGAATTAGCCAAAATAATGGACAATTTTTCTTAGTCTGTCATACTCATAAATTGGCCAATAGTTTTCTAAGACGGATTGCAATTCAAGGTAAACTAAAACAATTTGCTCACTATATGGGGTAGTTCTCTTACTCAGGACTCTACATTCACTATAGAGGATTTCTACTGTATAGTGTGCAATAGATTTTCATTGTTCAATAGATAATTATTTTGTCTATTAAAAAGTTTGTCGCTGTGTTTTATATTTCAGTACCTCTATTCAAAAATTATGATTTAGTAACAATGACTTTGATAATAGTATCATATTTAATTATTGTCTTGTTTCATTTAATTAATTGTTTTCATAGCTTAGGATATGTTAATGTTAATAATGGATTATCCTAATTATAATTACCATATGTATTAGATTTATGTAAATGTGGCTGGCGTTATACATAGCAACAGAAGAGAATTAAAATGAACATATGCAAGGGACTGCCTTCAGTTACATGTACATAATTTTTTTTTTCAATTTATTATTTTTAATTTGAATTTGTAAAGACTAATTCTATAAAACATTAATATTTGGTTAGTTCCAATTTATCGAACATCCCCAAGTTTTCTATCATGGAAGTGATAGATTTATAATAATGATTAATTAATTGAAACATTATGTAGTATCCATGATACCCGCAGATATCATGGATTCTAATCGAAATGGAACTGTCCGATAGCTTGGAACTTACCCTGTAAATCAGACGTTTTTGTTGTGTTCCCCGAAACCATTTAGCAGAGAGCAAAGTTTGTTCATTAATCATTTTCAGATTAAGAATTATACGTTTTCTTTCATTCACTATATTAACATAGGTACTAATAGCTTAAATTGCCATAATTGCACTGAGGAAACATTGCGAGTCAGCCTGACTCATCGTTTGAGTCAATGCTTACAAAACACTAATATTGGAGTCTTTTTTCTTGATTGACTCTACCTGAGTCAATCTGACTAAGATTTACGAGTCAATATAACTCTTGTTTTTGAGTAGAATATTAGGATGAGTAAAATTGAGTCCTCACTAAATATTATCCATTATCCAGAGTGTAGCGTGTAGAGTTAACACACTGCAGTCGAATCTGCTGTTAGATACCCTTTCTCTAGATTGCTTTGCCTGTTCTTTGATTCAATGGTCTTCTCTTTAGCGTATTTCCTGAAATTCTATTCTTATGGAGGATGAATACAACATATCTTATTTAAGGAGTTGTCTCAGAATTCAGAAAACCTTTTTATTTGTGAAGTGATTGTTTTGAAATTTGCAATGTATATATAACTTTGAAAAATAAACACTATTTGTTCGAATTATTTTTTTGATTTAGGCATTATTTATTGAGAAAAGGAAGATTTTATATTATATTCTTTTTCGTAAATTTAAAAAGAATAGAATTCTATGAAGGTATATGCTAAAACAGAAACAATGAAAGTGTTACAGTTCGTGTAACATTTCTGACAGAGAATTAGAAACCGATTTTCCATTTTCTTTGCCGTTTTCTTTGGATAAGTCATTTTTAATGACTATATAACTGACATTTTCAGAAGAACCCTAACTAAATATAATAACAATTATAATATTGTTTTTTCTTATATGACCGAAGAAGTGAAACTGACCGATAATTCCTAATTTACCCTGAATCTTATGTTTTAAACTGTGTTACATTTTTTTCCTGTAAAATTGAAAATATCTCCAAATTTAACTGCTAGAAATCCTTCGAAGATGCCAAGACTGACTTTGTATTTCTTGAAGGGTGAAAACTCATTGACTTCCATTCATTTTAAGTCGAGAGTTCACATTTTGCATGAGGGTAAAGTAACTGTGAAATATTTAGGTGAGATGTCAATTTTATTACTATAGGTAAAGTTTGAATGGTCATCTAAAAATGATATAAAACCAAAATTTTTACCTACGTGAAAAAAATCATGATTCATTCATTTATTATAATCATTGACCGAAAGTTTTCGATTGGCGATTTCCTTGACATGATTTAAGTATACTTTAAGGTATAATCAGGATCACTTCGTAAAGTTTTTGTACTTATAATAGTGTATAGTACTATAAGATAACCGTCCTGTATAAAGTTCT
This sequence comes from Caprella mutica, assembly GCA_947561585.1. Lineage (NCBI taxonomy): Eukaryota > Metazoa > Arthropoda > Malacostraca > Amphipoda > Caprellidae > Caprella > Caprella mutica. The sequence goes on along the minus strand of CANNZV010000323.1, from coordinate 270,908 downwards.
TCTTTTTAGTAATGCAGTAGTCATACTTTAAATTAAATTACGAAATTTGTTTGGTTCTGGTATTATTTTGACTACCTACATACTATAAAATAATGGTCTCGAGTAAAGTTTCTCTATTTAATATGACTATAGCATACTATAAGATTATAGTCTCAGGTAAAGTTCGTCTATTTAATATGACTATAGCATACTATAAGATTATAGTCTCAGGTAAAGTTCGTCTATTTAATATGACTATAGCATACTATAAGATTATAGTCTCGGGTAAAGTTCGTCTATTTAATATGACTATAGCATACTGTAAAATAATAGTCTCGGGTAAAGTTCCTCTATTTAGTTTCTCAATTCTGTAAATTATGCATATGTTCTCATTTGCATAGTCAACTTCAGACATTTAATGCAGTTTCTTGCTTAGAGCAGAAATTATTCCTAATTTATATCTCCAAGAGTAGTGCGTGAATGAATGAAAGAAAAACTTGTATTTGAATGTAAATGAAGTTGTGCGGTTAAACTCCTTGTTATTTTATTTATTTACTATGGTTATAAATCACATGTACTATAAAAGAATAAAGAGGATAGTAAAGATATTATTATACAATGAGATAAAACACTCTCGGATATTTTGGTTTAAAACAATGCAGTCATGCCACCTGTGCTTCAAATGGGGTACTAGCCGTTGCTACTCAATTACATCATTTAGTGCTAATTAAAATATCGTAAAGACGTTTTAATCGTTACAATAATCTTTCAGAAAATGTTGTCTCAGCTTTATTTGATACACAGGTGGCAGCACGATGCATTTTTGAAAGAGGAATTTCTAAGAGTGGTGTATCTTACTCCCTGCAAAAAAATCCACGTGTAAACCATATGTTCACATCTGATAATTCAAACCTCACGTTATTTTATTTAAAAAAAACTAAATAGTGGACTCTATTTAATAATTATAACTATTAATTGTTTTTATAATTATTGTCGTTTTAGTACAATTCAGTCTTGTATTTTGATCAAATTTAAAGGAAGGTAAGAAGGCAAGAAATCTGAGCCGCACTCTGATAAATTGCATCTAATAATGAGGGAAAAGAGGGGGGCAGTAGAGACTGGATATTTAAATTATTCATGCGGGCTTTTGAACTAAATTCTGAATATTTAAAGTGAAAGATGAGTAAGAGGGATATATTGTAATATGGATCTACTTTATTGTAATTTGGATCTAAAATATTGTAATTTAGTTGTAAACATTATAATTAAGTTCAAAAATATAGTAATTTGGATTTGAAACATTGTAACTTGGATCTTATTTCTGATTTTATTTGTACATTCAATTAAGAACAGAATATCTGAAGAAGTGGAAATTTTTTTAAAGAAAAATGTGTATTTTATATTTTAAAGATAACAATTATTCTTTACTTAAAATATATAAATATTTGGAATCAGTTTCTTCCGTCTTATCAAAGTCAATATATCTGGTTCTAGGGGATTTACTTCAATAATTTGCCTACATGGGGTATATAAATAGGAATAATTGACGGATCATAAATCAAACTTTCGCTGTCCTGAAATAAAATCATTCATTTGACATAAAAACGACGTTCATTTAATTGTACCTTTGATGTCGTACAGACGTCAGTGTCATGAAAAGAAGTCGCTATGAGAACAGTGTCAACTTTCTGTCATTTAACACGTATTTTTATTTTGATAATTAATTGGAAGATTCCAGATGAAAGTTTTTTCTTACTTACTTGCTGATAACTTTTATGGAATATTTTATTAATAAGTTATATAGAATATTTATTGATAAGTTATATAGAGTATTTTCTAAATCAGTTTGATAGAATATTATTATTAATTTTTTTTTTAATGTTTATAAATATGTTTAATATACTATTTATTGATCAGTTTTATAAACTTTTTATTTTATTTTTTTTTTGTTTAAAAAGACAATATTTTTCCATTAAAAGCAAGAAACTATTTATTTTATAAACTATTCATTGATTACTTTTTATTTTATAAAATATATTTTTATTAATTTTATAAGTTAATAAATAGAATGAACTTAATCCGGTTTATATCTCTTTATTTATTATATATTGTTTCCGCTAAAATTAATGTAACGCAGGCAAACTTTTATGTACCAATATTATTTGGCGAAATGAAAGATAATTTCTTTGGTAAATATTCAGGACTCGCACGGAAACAGAGATGAGTAGATAAACATGAAGAAGATGATGCCTCCCATTGGTAGTCCGGTAATTTGGGTGGTTGGCATACGAAACAGACTGGTGATGCATGGCATGGACATTGCAGAGGAATTTGTAAGCAGTGAGAGAGTGAGAGGGGATGTGGTGATGGAAGAGAGTGGAGTGGAGATTGGAGAGGGGAAGTGGAGAGAATTGGATAGAATAGGAGTGGAGAGAATAGGAGTGGAGGTAGGATTGGAGATGAGAGAGAATGAGTGAGGAGAAAGAGGAAAAAGGATAAGAATGAGAGAGGAAGAAGAGTGAGGCAGGGAGAGGTAGAATAACCGACAAAAAAGAGAAGAGATAAGAAAAGAAGAGTGAAGAGAGAGGTGGAAGGAAAGAAGAGAAAGTGGAAAGAAGAACATGGGAGAAAGATCATTAAGAGCCAAGTAGAGAGAAAAATAAAGAGTGACAGAGAGTTACATTATATATGGTATATTAGTCACAACCTTACAATAACGGTCTACTAATATTTCCCTTTAAACTATTGTAAAGCTATTTTAAAGGCTATAAATTCTACGTATTCCCGTACTTCGTTCATCATCTCCCCCATCACCCAATATTCAAATTACTGTAACGCTTTTCAACCTGCATTTGCTATTTTTTTAACATCTAATGCGACTACTGATAATGTAGAGGGCCGTACATACGCAGGGTTTTTTAAGTCTTTAAACCAGACTTTTTGCTAAGCTCCTCCTACTTTTTACACGAGAATATAAGAAAAAATGATATAAATCTTATAAATAGTATTTGGTATCCATGATACCTGCAGGTATCTTGGATACCAACTGAAATAAATAATAATTAAATCATTTTTTCATATATTCTTGTGTAAAAAGTAGGAGGAGCTTAGAAAAAAGTATGGTCTAAAGACTTAAAAAACCCTACGTGTGTACGGCCCTTAAGTGCAACTTTCTACGTCCATAGTCCATTATACTGCTTTGTTCATACTATTTAAAGTCAGTTGACCACAAACTGACAAACTGTCTGAAGTACTTTCACCCAAAGGAAGGAATGAAATAAACTGACTGGGACAAAGCCACTTCAGCCTTGAATAGAACTACATTTTCAGTTCCGTGAGTTCTTAGTTCTGCTTTTTTCTAGAACGGATAAACCTATTGATTACAAAAGGTTCTTTATTTGCCCAATAGAATACTCTGCATATAATCAAATATTGGATATAGTTCAATCCGGAACAATAAAATAATTATAATACACTACTTTTGATATTTTTTATTAATGAGACTTAGGTTTCCATTGGGAAATAATCCACGCTGGAACATAAGTTATTGGAATATTTGAAATTGAAAAATAATCAGCCAGATTATGTTTTGGATTTAGAAATGTAGTTTTTGTTTCCCGTACAGTTACGTATTCCCGTACAGTTACGTATTCCCGTACAGTTACGTATTCCCGTACAGTTACGTATTCCCGTACAGTTACGTATTCCCGTACAGTTACGTATTCCCGTACAGTTACGTATTCCAGTACAGTTACGTATTCCCGTACAGTTACGTATTCCCGTACAGTTACGTATTCCCGTACAGTTACGTATTCCCGTACAGTTACGTATTCCAGTACAGTTACGTATTCCCGTATAGTTACGTATTCCCGTACAGTTACGCATTCCCGTACAGTTACGTATTCCCGTACAGTTACGTATCTCCGTACAGTTACGTATTCCCGTATAGTTACGTATTCCCGTACAGTTACGTATTCCCGTATAGTTACGTATTCCCTTACAGTTACGTATTCCCGTATAGTTACGTATTCCCGTACAGTTACGTATTCCCGTATAGTTACGTATTCCCGTACAGTTACGTATTCCAGTACAGTTACGTATTCCCTTACAGTTACGTATTCCCGTATAGTAACGTATTCCCGTACAGTTACGTATTCCCGTACAGTTACGTATTCCAGTACAGTTACGTATTCCCGTACAGTTACGTATTCCCGTACAGTTACGTATCCCCGTACAGTTACCTAATTACCAAAAAAAATCCAAGGCCAATTGGAAGTTTGTGTACCGTGTGATTGTTCTGTTTTCCAATTATAGTAATTAATTAACATTTGGTGTTACTTTGCTGAGAAAAGCGACGAGATATACTCTTGTTAATTATGTTCATTCTCACTAGAAATTTATTGAGCCTTTAAAATAATGGGAATAAAGAATGGAGATTTCAGTCAATATATCAAATATTTTTAGAATTGATACGATAAATTAATATTGATCATTTTTTTTATACTATTTTATTTTGTTATCCATTTTATTAATAAAAATAGGATATTCATCTTCCAGTCATCAAATTATATTACAACGTTTGAAAACTATTTAAGATGATTCAAAAGCTATTATTTCCATGAATTGAATTCAAATTCAAACCTCTTGAAACACGTGTATTATTTCTCCACGTATCGCACTATGCAATCAACAATAAATAATTGAAACAAATAGTTTTGTATGCAACTCCGTACATGGAATCCTATCCTATCTACAGTTCTTTAAAGGATTTGTAAAGTTCGTCTCGTGGACAGAATGCAATAGACGCAAGGGAAACATTTTCTGCAATGAAAACTTCAATTGGAACCATGAAAAGGATTAACTTCACACTAAAGTACGGAACAAATGAGCAATTTTGTTAATACGATTACATTTATTCAAAGGGATAATGGAAGACTGTTGTACAAGCTCTTGGGGACGTGAGACAACTACTGGACACTAGCAGTAGTCGGATAATTGGTGATAAGCTGTGAACCAAATTAAGTAAACTAAGTAACCATAATGGTTTATATTAGAATTATTAAGCTTATTTTCAAAATCCTCCTGTTAATAATGATCAATAAATATATAATTAAAGCTTTTTAAACTATAAAAGTACAATAGAAAGTAATAAACAAAATAGCAATTTTAATTTCAAATTCAAATTCCAAAAAATTGATATTTTTGAAAGATAAGGATGAGTTTTACACTATTTGAGGAATACTGGGCGTCTGAAAAAATGTTGCATCTCCAATTGGCTTCTGTTTCAATATTATTTGTGCTAGAGTAATGAAACACGCATCAAACAAAAGAATAGATCCTATGTTTTATTCTGTGATAAGTTTCCCTTCAAAGTGTCACATATTAGCTATGATTCACTTATTAATACGATGGTGAAAATTCGCCCCATCCCGTTGAAGTGTGTCATGAATGTTTCAGGGCGAGAGTAAAATACTCTCTCCTTGACGAATCTCCATAAATAAAAATCAAGGGGAGAGATCAGGAGATCTGGGGGCCATTGTAACTTCAAGAGGCGGAAAATTATCCGTCACTGGAATCTCTCGTTAAACCATCTTGTTGAAACCATTCATCAGGATGGGGTATCATCATGAATCTTTTCGGCATATCCAAATAAGTATACCCCGGTATATTATTTGTTCATCAATGGTATTGGAAACTTCCACACTGAAGAGGTTTTTCCTCGAATATGACAGGCTTGGTTGATGACTCAAAAATTTCCTTTTAAGTAAATGTGACTTTATCACTGAAAATCATTTTTGCAAAAGTTAACTCATTATTTATGACCATATCATTTGTCTAGTTACAAAACAATAGACACCAATCTTTACCAATGTCTGAATTCTCTTGATGGCAATGCAATCTAAACAGTTTTATTTGAAGGTCTTTTCGACAAATTGGCTCACAAGTTGCTTTGCTCAATTGGATGACATCAGACAGTTTCCTAACATAAATAGCTGAGCCAGTCATAATGTTCAGACGTACAGCATCACTGTTTCTTTTTGCTATTCCTGTTGTTATATACGTCCTGCATTCAATTTATTAAAATTGTAAATAGTTCCATTTTATTTCAATTTTGTGGATACTTTTCTCTCTGTGAGTTTCAATGTTCTTATTCCGATTTTTTTCTGAAATGACCGAACTATGAAAATTGAAAATGACCGAACTATGGAAATTGAAAATGACCGAACTATGGAAATTGAAAATGACCGAACTTTGGAAATCGAAAATGACCGAACTATGGAAATAGAAAATGACCGAACTATGGAAATAGTAAATGACCGAACTATGAAAATTGAAAATGACCGAACTTTGGAAATCGAAAATGACCGAACTATGGAAATCGAAAATGACCGAACTATGGAAATTCTCTGTTCTAAGAGTCACTGCATTTCGTCATAAAGTAGGCCTACAGAATCTTTAGCCCAAAAAAAGAGCAAAATTAGGAAAGCCTTAAATAAAGCCTAAAAGGGAAGCTTAAAGCCAAATGCTTTTTAATCAGTTACCATATTTTCAACTGGGTAAGAATATTCAACAAGGAATCAAATGGAAATATTTAGATTGAAAAAATCACTAACAGAAATTCTACCTGGAGAATTCTTAGGTGACTTTCATAGTTATTATTATAGTTAGAAAATTGTTAATTAATTAATTTTTATTTATTAATATATTGAAATATATATTGATGAATTTTTAACTAGGTGCTAATTGATGTATTTTTTGCGTGTTGACAATAATGATTTATTTATAAGCTTCTGTAGCATTTCTTTAATTCATATGAGTTCAAATTATATATACGTATATACATTTCATAATCAGTTTTGGAATTGATTGTACGTCTTGATACTCTTCTGAAAAGTTCTAAAAGTATAGTCAATGGATCAACAAAATCCATTGATTAACTTCCAACTTTGGTGTAACAAGTAAAGAATTAGGAAACTGATGTTCTACTTTTCATCTTTTGTGGCTCTTCCAAACCTCAAACTTTCTAATTAGAAGCAAATGAACAAAGTTTTGGCCTCTTGACATGGAGAACAAAATCTAACTTAGAGCATACTGAAATATTCCAATATTCAGGATAGAGCGGTGTCTATTTTAGAGTTTTGAAAGATATGAAAGTCTAACAGGATCGAATAAAATAAAACGACCGGGTTAGACTAAAACGAGAAGATATTTTATGTTATATGAACCACAATGTAGATTGTAGAGGGTTAGGAAGAATAGGAAGAAATGTTTAATGAGTCAGTCTTAGATATTTATTCGTTCTTAAAGCTGCAAGCTTCAAAAGTTGTTGATCTGTTTGAGATTCGTAATCACAGCAACTTCTAATCATTTTCCCAGTAATCTGATTTTGATGAGACAGGCTTAACTTCCTTCTCTGCAATCCAGACAGCAGATCATGCTCAAAGTTCTGATCTTCCACTGCAGTTATTTTCACAACAGAAACTTGTTCGTTTGCTCCCTCGCTTCGAATCTTCAAAGAAAACAAAAGATGCTGCAAGAAGTGACTTTTCTAAGAACTTCACTGCAATAAATAAACAGAGTTTGTTTCCAGAGAGTAATTCTAGGTGAAATTTTCTCTTCTAAAATATCGCAAGCAATTAAGCCGAGAAAGAAAGTTTTGCCTCTCAATTGAGTGTTTGTTTTACAATAAATAAAAAGATATTGTTGTCTAAGTAGCCCCAGTCTTTCCTCTAACAGAACCGACAGCTCTCAGATATTCGCCAGAGGGTGTCTGCACTCAGTAAAATAAAAAAATTAGGTTTACAACTTTAAAAGACAACAAAAGGAGGACGACCTATACGCTTGAGCCTCCTGGATCCCACCGATTGCTTTCAGATGAGAGAAAGAGCGGGCAAGATAGCCCTTCAATATGTCAAATGTCCACGTGAGACTCTGGCATTCAGACAGATAATGGTGTAGCTCCTTTAGCCGCACACAACACCCACACATGTCGACCACAGCAAATTAGGCCGGTATGAACTCGATCCATCCTAAAAAGTGACGTCTCATCAGAGCAGGTGGTTGGATGGACCTCCAGGAGAAGAGAATTCATCTTCGGCCAGCGACAAGGAAACAAAGGGATACACTTACGAACCTGTAGACTGGTTTTGGAACAAGTAGTATAATGAACTGTGTCCATTATACACCCACTTCATTTCGATGATGCTTCAATAAATTAAAAGAAATAGGGCACCTGCATCATTTATGGAATTTATTTAATTATCATTGATTTTACTAACTATAAATGTCGTTCAATATACCCTACAGTAGCCTCTCTCCATCCATATCGCTCCATTGATTAACTCTTTGTAATTGAGTGTAAATCAAACGGAGCCAACAAAGATGACTGTTAATTACCTCAGTTGAAGCCAACTTACATTCAGAGGCAGATTAATATTGTCACCATTGGAGAGAGACCAAAGAGTAGCGTTTGGATTGAACTGTTAGGTACTATCAGCAATGATTAGTACTATCAGCAATGATTAGTACTATCAGCAATGATTAGTACTATCAGCAATGATTAGTACTATCAGTAATGTAGTACTATCAGCAGTGATTGTAGAGGAGTGGTACTATCAGCAATGATTTTAAAGGAGTGGTACTGTCACCAATGATTGTAAAGGAGTGGTACTATCGGGTACTGAATAGTGTTCGTTGAGATAATAGCATTTCAAATGTACACATGTATTGTTTACAGTTAATTGATTAATAAATACTATTTGGAATCAAAGGTTGGTTATCATTTTCAATATTGAAGTAAGTGACTCATGTTGTGGAATATCGATCACCTACTGAGCTTATAAATCTATTGAACTGTTTCTCTATAATGAAATAGTACTGATCAAAATAAGTTATTTGGTCGAAGTATCGATTCCATTTTCTGAATCGAGTAAAAATCACAGGTCAGCATTTTTAAAAGCGACCTAATCGTAACAATGAAAGAAGTAAGGGGCAGTCTAATTTAGGAGAGCATATTTCCAAGAGGGGAAACACAGAGGAAATGTTGGCCATGAGACCCTGACATTATTTGGTCCATGCGACGCGTGAGCTCTTCAGCGATGTAATTCATTGGCAAAATGAAGGCACAAACTCATGTTCTGTTTTAGGGAAACTGCTACCAAATTGTAACTCATTTCTCTCTGTCATATATTGCCCAGAATGAAGGAATTGTGAGTTATTAACTAATTGAGAAAATGGACTGTGATTTTTACTGGTGAATTTCCCTTGTAGTAGAACGACATTGAAAATTAAGTATTTAATATCTTGGCAATTTATTGCTATTCCATAAAAATATTTAATTATCAATTTTCAGTATTTAAGTTGTATTGCATAATTTTTAAAATAAAAGAGTAGTTTCTTTTGAAATTAATGTGTATAATATTTTATTATATTATCAAGCTAAAGAAGAAAACATGAACATATGTTCTACGTCATTTCCATTTCTGGTATTAGACTGGTTCACAGGCGAGCAGACTTCAAATAAACGAAATGACAGTAACTGTCCTATGTTGCTAGTCTGCATAATTGATTGAGTTCTGAATATCATTGTTTGTAGAAGATGAATTCTCTCAAACATTTCAATGTTCACTGGTTTGTTTGATAATATTATTAATGAGGAATGCAAAATTAATTCTGAAACATCGAACAGAAAAGATCAATGGTATTCCTTTATTGAAAGACATTAATTTCCATTCATATATACTCTTGCTAAATCGAAGTATTTCTAACAGTTGATACATTGGAGTAAAATCATAAAAGTTCATTATTCTTTTTACAACTATTAGACACAGTCTTTTTATTTACATCAGAGACCATTACTCATATTTACTTCAGAGACTATTACTATTATTTACTTCAGAGACCATTACTGTTATTTACTTCAGAGACCATTACTATTATTTACATCAGAGACCATTACTCATATTTACTTCAGAGACTATTACTATTATTTACTTCAGAGACCATTACTGTTATTTACTTCAGAGACCATTACTATTATTTACTTCAGAGACCATTACTGTTATTTACTTCAGAGACCATTACTATTATTTAATTCAGAGACCATTACTATTATTTACTTCAGAGACCATTACTATTATTTACTTCAGAGACCATTACTATTATTTACTTCAGAGACCATTACTATTATTTACTTCAGAGACCATTACTATTATTTACTTCAGACACCATCATCAAATCACTATTATTTACTTCAGAGACCATTACTATTATTTACTTCAGAGACCATTACTATTATTTACTTCAGAGACCATTACTATTATTTACTTCAGAGACCATTACTATTATTTACTTCAGAGACCATTACTATTATATACTTCAGAGACCATTACTATTATTTACTTCAGAGACCATTACTATTATTTACTTCAGAGACCATTACTATTATTTACTTCAGAGACCATTACTTCTCACTACAACTGATGTCCACTTCGTGTCAACATCAACTCTTGCAGTCCTCTTCGTATTTCAATGTACTCCTCAGCTCAAAAACCCAAATATCGAACTGAGAGTTTCAGGAATGACGGACTAAGTGTTTGGCGGGAGATTTTCAATCTCCAAAGCACGATTCGTAACTCTCAAAAGAACCGTTCGAATCGTCATTCTATGATCAGATAGATTGGATTTCGGCCAAAATGAACCAGAGGCAATTTCTCGGTGCTGATTTTTTTCAATAACGGCGAAGTTTATTGAGTAATATCAGTTACTTTCCTTAAAATATATACGAAAAACGATCTTAGCTCCATTGGAAAGAGTATTGCCGGACATAATTTTCTCTTTCTCATTGAGTCATTCTTAGTAATTTTTGATTTTCTAATCCGTAAATCGAAATGGAAACGTGTTTCCTATAAATATTAATTACATAGTTAATGTAAAGTTTATCGAACAGATTTTATAGTCCGAAAAACATAATCAATGTTGATTGGCTGTTGTGATTGAATCCAAAGTGTGGCTACATGGGTGGTTGATACCTTCCTCCAATATTTATTTTTGTCATTTGGAAAGAATCGAGAAGTATTTATTAATACTTCTATTTTATAATTTCAATTCCTTAGGCCCCCAGGTACTCTATCCTGAAGCTGTCTGTGGTGAATGGAAGAGAAGGGGGGTGGCGTCCCTTGGGCCCCAAACTGTTGTAATTTGGATTACGGATTGTCTTTTTTCATTTTTACCATGTTTATCATTTTTTTAACGCTACTTGCAGTTTTAGAGGATAGCGCTAGGGTTATGCTCTTCAACTACGAGGTCTTAGAATTTAGTGTTAGGTAGGCTCGTAGGCTTCATTTACTATCACCTCTTCATTTTCCTCTTCCATCCGTGAGTGCAGCCACCGGTGCTTGTGTCCCGTTTCGTCACATTCCTTGGCAAGTGACTGTATTCACGGAGTAGCTTTTCTGCATCCATGAGCATTGTCACCGATGGTGGTAAGTGACTTTGTTCATGGAGCCACTTTCCTCTCTGACTGCTTCTTCCAGTCCCTTGTATCTTATTTCCTTTTGACGTCTCCAATATGGCCTTTGGTTCCGAAGCAGACGTTAAACCCCCTAATAAATTAAATTCAATTCCTTAGATCAACAAATATATTCTAAAATTAATTGTCTTAATACTTTTTCCATAATAGTAATTAGAATAGTAATTAAATCCATCATATTTTATAATATAGATACATATTATTCGATTTAAATTAAATTTACTAAACTACACTATTTCTTAAGTCAAATTAAAATTAACCAACATCAATTAACTTGATCAAAATCAAATTTAATAAATGTCATATCATATTGATATTTTTGAATAACAATTTTAATCTTTTTTTTTTTTGATTCATTTCAATTTATTGTGAAAGGGGTAGGTTGATTAGTACGTAATGTGAATCAAGATACGTGCATGAAGTGCTATTATGTAATTTCCAAAAAGGTAGATATTTATAACTGTGAACAAATAATACGAAATGGACAACCTAGTGAATAATCAGAAAAGCATTCTTAATTTTTGATTCAAATAATTTATTTAAATTATTTCACAAAAATTTATTTGCCGAAATATATACACACTGTGATACAATATCTAAATATATCATTAAAATAATACTTAAATCAGAAGGTATATATTGAAAAGATGTTTTTATTTGAAATGAAAAGAATAAATTTGATGCTGTAAATAGCTACTCAATAGTAAAGTCACTAACATTACTCGATTGTGATAAATAAAATAAAAATGCCTTATCCCCATGATGCTTATTTTCTTGGAGAAAAAGAATTGTATCGCTAATAGACGACCTCTCAGCACCAAGAGAGCATAATTGTTTTGTTATTTGTCTGCACCAAACAATTGATTTAGATTTACTCGTCTCCTGGTAACACTAATTTGTCCAGTGACTCTAAATTAGAACTTAATTTCGATAAGTAAGTTTTCATACATCAACTCTATAATTGGATAGAAATATCTTAACAAGGGAGAAAAAAGTTTATTATTATTACAAGGAGAGTGGTGTCACTGACGTCAAAGGGATTCTAAAAATACAAGAAATCATGAAAAAGTAATCCGTAATGCAATAGCCAATAAGTATTGTGTCTTTTGGTATAGTTTCAGATGATGATTTTCTGGCCATCATTCAGTAGGTAGTAGCCAATAAGTATCGTGTCTTTTGGTATAGTTTCAGATGATGATTTTCTGGCCATCATTCAGTAGGTAGTAGCCAATAAGTATCGTGTCTTTTGGTATAGTTTCAGATGATGGTTTTCTGGCCATCATTCAGTAAGTAGTAGCCAATAAGTATCGTGTCTTTTGGTATAGTTTCAGATGATGATTTTCTGGCCATCATTCAGTAGGTAGTAGCCAATAAGTATCGTGTCTTTTGGTATAGTTTCAGATGATGGTTTTCTGGTCATCATTCAGTAGGTAGTAGCCAATAAGTATCGTGTCTTTTGGTATAGTTTCAGATGATGGTTTTCTGGTCATCATTCAGTAGGTATTATCTGCGCAGAAGAAGGACAGGGAATAGCCCAATAAACTTTGCAGCTTAGAGGGTCTCCACACAAAGAAATACTAAAGCAACTTCTCTGCTACAAAACAGTGCTATTTTCTCTACACTCAGCTTCGGTGGGGAAAAACACAAGTTCAGTTAATTAGTTTGCCACTCTGTGGACTAACCGTGAAATAGATAAGTCCAGAAACAGTCTACTTGTATGTTTAATTATTATGGTTTTACTACAGTAAACTATTTTTCGATATTTTTATCAGTGAAATTAAGATATATCTTTACAACAATGATTTGCTTCAATTTTATTTTATTACATAGAAAGATCATGTAAAAGAAACATAAAAATGAAATCATGTATTCAAATTGTTTCCTCACTAAGCATTGTAAGAAATATTTAACCATTATCATTATGATCTTTTATTTTTAGAGCTTTCGAATAATAGAATATTCATTATCAATAACCTAATTAGGACTAATTTTGAAGAAATATATAGAAATAAGAAATATTTTGGATACCCAAATTAATAAAGTCACCTAAATAGTTAATTATGATCTTTTGTCACTTCGTGGAAATGATTCATTTCTTTCGAATGTAATTTTTTGTTTGAAAAGAGAGTCTATCATTATTCTGAAACTAAACGTATTTAACTATTTTATCAAAATAATTGAGATGCAGAATATGAAATTAGATAATCTAACATCATCACAGTGACTCTTTTTCTCGAATAGTACATCATCACGGTGAATATTTTCTCTGATAGTACATCATCACAGTGACTCTTTTCTCTGATAGTACATCATCACAGTGACTCTTTTCTCTGATAGTACATCATCACAGTGACTCTTTTCTCTGATAGTACATCATTACAGTGACTCTTTTCTCTGATAGTACATCATCACAGTGACTCTTTTCTCTGATAGTACATCATCACAGTGACTCTTTTCTCCGATTGTACATCATCACAGTGATTCTTTTCTCTGATAGTACATCATCACAGTGACTCTTTTCTCTGATAGTACATCATCACAGTGACTCTTTTCTCCGATTGTACATCATCACAGTGACTCTTTTCTCCGATAGTACATCATCACAGTGACTCTTTTCTCTGATAGTACATCATCACAGTGACTCTTTTCTCTGATAGTACATCATCACAGTGACTCTTTTCTCTGATAGTACATCATCACAGTGACTCTTTTCTCTGATAGTACATCATCACAGTGACTCTTTTCTCTGATAGTACATCATTACAGTGACTCTTTTCTCTGATAGTACATCATCACAGTGACTCTTTTCTCTGATAGTACATCATCACAGTGACTCTTTTCTCTGATAGTACATCATTACAGTGACTCTTTTCTCTGATAGTACATCATCACAGTGACTCTTTTCTCTGATAGTACATCATCACAGTGACTCTTTTCTCCGATTGTACATCATCACAGTGACTCTTTTCTTCGATAGTACATCATCACAGTGACTCTTTTCTCTGATAGTACATCATCACAGTGACTCTTTTCTCCGATTGTACATCATCACAGTGACTCTTTTCTCTGATAGTACATCATCACAGTGACTCTTTTCTCTGATAGTACATCATCACAGTGACTCTTTTCTCCGATTGTACATCATCACAGTGACTCTTTTCTCCGATAGTACATCATCACAGTGACTCTTTTCTCTGATAGTACATCATCACAGTGACTCTTTTCTCTGATAGTACATCATCACAGTGACTCTTTTCTCTGATAGTACATCATCACAGTGACTCTTTTCTCTGATAGTACATCATTACAGTGACTCTTTTCTCTGATAGTACATCATCACAGTGACTCTTTTCTCTGATAGTACATCATCACAGTGACTCTTTTCTCTGATAGTACATCATTACAGTGACTCTTTTCACTGATAGTACATCATCACAGTGACTCTTTTCTCTGATAGTACATCATCACAGTGACTCTTTTCTCCGATTGTACATCATCACAGTGACTCTTTTCTTCGATAGTACATCATCACAGTGACTCTTTTCTCTGATAGTACATCATCACAGTGACTCTTTTCTCTGATAATACATCATCACAGTGACTCTTTTCTCTGATAGTACATCATCACAGTGACTCTTTTCTCTGATAGTACATCATCACAGGGACTCTTTTCTCTGATAGTACATCATCACAGTGACTCTTTTCTCTGACAGTACATCATCACAGTGACTCTTTTCTCCGATAGTACATCACCACAGTGACTCTTTTCTCCGATAGTACATCACCACAGTACTCTCTTCCTCGATAGTAGGTAGCGCTAACTAAAAATCCCCCAGAACATAAGACTGTTAACTTTATAATCTCTTGAGCCAGTGTCAGAGCTCAAATTAATAGAGGGATTCATACGATTTAAACCTTCATGGATTTCAAAACTGGGGGATTTACCGTAGATTTTATTTATAACTTGTGATACACGTATTTTTGTCTATTGGAGCTTATCACCGACACTATCAATAAAATTGGTACTGTCGCTTATTGTGATAGATGACTTACTATAGCTACTTTTTGACGTACTTCTTGACGTACAATCCAATGGGAAAAAACTCAAGGAGAAAATACTGAGAGAGCAGCTGGGATGAATTATCTGTCAGTTCCAAGTCGTCGGTGATATAAAAAAAACTATAAAATAGTGAATATTTAATTTTAAATTAGCTGCAGGTATCATGGATACTAATGAAAATTAAATAATAATTATTATACCATTTTTCCTAATATGACCGAAGATGTGAAACTGACCGACAATTCGTAACTTACCCTATTTGGAGACGCTTTCAAAGTATGTCATGCCTCTAAGACTCTAAGTTAACAATATTAAGTAGCTTTAACTTCTACTCTACCCCTTGAAGTCACATTGTGTACGTCAAAATTGAATTAATTACAAGGAACATTGGAGAAGCAGTCAGAATGGAAAGTGGCTCCATGAAAAAAAAGATGCCTATCAAATTGTTTGATGAATAATTTTGAAATGTTTTACCGTCCGAGTAATTATAAGATAAGTTACGAATTATCGGTCATTACTACATCTTCGGTCATATGAGAAAAGACGATATAAAAATTGTTTGTATTACACAGTGCTATATTGTTTTTCTTACATGACCGAAGATGTAGTACTGACCGATAATTCGTTCCTTACCCTAGTCATATTGTTTCAAAATATTCAATTTTCTATTTACTTACAATGCATTTTACAAAGTTTTAAAACTTTTCACAGAGGTTGCACTCTACCTAAAAAACACTGATATGAATTATGATGAAAAGCACGAGTTTTTACTTTAAATTCTGAAGTTTTAATGACTTTGGCACTTAATAACCTTTTTTGGCTGGTAACTTTTGAACGCATGCAGTTAAGTTATGTAATTAGTGTTTGTGATTTCATTGGGAAGTGAACTTTAGATAATGACTTTTATTAGCTACTTTCCTTGCTTTTGGGCCATAAATCCATCAAATTCGATTCCATTCAATGGAGTCCCAGTATGAATAAACTACTTAAATATTAACTTCAAATATCTAAAAAATTAAACATGATTAACTTGCAATAAAATACTTAATAATAATAATAAGTTTATTAGAAAATAAAATTACAATCAAAGAGTAATGATACAAATATAAAAAAGAAAAGAAAACTAAGTCAACAGGTAGACTAATAGACCAATCATCACAGTTATGCGTAATTAGTAAGTGCGTAGTTATTATGTGCTTTCTATTTAATTAAATACAATTTCAATCGATAATTACATAATATTCATAATCTATATACTCAGTCTACTATTAGTGAGTTAAAACACATTATTCTTTTTTATTCTTTATCCATATAATACACATATTATTAGTGAATTATTACACATTAAATATCTTTTCACTTTTTTATCCACATGATAACTCTAATTTTATTGAGTTAATACACACTATATCTCCCTATTATCCACATAATAACCCTATTATTACCAGTTAACTCACTATATCTCCCTATTATCCACATAATAACCCTATTATTACCAGTTAACTCACTATATCTCCCTATTATCCACATAATAACCCTATTATTACCAGTTAACTCACTATATCTCCCTATTATCCACATAATAACCCTATTATTACCAGTTAACTCACTATATCTCCCTATTATCCACATAATAACCCTATTATTACCAGTTAACTCACTATATCTCCCTATTATCCACATAATAACCCTATTATTACCAGTTAACTCACTATATCTCCCTATTATCCACATAATAACCCTATTATTACCAGTTAACTCACTATATCTCTCTCTATAATCCCTCTTCCTCATTGCCATTCCAGTGCAGTGTTGCCGCTTCCCTCATTACTGTGGCAGGCTTGCATTATTTATTACTTAATTAGTACAAGCAGTATAACCTCTTCTATTTACTGCCCCTGTGGTATAGGAATTATGTACTTCATTATAATACGATACACTTCAGTGTCTTCAGATACACTTCAGTATCTTCAGATACACTTCATAATCTTCAGATAAACTTCATAATTTATAATACTGTGAAATATTATTATTCTTTAGTACAAGTCAGTTTGTTTTCAGTAATATACGTTACAAAAACTACAATAGATGTTACTACATGGTTTACTAGAACGGACACTCGTAAAGTGCTTACTTTCGCCACCACTTATAAATGACCTTGACCATCCAATATTCTTTGAGTCGACATTGACCATGACATTTGACCCAATCGCTCTCAAAATCAATTGTATAGCTCTTGGATAATGACCGATTGTCCCAAAATTTCAAGTAATTTGGTTGAATACTTTTTCAGATACTCAAATAACAAAATTACAAATAAATGCAATATAAATATAACCTTCTGCAATTTGACGAAGGTAACTAACTACAAAATAGTTGAATAAATTGAAAATTAAGTAATTTCAAAAGAAGCATAAATTTCTGTTCGGAGTTAAACTTAATTAGCGAGTTCTTTATGACTAGATTCACTTCTCTCTTGTATAATTAAAGGCTTCATCATTCAATTTTTATAACTAATATTTTACATAATTAAATTATATTTTTGAAGCGTGCTATTTGCCTGAAAATATATTAAATACGCTAGAATAATTACTGTAGATATATTTAATTTAATGTGCATTTGACAGATTAAGTACATCCTACGATTAATTACAGATGAATAATTAATTTAACTCTGATTAACAAGTCATCATCGATATAATTATTGCAAATAGGCTCATTGGTTTTATTTTGTACAGATATTACATTTAATGGATTATTTTTCTTAGACATTCGAATACAATTGATTTGCTGAATGTTATTATGTATTATATTTTGATTTGGCGAAATTATTCATTCAAAATTATAGTAGGAAAAGTTATTAATTATCTGTCAGTTCCTCATTTTCAGACACGTAAGAAAAAACGATATATTGAATATTAAATAATTATTATTATATCGTTTGTTCTTACGTGTCCGAAAATGAGGAACTGACCGATAATTAGGAACTTACCCTAACAATCACTGTATTTTTGGTGTGTTTTGCTACTGGTTTTTAGAGCGTAAGATCACAAAATTTTCGTATTTTAGATAAATATATTTTTAAACTTTAGACGTGAAAAAAAGTGTGACGTGAAATTTATAAGTTATTAAATAAAAATAACTTTATGAATGGACATATTTCTATCCCATAGAGTACTCGGAATTCACAGCACTATTTAAATATAATAGATATACGTATAATTGGTATAAATATATATCGAACCCCTAGCAGATTCTCCATAGAATATCTAACGATGTTATTTACCTAAAGCAGATTACGATCTTATTGCCATGTCAGAAAATGAAGTTTAAATCCTTTTGTGAGCATTAGTGATAGGTTGAAAACAGACTGGGTATTCAGTCATCAAAGTTGTTTATTTCATCACTAGTGTACATTTATTGGAAAACCTCTGATACCTTGAATTAACTAAAGCTTTATATCTGTACTAATATATAAAACATTGATAATATCATAAAACTATAAATGTGACATAATTACGAGTTCCTTAAAAAGACCTACAAATTGTATATTTTGCTCAAAAATTCCTTTTTAAATCTAATTTTTACCTTTTTCTGCTAAAAACACAGTCTTCACTCAACTTCAGCTTCATTAAAACATCTAACAGTTTCTATACGGTAGCAGAAATACATAAAGAGAAACATTTACATGAATAATATATGAACCTTAGTTTTATTCTAAAGCCCTGCCTGCTATTTCGAATTTCGTTATAATTTAACAGTTTAAAGTAAATACATTTGCATAAACTCTGCAGCTGGTCAGCCTTTACTACCATTTGAATATTCATAAGAGAACAAGAAAGCTTTTAAATTATATTAAAGGTAAGATTAGATCACGCTTTAGTGCACAGAGCTGGTTTTTGGAGGTAAAACTTGTCAATTTGGGAAAGAGAATATGTTTTTGTATAATATGGACTTAACTTCGGTACAACATTCTCTTTTTAAACAACATTGCCCCAATATCGTATTAAAATGGGTAATGTTATAAAACATATTGGAAACAAATTGCTTCAAGATTAATTTTTACCAGGAAAATCAGTTAATAATTTAACAATTGGGTTTGATTTTTTATATTTTCTTTACGATATATAAATGTAAGATACATTAAAACTACAATCAGCATGGAAAATATATAAAGCGAATAACTAATCTTTTGTTGATTATAGGAAAGTGTACAATAATAATTGTCAGTGGATTCATTTAAAAGGCAGTGTCGAATAAATTCCAATACTAATTTTTTTCAAATGAATTCGTGAGAGTTCATCCCTAGTGTAATATTACGGTTTATATACATTAATAGAGAAAGTTAAGTTCTTCCGTCTAAAATTTTAAAAAATATAGTAAATTGTGCATAAGGTTTTAGAGATATTGTGTCTATTGCATAAGTTTTCATCGATACAGGACTACAAGAAAATTGTGTTTTATAGATAAATTTTTTAAGGATAACTCGTCTCTGATTGGTCGGTAAGAAGAAGGAGTCAACAGGAAGCCGCCCACTGTTGGCTACTCTTCCTTGCATATAGTAGTAGTTATAAGTTGAATTAAAAACTTTTTAAATAATAAGAACTTTGAAACCCTGAACATAGATGGCTATGATATAGTTAGCTGTATCCGCTAGTTTGTTGTACTGAACACTACATGATTTCTTAATGAACTGACAGGAGGATTGGGTTGGTGGTAAACTCCCCGATATATTGGTCAATCTTCATAGCAATTCAACAAGTTAATAAACTTAAAGAACTTATCTTAAAAAACTTATCTGCAAATGACAATATTTTATATTCATATTCTAATTGGTAAAAACCTTATAATTTCATACTGTACAAGCTGACATTCTAACATAATTTGTATTTTCTTGCAGAGAAGAATTATTTTGTTTTTGAAGACTTTTAAAAAATTGATAAGTTTAATTTTTGACTGTTTTCTCATTATTAAACTATTCCAAGATATCTGTGTCTTTAAAATAATTCATTGTAAAGAAAAACTCAATTCTTTTGCATACACACAAGCTTTCAATCAATGAGAATAAATATGATAATTGATTCTGTCAGTCGTATTTGAAAATTGCCAACTCTATATTCTAACACAGACCAATTGCCTCTGATTCATTTTTGCCGAAATCCAATCTATCTGATCATCGAACGACGATTCGAACGGTTCTTTTGAGAGCTACGAATCGTGCTTTGGAGATTGAAAATCTGCCGCCAAACACTTAGTTCGTCATTCCTGAAACTCTCAGTTCGATATTTGGGTTTTTGAGCTGAGGAGTACATTGAAATACGAAGAGGACTGCAAGAGTTGATGTTGACACGAAGTGGACATCGGTTGTAGTGAGAAGTAACTAATAGGACTGTATCTGATAGTTGTGAAAAGAGAGATGAACTTTTACAGTATTTTTTGATAGATATTATATTTTGCTCTTCTCTATTTTACTCTATCTTAAATAGATACCAGAATTGTATCGATAGGGAGCGAGTTGTTTTAACACACTTAATTTGTAATAAAGTATTATTACATTCATGAATTTTCTAATTCTAACAACAATTGGAAAATTGCACTAGCCAAAAAGAGAGTAAAGATATCTTGATCCTATTTCAGTCGGATAATTTGTATTGAAATATACTTCTTCTATTTAAGATAAGATCTGTTCAGGTTCTAGATATCCTTTTACAAAATTCACTTTTGTACTATTGTGTACTATCATTCATATTCTAATTTTAAGTAATTCAGTAAATTCAGATAATAAATCTGAAAATAAATATAAGATTATTTATGTGATTTCATCTTTTCTAAATGGTGCAATTGAACATTTTCTTTGGTTATAACACTGAGTTATAGATTTGGCTAACATATCAATGGCATTCTAATAACATTCTCAGGGTATAAAAACAATACAATTCATTTGGTATTATAGAAAGCTCTTTCTAAAGAAAATTAACTTGATTTGATTGATCAGTTCTTTTAACTCCAAAGTAATTTTCTTCCCTCTATGATCATTGCTACTAGTACCACTCCTCTACATTCAGTGCTGATAGTACCACTCCTCTACAATCATTGCTGATAGTACCACTCCTCTACAATCATTTCTGATAGTACCACTCTTCTACAATCATTGCTGATAGTACCACTCCTCTACAATCACTGCCAATAGTACCACTCCTCTACAATCATTGCTGATAGTACCACTCTTCTACAATCATTGCTGATAGTACCACTCTTCTACAATCATTGCTGATAGTACCACTCTTCTACAATCATTGCTGATAGTACCACTCCTCTACAATCACTGCCAATAGTACCACTCCTCTACAATCATTGCTGATAGTACTAATCACTGCCAATAGTACCACTCCTCTACAATCATTGCTGATAGTACCACATTACTGATAGTACTAATCATTGCTGATAGTACCTAACAGTTCAATCCAAACGCTACTCTTTGGTCTCTCTCCAATGGTGACAATATTAATCTGCCTCTGAATGTAAGTTGGCTTCAACTGAGGTAATTAACAGTCATCTTTGTTGGCTCCGTTTGATTTACACTCAATTACAAAGAGTTAATCAATGGAGTGATATGGATGGAGAGAGGCTACTTAGCAGGGTAAATAAATTACTATTTAAACAGTTAATAGTATCAACAAAGTTTCAATTATATTGAGTTGAAGCAGTTGGAGAGAGAATTTTAGTTATTGTCTAACAAGCTCACAATATCATATACTTGTGATTTCATTTAATGTATTTGTAATGCAGTATACATTGATACAATGTAAATAATGAAAGTAATATATAAAAATGTTTTTTTCTCAAATAGTACCTATCTTCAATAATAGAAACAAAATTAGTGTGAAGGAACTATACGAAATTTCGAACATGCACCTCAGTCATATCGGTCATATAAGGTAAAGGATCTATCCACCCATCAGACTTTTTACTCTCCATAAAGGACCGTAAGTCTTTCGTAAGTCTTTTAAGTCTTTCCACCAGATTTTTTTCTAAGCTCCTCCTACTTTTTTCAGAAGAATATTAGAAAAACGATATAATAATTATTATTTATTTTAGTTGGTATCCATGATACCTGCCAACTAAAATAATAGTTATTATAAGATTTATTTAGTTTTTCATGAGGAAGAAATCAGCAAAGTAGGAGGAGCTTAGCAAAAAGTCTGATGGAAAGACTTAAAAAACCCTACGTGTGTACGGCCCATTAATTTCACTTATTCGAGCTCAATTTACTCACAAATGTTGGATATATATTCACCCGTTTTCTTTTTTAATTCCTGTTTTTTTAACGAATAGACACCATTACCACTCTAAAACAATACAACCTCACAATAAATACTGCAGAAGATTTATGCTGACTTTTTCTTCTTCATTCAGTTTTCTTTCCGATTCTATTGCGAAGAAGCGAAGGAGTTTCCGTTGGTGAAATAACTGCGGTGGAAGACCAGAATTTTGAGCTTGATTTGCTCTCTGGATTGCAGAAGAGTAAGTTTCACTCTATACTGTAGTGTGATAGTAATCTAGCTGGACCGTGAGATTATAGGTTACTAGTGTACTTCCCCATAAAAATAACGATTTCAATAGTAAAAGGAAAGATATTTATATAAAAAAAATTATAAAAAAATGTACAAAAATAATGAAAAAAAAAATATAAAATATATATAAAATATAAATATGAAAAATACATATAATAATAATAATCTTTATTGAAAATAAAAAGTATACTATACAAATTTATTTCTCAAGCCCATGCGAAGTTCAAAAGAACTTTTCGGGCAGAGAGCAATAAGCTAACTACAGTAATTACAAAAATGCCTATATAAAGCTGTCTCATAGTCACTCATACATATTCACTTAGTAAGAACATTTTAAACTTACTCTTAAATATTTGCACATTTTTGCTACATTTAATATAATCAGGGACAAAATTCCACAATCTGTGACCATTAAATGTTAGCGATCTCTGGCACTGGGTGAGGCGCTGATATGAAGTGGTGGCGTTAGTTCGGTTTCTAGTGTTGTGATCGTGGTTAGGGTAGTCTATTGTACCAGCAATATTGTTACATGTGGATACCAAGTATAAACTTATACAGATCATCAACTCGAAGAATTTTACATTTGAAAAAAAGTGGCCATCTATGAGCTGTATAATCAGATAAAGTAATGTTTCTAATTATTCGTTTTTGAATCTCAATGAGAGGATTTAAATAAACATCAGCTGCATCACCCCATGCCAGAATACCATAAAGAAGATAGGGATACACAAGAGAATAGTTTAGAATCAACATCCCATCAAAAGGAATATAGTCACTCAATCTATAAAAAATAACAGATGTCTTAGAAACCTTAGTGCAAATAAATTGGATATGATTTCAAAATTTTAGTTTAGAGTCTATTTTTACCCCCAAGAAACTTATGCAATCCTCAAAGTCAATAGGAGCCTTATTAAATTTCAAAAACGGAGTAGGATCAATAGGATGCTTTTTATTAGATACAAACAGAACTGAAGTCTTACTTGCATTTTGGGATAGTCGGTTAGAAACAGTCCATTCATAAAGTTTGCCCAAATTAACATTAGTTTATTTCACTATTTATTTTTTCATAAAAAAATATGTGCAAACAAAATAACATGGCAACCAACCAACCAACCATTAAACAGACAAACATACTCTGTGTATTAGTATATAGGGTGATTCCCTAATTCTCTAATTCATATATGGACTGTTTTTAGGCCATCCAACAAAGTAACTTAATACACTAACAATAACAGTTCTGGTCTATATTTACACGATCCTCTTCATTAATAATTTGTGTAGTTACTGGTGGAGAATTTAGCTATCCTAACTTTGTTTTTAGTTATTACACCAGCAGTGTCGAGGTTAGAGTATTAGTTTGCTGTGCTGGTGAGCTGGGAATGAATTTCCGATATGGGAAATAAATTCTTCATCTTTACAATATGTTATTTGCTAATGTTATTACATTTTAATTGTTATTCTGAGGTGCTCATAAAATTATCAATTCTATGTCCTACTGAACAATTTATCGTATTGAGCTTTTCCGCACTATTGCATTTCTTTTTTTATATATTGTAGCCACCAATTCTTACAAAGAATAAAACACTTTCCTAGAATAGAAGAGAAATCTCCTATTGTACTTGCGTCTTCTGAGACAAATATCATTTTTTGACATTTTTATGACAATACAACTGATAATATGGATTCCCAACATATTCTATTGAGTGACATTTTGTTTTTACGTTTGAAAGTTTCTCACTGGAACCTTAGTGCAGTTTGGAAGTCAATAACTTTGTACTCTCCTTTGCTGCTAATATGAAACTTTTTGGCATAAGAGTTTAACAATTACCTTCCTCTCTATTTGACTTCAAGTGCTGGAATGGGCCTCACCTTCTCAAGAAAAAGTAAAGTACAGCCAGGCTGAAATTGGATGGCTTGCAAATGGTTCGCCTCATCGGTTAGCACACCGGAGAACTTCCTTCAATTGAAATTCTCCCAGTAACTGGTATTTTTTGTTGTTTATTGTTGGGTCATTCATATGAGTTAAGAATTAATTTAAAATTAATTATCTTTGAATAAATAATGATCTAATGATTTATGTATCACATTTAGATATGATAAATGCAATATTAAGGGAAAAAGTTCATGGGGTATTGTACATTGGGTATATTTTGAAATATCGTACGGTTCCATATCTTCGATCATATAAAAGAATAATAATAATTATTATTTATCTTTTTTCTAATTGGTACTCATGATAGCTGTAGCTATTAAAATAAAAGGTAAATAATAATAATTATTACGTATTTTTTCTAATATGAGCGAAGATGTGCAAACGTCCGATAATTTGAAAGTTACCTTTTATCATGTGAGGACCAAAACAACACTCAATACAACAATAACAACAACAACCATCATCACGAGGAATTGTAAAAGTTATGGTGGAAGAAACATTACTAATCTTCTAAGCTCCCACCATAATTTGCTAGGGAAGCATCCTTAAATAGATACAAAATGAATTACTTAACATTATTTCAAAGAGAATTATATAATAAACAGAAGTTTATAAAATATACGTTTCCCATAGCCTGGTATTACTTTAATTTATCGAAAGGATTAACCATTGAGTTTATTGGACCCAAGAGGTTGCCTTTAATTCGTTACTTAGATCACATTGCAATATCTTCTCTCTCTAATATTATATACAATTTATCAGAGTGTGGCAGAGAATTATTCTGAGGCCATTATCCTCTCCAAGATAAAATGTCTGCTAAAATGTCTGCTAAAATGTCTGCTAAAATGTCTGGTTAAATGTCTACTAAAATGTCTGCTAAAATGTCTGCTAGAATGTCTGCTAAAATGTCTGCTAAAATGTCTGCTAAAATGTCTGTTAAAATGTCTGTTAAAATGTCTGCTAGAATGTCTGCTAAAATGTCTGCTAAAATGTCTGTTAAAATGTCTGCTAAAATGTCTGCTAAAATGTCTGGTTAAATGTCTACTAAAATGTCTGCTAAAATGTCTGCTAAAATGTCTGTTAAAATGTCTGCTAAATGTCTGCTAAAATGTCTGTTAAAATATCTACTAAAATGTCTGCTAAAATGTTTGCTAAAATGTCTGTTAAAATGTCTGCTAGAATGTCTGGTAAAATGTCTGCTAAAATGTCTGCTAGAATGTCTGCTAAAATGTCTGCTAAAATGTCTGCTAAAATGTCTGTTAAAATGTCTGTTAAAATGTCTGCTAGAATGTCTGCTAAAATGTCTGCTAAAATGTCTGTTAAAATGTCTGCTAGAATGTCTGGTAGAATGTCTGCTAAAGTGTCTGCTAAAATGTCTGCTAAAATGTCTGCTAAAATGTCTGCTAAAATGTCTGTTTAAAATGTCTGTTAAAATGTCTGCAAAAATGTCTGCTAAAATGTCTGCAAAAATGTCTTCTAAAATGTCTGCTAAAATGTCTGTTAAAATGTCTGCTAAAATGTCTGCTAGAATGTCTGCTAAATTGTAGCTCTGTCATTTTACTGCAAAAACCAAAGCGTTTGTTTACTCTGGACCTGGTGACTTTGCTAGTCATTATAATGTACAACTTACGAAAAGTGGTTCAGTGATTTAAAACAAGTTATAATGTTATTTTGCATTCACAAAAGATATTTTACTGATTGTATTATTATATTTCTATATTAACTTTAGTATTTCTTTAAAAGATCATGTTTTCTATTATATAATACGTTATTTTGAAATTGTTTTGGTAATCGACGACAATTTTTTAGGATTTAAAAATTATAAAGAAGAAGAACATGAAAGAAGTCCTTCCTAATCATTAATAATTAAATACAATTTTCCCAAAGACAATATTAATTTCCCTTCTAAGATATCATTATTGACATTTCTCCCCTATATTTTTCACCCTAAAAAGTAACTCTGCTCTAATTATTACCCATTTTACTACAAATCACCCCCTATATCCCCCATTTTTCCCCATTAGTTCCATCCCTTTCATAACTAATAAATATATTATTCATTAGTCCCCTCCACTCTGATATTAATCCCACTGTATTCTAATAACTCGTTAATTAATTATAATGCTATTGAACTGTTAAACCTCTTTATTAGTTTCAAAAGCTTCCATTTATTCTTTTTATGATGAATTCAATGTTGGATGGTATTAATGATTTCGATTGTATTGCTTGACTTGAGTAATGATGAAATAATTTGTATGTTTGAGTTTAAAAATATATTTTGTTTGTTTATTATTGTAAAATTTTAATTTTTATATTTTATTTTATTGAATTCTGTTAGTAGTTAACTTATGAAAACTAGATAAAAAAATCCTTAAAAATCGAATTATGTGATTTTTTTTTGGTACAAGTATTCAACAGTCAGCATTGTAAAGAAGTTCACTTTTATATATTGAATTTTTACGTACTTTTTCTTCCATCTCTTCTACATAATTTCCTTTTGTCGTCTGAACAAAGTCTGTTGAATTAACAGACTATCAGTCGGTTAAAATAACTAACAGTCTGTTAAAATAACTAGCAGTCTGTTAGAATAACTATAACAGTCTGGTAAAATAACTAACAGTCTGTTAAATTAACTAACAGTCTGTTAAATTTACTAACAGTCTGTTAAATTTACTAACAGTCTGTTCGATTAAACAACAGTCTGTTAGATTAACCAACAGTCTGTTAAATTACCTAACAGTCTGTTAGATTAAGTAACAGTCTGTTAGATTAACTAACAGTCTGTTAGATTAACTAACAGTCTGTTAAATTAACTAACAATCTGGTAAAATAACTAGTAGTCGTCTGAATTAACTAACAGTCTGTTAAATAAACAAAGTCTGTTAAATTAGAGTATTTCCTAACAGTTCTATTTATCTATTTAACTGTTTAATTAACAAACGAAAGGGAGACTCTTTGAGCTCTATTCGGTAATTCAGTTTATTTGTTTATTGTCAATATTTAACGAACGTGAGACATTATTATCGGTAAGTTGCGTTAGCCAACTGTTACGGAATTAATACATTATTTACATATAATATAAATATACTGACAGTTTGATAGAACGTGTGTCAGGGGGTAAAAAGACTAATGTAAACAGTCTCAGTATCACGTTCTATCGAACTGCCTGTAATTACTAATTCAGTACCTTTAGTTCATTCATTAAAAATTCAATTAGTATCATTGTTTTAGTATTATATTTCAATGGAAGTAGGTTTGGTTTTTTGGGAGCTATAGGTTCAGGCTTACGAAGAAGTCAAAATCGACTGAAGTGGCGGTGAAGGTAGGTATGAACTCTATGAGTGTCCGTTCTATTCAATATTATTGTCATCATGGTTTTATTTAATATATTTACTCTGATTATAATACACTCGCAGAGAGCATACACATAATGATAATATTCTGATAGATTACGGAATTTTCATACGATTTGTTCCATAACAGTTCTGTTAATGCAAAATTCCATAACAGTTCTGTTAATGCAAAATTCCATAACAGTTCTGTTGATGCAAAATTACATAACAGTTCTGTTAATGCAAAATTCCATAACAGTTCTGTTGATGCAAAATTCCATAACAGTTCTGTTGATGCAAAATTCCATAACAGTTCTGTTAATGCAAAATAAATGCAATTTATAAACTTTTTGAAGTTATTTGAAATGTTATGGAAAAATCAAGTAATTAACATGAGTCACAGTACAGAGAATATATAGTATCCCAGATCTATAGGGGGGATATTACGCGTGTCCCGGTAGGCTGTGACGTCACATGTCAACAATGGTGCGTACGTTTGTACGTACAGTACAAACACAAAAGATGGCTGCAACACACCCAACTTTTGTTAAATAACGTTTTCGGTGATATTTTTTTTAATTCCACATTATACCGCATGCTATTATCCAATCTTTATAGTCATACGGACGAAAATTAAAAAATGACTGTTGATGAAATTGCTACTGGTCTTTTTACACCCAAAATAGTAACAAATTTTTAGTCTTGAAGAAGATGATTTATTCAAGATAATTAGATCATTAGTCAGATCGGTCGCGTTGGCGGCCATCTTAATTCTCTATTCCACGTGACCCACAGCAATTCTGTTTACTATGACGTGACCTCTTGTTTACATACATGACGTCACAGCCTACCGAGAATAAATTTGAATAATACATGTAACTGGGATACTATACTATTCTATGTACTGTGACATGAGTTCTGTAGTTTTATCATAGTATTTATCATTAAATAATTTTTGTGGTCTATTGCCACGAATCATGAAATTAATTCATACATTTTCTATACCGATAATGAATGTATTGAAGTGAATTGTGGTATTTATCATTCAATTCAACTATTTTATATGAATATCTTCATAATTAGAACTATATGTCACATAGGGTAAAGATATAATTACCAGATGTGAATAAAATAATAGGTACAAATTTCAATAGGTTTTTTCTATGGTAAAATCGCGTCAAAACACTTTACACTATTTTAATTAATGGATGGTAATCGTACTCCACCTTAAAATCTTTACTGTTTGCAATACTTAAAAACACTTTCTCTGTATATTCAAGTTTTAAAATCACATATTTTTATTGTAATTAGAAGTCAACAAACTCCATTAAAGTAGCAAGTTAATGAATTTTAGTCTCCTAGAATTTCCATCTTCATTTTGAGAATTTTTACCGAGTAAACAGACAAACTAATTGTATTTACAGACTTCCTCACAGTACTTTTTGTGTACTTAATATTTTCTTAGAGCTGTTTACACATAATTATACCGTAATGAATGTAGTAGTTTAGGAATGTAGGAATTTATATGGAAAATCACAAGTATATTTTCCATTTATTAATTACACCAGATCTTTTCAATTTTGTAAAATAAAAAATTGGTCTTTGGTTCTCATTTTCGTTTCTGAAGATAGATTTAAAAAATGTACCAACTTATAAAATTGGGACTACAATCTTATGATGGGCCCATGGAAGATTGCTTGTAAAGCTATCTAATCATCTATGGTCCCACCATAATTAGTTTCCCCTCTTAATCTTCTATGGCCCCACCATAACTCTCTCCGAGTTATTTCCTTCCAAATGTTATATCATAACCTACCTACCTTGCACCAAACTCAACTTCTAATATAACTCACTCCAAATGAAATCCAAAATAATTAACTGCGGCACTCATTTCTAGGATTTGATTGCCAAAGTTTCTTGCTATATTTAATTAACTTAAAATTAGTGGCGTTTAAGAGATCTGGAAGAGGAGATTAGAGAAGGAAACTATTATGAAAAATTAGGTACAATATGCCTAGTCAATTCATGGAAACTTACAGTACGATTGTAAAGTCAAGTAACGGAATCACAGATTTATTTCATTCGGCTTACGATTCGAAATGTCGTAACTTATGTGCGAAATACAAAAATAATAATTTGTATCAGAACTGAAGTTCATTATATTTCAAGCGTATTTAATTCATATAAAACTTGAACTGCAGTCGTTTAAATCATTTCAATTTGTTTTGAGGAAATAAAAATAATGGGAAGGTTGAATAGTTTAGTAAATTATTATTTCTTCACTGAAAAAATTCTTCTCAATTTTTAAAGGTAACGAGTAAACCGTTTGGTGGTTGTGGTAAAATTGTGAACCATTTGATGGTTGTGGTAAAATTGTAAACCATTTGATGGTTGTGGTAAAATTGTGAACCATTTGATGGTTGTGGTAAAATTGTAAACCATTTGATGGTTGTGGTAAAATTGTGAACCATTTGATGGTTGTGGTAAAATTATGAACCATTTGATGGTTGTGGTGAAATTGTAAACCATTTGATGGTTGTGGTAAAATTGTAAACCATTTGATGGTTGTGGCAACATTGTAAACCATTTGATGGTTGTGGTAAAATTGTGAACTATTTGATGGTTGTAGTAAAATTGTGAACCATTTGATGGTTGTGGTAAAATTATGAACCATTTGATGGTTGTGGTGAAATTGTAAACCATTTGATGGTTGTGGTAAAATTGTAAACCATTTGATGGTTGTGGCAACATTGTAAACCATTTGATGGTTGTGGTAAAATTGTGAACCATTTGATGGTTGTAGTAAAATTGTGAACCATTTGATAGTTGTGGTAAAATTGTAAACCATTTGGTGGTTGCTGTAAAATTGTAAACCATTTGATGGTTGTGGTAAAATTGTAAACCATTTGGTGGTTGTGGTAACATTGTGAACCATT
Organism: Caprella mutica; assembly: GCA_947561585.1. Taxonomy (NCBI): domain Eukaryota; kingdom Metazoa; phylum Arthropoda; class Malacostraca; order Amphipoda; family Caprellidae; genus Caprella; species Caprella mutica. The sequence continues at coordinate 239,564 of CANNZV010000323.1, read as the reverse complement.
TGATGGTTTTGGTATCATTGTAAACCATTTGATGGTTGTGGTAAAATTGTGAACCATTTGGTGGTTGTGGTAACATTGTGAACCATTTGGTGGTTGTGGTAACATTGTAAACCATTTGATGGTTGTGGTAACATTGTAAACCATTTGGTGGTTGTGGTAACATTGTAAACCATTTGATGGTTGTGGTAAAATTGTGAACCATTTGGTGGTTGTGGTAACATTGTGAACCATTTTGTGGTTGTGGTAACATTGTAAACCATTTGGTGGTTGTGGTAACATTGTAAACCATTTGGTGGTTGTGGTAACATTGTAAACCATTTGATGGTTGTGGCAACATTGTAAACCATTTGATGGTTGTGGTAAAATTGTGAACCATTTGGTGGTTGTGGTAAAATTGTAAACCATTTGATGGTTGTGGTAAAATTGTGAACCATATGATGGTTGTGGTAAAATTGTAAACCATCTGATGGTTGTGGTAAAATTGTGAACCATTTGATGGTTGTGGTAACATTGTAAACCATTTGGTGGTTGTGGTAAAATTGTGAACCATTTGGTGGTTGTGGTAAAATTGTAAACAATTTGATGGTTGTGGTGAAATTGTAAACCATTTGATGGTTGTGGTATCATTGTAAACCATTTGATGGTTGTGGTAAAATTGTGAACCATTTGGTGGTTGTGGTAAAATTGTAAACCATTTGATGGTTGTGGTAACATTGTAAACCATTTGATGGTTGTGGTAACATTGTGAACCATTTGGTGGTTGTGGTAACATTGTAAACCATTTGGTGGTTGTGGTAAAATTGTAAACCATTTGGTGGTTGTGGTAAAATTGTAAACCATTTGGTGGTTGTGGTAAAATTGTAAACAATTTGATGGTTGTGGTGAAATTGTAAACCATTTGATGGTTGTGGTATCATTGTAAACCATTTGGTGGTTGTGGTAACATTGTTTACCATTTGGTGGTTGTGGTAACATTGTAAACCATTTGATGGTTGTGGTGAAATTGTAAACCATTTGATGGTTGTGGTAAAATTGTGAACCATTTGATGGTTGTGGTAACATTGTAAACCATTTGGTGGTTGTGGTAAAATTGTGAACCATTTGATGGTTGTGGTATCATTGTAAACCATTTGGTGGTTGTGGTAACATTGTTAACCATTTGGTGGTTGTGGTAAAATTGTAAACCATTTGATGGTTGTGGTAACATTGTAAACCATTTGATGGTTGTGGTAACATTGTGAACCATTTGGTGGTTGTGGTAACATTGTAAACCATTTGGTGGTTGTGGTAAAATTGTAAACCATTTGGTGGTTGTGGTAAAATTGTAAACCATTTGGTGGTTGTGGTAAAATTGTAAACAATTTGATGGTTGTGGTGAAATTGTAAACCATTTGATGGTTGTGGTATCATTGTAAACCATTTGGTGGTTGTGGTAACATTGTTAACCATTTGGTGGTTGTGGTAACATTGTAAACCATTTGATGGTTGTGGTGAAATTGTAAACCATTTGATGGTTGTGGTAAAATTGTGAACCATTTGATGGTTGTGGTAACATTGTAAACCAATTGGTGGTTGTGGTAAAATTGTGAACCATTTGATGGTTGTGGTAACATTGTAAACCATTTGGTGGTTGTGGTAAAATTGTAAACCACTTGGTGGTTGTGGTAACATTGTAAACCATTTGGTGGTTGTGGTAACATTGTAAACCATTTGGTGGTTGTGGTAACATTGTAAACCATTTGATGGTTGTGGTAAAATTGTGAACCATTTGGTGGTTGTGGTAAAATTGTAAACCATTTGATGGATGTGGTAAAATTGTGAACCATATGATGGTTGTGGTAAAATTGTAAACCATCTGATGGTTGTGGTAAAATTGTGAACCATTTGATGGTTGTGGTAACATTGTAAACCATTTGGTGGTTGTGGTAAAATTGTGAACCATTTGGTGGTTGTGGTAAAATTGTAAACAATTTGATGGTTGTGGTGAAATTGTAAACCATTTGATGGTTGTGGTATCATTGTAAACCATTTGATGGTTGTGGTAAAATTGTGAACCATTTGGTGGTTGTGGTAAAATTGTAAACCATTTGATGGTTGTGGTAACATTGTAAACCATTTGATGGTTGTGGTAACATTGTGAACCATTTGGTGGTTGTGGTAACATTGTAAACCATTTGGTGGTTGTGGTAAAATTGTAAACCATTTGGTGGTTGTGGTAAAATTGTAAACCATTTGGTGGTTGTGGTAAAATTGTAAACAATTTGATGGTTGTGGTGAAATTGTAAACCATTTGATGGTTGTGGTATCATTGTAAACCATTTGGTGGTTGTGGTAACATTGTTTACCATTTGGTGGTTGTGGTAACATTGTAAACCATTTGATGGTTGTGGTGAAATTGTAAACCATTTGATGGTTGTGGTAAAATTGTGAACCATTTGATGGTTGTGGTAACATTGTAAACCATTTGGTGGTTGTGGTAAAATTGTGAACCATTTGATGGTTGTGGTATCATTGTAAACCATTTGGTGGTTGTGGTAACATTGTTAACCATTTGGTGGTTGTGGTAAAATTGTAAACCATTTGATGGTTGTGGTAACATTGTAAACCATTTGATGGTTGTGGTAACATTGTGAACCATTTGGTGGTTGTGGTAACATTGTAAACCATTTGGTGGTTGTGGTAAAATTGTAAACCATTTGGTGGTTGTGGTAAAATTGTAAACCATTTGGTGGTTGTGGTAAAATTGTAAACAATTTGATGGTTGTGGTGAAATTGTAAACCATTTGATGGTTGTGGTATCATTGTAAACCATTTGGTGGTTGTGGTAACATTGTTAACCATTTGGTGGTTGTGGTAACATTGTAAACCATTTGATGGTTGTGGTGAAATTGTAAACCATTTGATGGTTGTGGTAAAATTGTGAACCATTTGATGGTTGTGGTAACATTGTAAACCATTTGGTGGTTGTGGTAAAATTGTGAACCATTTGATGGTTGTGGTAACATTGTAAACCATTTGGTGGTTGTGGTAAAATTGTAAACCACTTGGTGGTTGTGGTAACATTGTAAACCATTTGGTGGTTGTGGTAACATTGTAAACCATTTGGTGGTTGTGGTAACATTGTAAACCACTTGGTGGTGGTGGTTTACAGATATGGAGAGGTGAGAAAAAGTACCATAATATCGAAAATATATAAAATCTTTTGATAATTATTATGAATAAATTGAGTCCCATATTCGATGATGTATTCAGAGATATAATAATAAATCAGTTTGATTATATTGTAATAGGTTTTGTTAAGTTAAGTTATTACTCTATTATTATCATTACCTTCGTAAATTGTGGACGGTTGTGTTTTTGTCGGTATTATTTTCCCTGTACGAATAACTTAGGATTTTTTTAAATTTATTTATTTGCAGTAATGTTATTGGCATAAAAAAACTATTCAACCAAATTGACTGGAACTTGAAGGGACGATTGGTCATTATCGAAGAACCATTCGATAAGATTTCGGAAGCGATCTGGTAGGAAGTAAAGGTCAAGGTCACGAGAGGGTCAAGAATAAAATGTACTGGCGGCAAAGGTATGCGCTCTACGAGTGCTCGTTCTATTTCATCATGTAGTATTTAATTGAGTTAATTTAAATTATCCTTCTCACACTATTTATGTTGTGGGGTGAGTTATTCATTAAATAAAATTATAAAAAATATTAATAATTATTATATCGTTTTTCTTATATGACTGAAGATGTGGAACTGACCGATAATTCGTAAGGTACCCTATGTGATCTTCTTCACACCAGGTGTCGCCTTAATTGCCTTCAAATTACTCACCTGAGTCAAATATAAAGGTGTACCGTACAAACGAACATACATACGCTTCTCCGAGATGTAGCGCTTGTGATTACTTTTACGACTTTGAGGTTCAGTTTCATGTTTCCAATTAGTCTATTAATTAAAGTAATCTGCCTTTTTATTACCGTATATCATTTACAAATGTTATTGTTTTGAATAGTTCTGAACAGTTTGATTGGATTTTAAATTTTATTGGTAAAATTATATCTGTTAGTTTTATATATTCGGGTATTACTATTTAGTAACCAAATATTTAGGTTTCGTTTAAATATGTATCCGAGATACTTGCAAGTATCATGGATACGAATTAAATTTAGAGTTAAATAATTCTTATATGCATTTTTTCATATGATGGAAGATGTTGATCCATCCCATAACTTGGAACTTACCCTATCATTAAATCACTTCTATTTTATTAATTACGTTTAATTCATACTATTTTTATGATAAAATATAATTTTTTTTTCTTTATTTCTTCTCTCGGTATATAACTATTCAATTCTTCGTTTACATTTACCATTCAAAAGTTCCTCTACTTCATTGGGGTGAAATAATAAAATAACTCCTAACTATTCTTTATCTTTGAAATGACAAAAAAATGGGATTTAATTTTTAGTTTCCCGTAAATTAGGATTTATCAAACCTAACCCATAGGATATTTTAGAGAAGGGATTACCTGTGGACACACCACACAGCACATAGCATGAACTAACATAAATTTATTCACTTCTCACCAGACTTACTTTCCTCCACACAACTATTAAACTATTTCTATTTTTACCTAGCCCTAATACTCAATATATTTCTGTCACTTCTAGCATTGTTATTCCCATGTATTAATCAAGTTTGTAATAGATTATCTATTGTAACTGTATTTCCAATATACAATAACAGCTCTCAGCGTATTGACAACGTGCGAATAACTGTGTCTATTTAGTTATATGGATTATATATATTCAGTATGTAGTTATACATGCATTTGACTCAGCTGCCACTGCAACTGAAGTGACATTAATTGGCTAATGTTAAGAGCTATCGATGCTATGAAACATTCTGCACAATATTACCTCTTTGGAAATGCATTCAGTAGGTACATACTCGTTTGGTGTTTACTCATTTTCAAAATTAATGTTTGTTGCATCATATTTGATAAAAATATATTTAATATAATGAGTAATTAGAAATAGGGTTCCTTTTAATGTTTCTCACCGTAATAAACTATTATTATTTTCTCGCACTTACGATTTGCAAATCGGTATACATGGCAATTTTTATTAATTGTAAAACTGTTCTATTACCCATAATTTATAATATAATTCTTTTTTGTTAAAATTATTCATTTTAATTGCAATCTAAATTTTGTCGCTCTTGTATCAACAAATATTTATGACTTCTAACAAATCTACCCAATCAATACGTCATATTCAGCTACAGAGTAAAGCGTCTGTCTCTCCTGACTTCATAAATTGAGAACTACTCATACGTCCCTGGCAGAGATACACAGAAGTACGATTTTAATCAAAGTGTTAGGCATAGTTCTAATGATTGATTCGGAATTATTCGAAATACTCGAGAGTCTAGTTGTGAAACTAATCAAATTCTTTAGGAATATTGTCTTTCATCAATCAGTAGTAGTCGACTCAGTACTTCCACATTAGTTTGATATTAATAACAGACGGTGAAGTTTATCATCTATCGACAGTTAACAGCGACCGTAGAATTCGAGGAATTTGATTGTCTGATAATATGTCCCTCAATCATTTGGTCATTTAATTTAAAGCTGAACTCGAATGGCAGTGAGAAACATGTCACAGGACTGTGGGGTACACATTAGTGACTTCATATTATATTGTTACTGCTTATTATATTATACTGATTACTGTTTTGTAGGCTATTTACCATTTCCCACTTTGTAAAAGTATGCCAGGTAATAAAGTTTCTTAGAGCAATATTGTCTCTGTATTGGGTATATTATAACATTATTGAGCGATGATTTAAAAAGAAATATTGCTACCTGGACAGTTTGTATAGGTAAGTTACGAATTATCGGTCAATCTAATTTATATTTTAAACGGTATCCATGTTATCTGCAAGTATTATGGATACCAATTATAATTAAAATTAAATAATTATTAATATATCTTATTTTTATTACATTACCGAAAATATGGAGCTGCCCAATAATTTGTAACTTACCCTATGAGAGCAAACCAAATAAATTGAAGAAAAATGTTTTTTGCTGATCATTTCAGGTGATGCTGAAAAAAAAGACAGACTCTTGTGACATTTTTGAAATTTTAAATTATGCCATTTTTAAAGACAAAGTTTTTGTATTAAGCAAAAAAAAGAAAATTACATACAGAAAATAAATCCGGAACTACAAAAGAAAAAATAGTCTTGTTTTAAACTTGTACCAAACCACTACAGGTATTCTACAATAATTTCTCTCCAGTTACGTCAAATTGATATCACTTGTGAAATTCACTCCGAATATTTAGATTGAAAAGCCTGAGGCACACCAAGTGTGGAAAATATTTCCATTAAAAAATAGAGAATTGCAACACGGCTAACAAAATCATAACAAACAATTACACGTGATTTGTTTGACAGATTGGAACAAACATAATTAATTGTCTTAACTGAAATATTAGTAATATTTAGATGACTATCCTGGTTAAGAAAAATTGTGCATGAACTTGATTGAAATATTTATTACATCTCAACTTATTTTGGAACAAAAAAATCAGTGGAAGTAAAGGAAAAATTTATTTGAATCTCAGCGGAATATTTTGTGAAATATCAAATATAAATTATTTTTGAATTGCTATCGTCAACGCCAATGTACAGACTTTATAAATACATAATAAAATAGTGTATTAAATATTCGATATTATATTGTTATTAAATATTCTTTGGTAAAATTTATTGGGAAAAATTAATTTTGTTACATTATTGGGGTACTTTCGCCCCAAGAAATTTTGATACCCAGTTTTTGTGATTTTCATAACCAATCACAATCAGGTTGTACCATACACTTATGACAGTTTTTTCTTTCCTATCATATTATTATGAATAGAATAAACTGCTCGACACAATTAATTTATACTAAATTATTATTCTTTCTTACTTATAATAACAACAAGTAAATTAAATAGTGGTTTCAAAATCCTTAGACTTTTTAAAAAATGTCTCTTTTTTTTTATTTATATGATAATTTCAGCATAATATATATGACGTTTAAATTTTTTTCGATTATTTCATAAAATTCGATTGGAGACAATAGAATTACTTCAAATAACTAGAACCACTCTTTCGTGTATATATCGTGATAGTTTTATTATTTAAAGAGAAAGTAACTTTCCATAGAAAACAAGAAGAGAAAATACCTCATACTGATATTCCCCACTTAGAGGCAATCTAACTGTATTCCCACCTGTATTATCTTTCATGCGTAACTCTCAATCTCTAACCATCAATATTCTATTCACTTCACCCAGAGGGAATAGTGTAATTGAATAAATCTACGGTATTTTGGAGCACATTTCGCCGAATCTAATTTCTAATGGGAATTCTTGAATTCTCCAGTTGACTGAGTTAATAATTGAACAGACTGGAATTGAACAGACTGGAATTTAACAGACTGGAATTGAACAGACTAGAATCAAACAGACTGGAATTGAAAAGACTGGAATTGAACAGACTGGAATTGAATAGACTGGACTTGAACAGAGTGGAATTGAACAGACTGGAATTGAACAGACTGGAATTGAACAGACTGGAATTGAACTGACTGGAATTGAACAGACTGGAATTGAACAGACTGGAATTGAACAGACTGGAATTGAACAGACTGAAATTGAACAGACTAGAATTGAACAGACTGGAATTGAACAGACTGAAATTGAACAGACTGGAATTGAACAGACTTGAATTGAACAGACTGGAATTGAACAGACTGAAATTGAACAGACTGGAATTGAATAGACTGGAATTGAACAAACTGGAATTGAAAAAAGTGGAATTGAACAGACTGGAATTGAATAGACTGGAATTGAATAGACTGGAATTGAACAAACTGGAATTGAAAAAAGTGGAATTGAACAGACTGGAATTGAACTGACTGGAATTGAACAGACTGAAATTGAACAGACTGGTATTGAATAGACTGGAATTGAACAAACTGGAATTGAAAAAAGTGGAATTGAACAGACTGGAATTGAATAGACTGGAATTGAACAGACTGGAATTGAACTGACTGGAATTGAACAGACTGAAATTGAACAGACTGGAATTGAATAGACTGGAATTGAACAAACTGGAATTGAAAAAAGTGGAATTGAACAGACTGGAATTGAATAGACTGGAATTGAACAAACTGGAATTGAAAAAAGTGGAATTGAAAAATCTACGATTGAATTGTAAGCATATTAAACGATGAAAAAAATTGTATTGTTTTTTAAATTCTATTTGATCTTAATTCCGAGAATAATTATTTAATAGTCAGATATTTAACATTTCATTAAATTATTCTTCAATTCGTTACCAAATTTCTATAATCACACATATTTTTTAATAATTTGTTTTGGCTGTATAGTTCATCCCTAGTGGAATATTATTTGTATTAACTGCAAATAGATATTGTATGAATGTTCTTCACTGTAAGAGTTCATCCCTAGTGGTACCATGTTTATCGTTTTTTTAACGCTACTTGCAGTTTTAGAGGATAGCGCTAGGGTTATGCTCTTCAACTACGAGGTCTTAGATTTTTTGTTAGGTAGGCTCGTAGGCTTCATTTACTATCACCTCTTCATTTTCCTCTTCCATCCGTGAGTGCAGCCACCAATGCTTATGTCTCGTTTCGTCACATTCCTTGGTAAGTGACTGTATTCACGGAGTATCTTTTCTGCATCCATGAGCATTGTCACCGACGGTGGTAAGTGACTTTGTTCATGGAGCCACTTTCCTCTTTGACTGCTTCTTCCAGTCCCTTGTATTTAATTTCCTTTTGACGTCAGCGATATGGCCTTTGGTTCCGAAGCAGACGTTAAACCCCCTAATAAATTAATAAGCATCCCTAGTGGAATATTATTTGTATTGACTGTAAATAGATATTGTATGAATGTTCTTCACCGTAAGAGTTCATCCCTAGTGGAATATTATTTGTATTGACTGTAAATAGATATTGTATGAGTGTTCTTCACCGTGAGAGTTCATGCCTAGTGGAATATTATTTGTATTGACTGTGAATAGATATTGTATGAATGTTCATCACCGTAAGAGTTCATCCCTAGTGGAATATTATTTGTATTGACTGTAAATAGATATTATATGAATGTTCTTCACCGTAAGAGTTCATCCCTTGTGGAATATTATTTGTATTGACTGTAAATAGATATTGTATGAATGTTCTTCACCGTAAGAGTTCATCCCTAGTGGACTATTATTTGTATTGACTGTAAATAGATATTATATGAATGTTCTTCACCGTAAGAGTTCATCCCTAGTGGAATATTATTTGTATTGACTGTAAATAGATATTGTATGAATGTTCTTCACCGTAAGAGTTCATCCCTAGTGGACTATTATTTGTATTGACTGTAAATAGATATTATATGAATGTTCTTCACCGTAAGAGTTCATCCCTAGTGGAATATTATTTGTATTGACTGTAAATAGATATTGTATGAATGTTCTTCACCGTAAGAGTTCATCCCTAGTGGACTATTATTTGTATTGACTGTAAATAGATATTATATGAATGTTCTTCACCGTAAGAGTTCATCCCTTGTGGAATATTATTTGCATTGACTGTGAATAGATATTGTATGAATGTTCTTCACCGTAAGAGTTCATCCCTAGTGGAATATTATTTGTATTGACTGTAAATAGATATTGTATGAGTGTTCTTCACCGTAAGAGTTCATCCCTAGTGGAATATTATTTGTATTGACTGTGAATAGATATTGTATGAATGATCTTCACCGTAAGATTTCATCCCTAGTGGAATATTATTCGTATTGACTGTAAATAGATATTATATGAATGTTCTTCACCGTAAGAGTTCATCCCTAGTGGAATATTATTTGTATTGACTGTAAATAGATTTTATATGAATGTTCTTCACCGTAAGAGTTCATCCCTAGTGGATTATTATTTGTATTGACTGTGAATAGATATTGTATGAATGTTCTTCACCGTAAGAGTTCATCCCTAGTGGAATATTATTTGTACTTACTTCTATGGAGTCTCACACAAATAAAAATAAAAAAGTCGATATCTCTTCTTACATCTCCAGGTCGTTAGTCCGAATCACCTTTACTTTTCTTCTCTGCCTACAAGAAGCCTAACGATTTATGTGCAAAGTTCCGTTAAATGACGTATCTACCTTAGCAGGTTTTAATCCGCTGTGATTAATTGATTACTTTTTCATAGGTAAAAAGCGTTGGTAAAGACGTTCTTAGGAGAATCCAACGCGTTTATCATCTTGGAACAAAAGGATTAAATAATCTTATGGAAAATATTGTTGGAGTGTTTAATAAATTTGTTCGATTAGAGAATGTGAATTAATACCCCATGAAAATTTCAATAGATTATAAAAAAGCTCTTTAAAATTAACGCATGGTGATGCTTTGATTAGTTTTATTTTTATTGAAAACTTTACGCTAGTTACTAATCATTGTTCCTGTTTGTTTATTTCATTTGTTTTTTGGTAACTGGCTGCTTTAAAAAGAAATTAATTTTGCCTTATTAAAATATATAATATATATATAATTCTTCTAAAAAATATATAGTTTCCCAAAACATTACGTGTGTATATATTTAGTTTTTATTCATTATATAATTTCAGATTACTTAAATTGCACTCAATAAATAAATACAGCGAATAATAATCGAAGATAACCATTACTATAATATTTGCAAAGCTATTTACCATAAAGAATAAACTCAATTGATACAAAGCATATACGGTTATTATCCGCTAGGCTTCATTACTGCTAAAAAGTAACGAGGAAATGAAAATAAAATTGCTCATTTATTCGTGATATAATTGAAAACAGGGGTATTATTCTGTCATTTGAATTGGAAGCGTTCTAATAAGGGACACGTATGTTACTATAAATGATCTCATAATTACGGGACTAATAATTTGAGGAAAATACTTTTCGGTTATATAGTCAAATGAGAATTGGTATTATCTAAATAAAGTAATAAGAAAAACTGTAATAAAATATTTACTAATTAAAAACAATATCGCTTATTGAATAACAAAAAATCCCTTTTTATTTACGGTAAATTAATTATAAAACAGGTAAAATTAATAAAAATGATATGAAAAGTAATAATTTCTGGAAGCATAATTTGAGAACTTTTAATTTAAAAGATTAAGATTATAATTAGGGTCAATTCTGAGTTATTGGACAGTTCTACTTTTTCGATTATATGAGAAAAATTATAAAATAAAAGTTAGATTATAAATATTGTATATTTTTCTCATTTAAAATCGAACATGTGGAACTGTCCGATAACTTGGAATTCACCCCTTATCTTCGCATGTAAAAATATAAAATAGATAATGAATAGAAATATTCTCCGATAATTAATGTAAAAGAACAATGGAAACAGGAAGTAATGATAAACGAAGTAAATAAAATATCCGAACAGTCATTGTTTATATTATGGCAATGTTCTTTTTACTGATATAATTCCATGCAATTAAAGAAGAAAAAGAAATTAATAAAAGATAAAATCTAATTAACTGTGTTAATAATATTGTTTTTATTTTTACATGCATTTATTCATCAGCTAATAATAACAGCTCTACTAATGGTACTTGATTGTTGTTTTTCTATCGTTTGTTGTGAAGAATCGGAATACAAATTTAAATTTAAGTCTTTTCTTTTTATAAGAAGATAAGAATTAATTTGTAGATTGCCTAAAATATATTAATATAACATCATTTACTTTCCCTCACCGTTTTTCTACGCTTTCTACCACAAGGAATTCGCCGAAAAGTCTCTAGGAATTCGGGAATAACTCGCGAGTTATTCCCGGAATAACTCAAAGAAAACCTCACGAACTCTATTTGGTGTTAGGGCGAAACTTTCGATTTATGGACTTTAGTTTTTTCTTGCTAAGTTCGGTTGGTAGTACGCCAATTTAATCTGACCATCGGAAGACAGAGGGGGTGAAAAATATATTTATAATCTCAATATACGCCAACTGTAGTGTGCTTTGATATTTCATGAGTTAGTGGTTGAAATTTTGATTTCTTTGTTAGTTTAAAAAGACTGTATTTATTGTTGTATTTGGTATCAATTATAAGAGAAATTTAACATTAATATATAGTTGTCATTAAAAGATGAAATTCTTGAATATCTTTCTATAGTATACCTTCATAGTATACTTTCATAGTATACTTTTATAGTATACTTCTATAATACTTCTATAATCTTCTTTAATATGTTGAACAATGAATTTTAACAATTAGAGTTTTGTCTTAGAACTAAAGATTTATTAATTAAACTGAAACGAAAACATGTTTTGTTTCACGTCTCATAACGCATTTTTTACTCTAATTCAATTTTAAATTCTATATAGGTCTGTACAAATGGAAGTCGTGATTTAAAAAAATAAAAACTGATTATGGCTCTCATTTACATTGAAAAATAATGATAAATATAATGGTTACATTGGATAATCTAAAACTGCAACTTCAGCTACCGATCATAAATTAAATTTCAAAATCCTCGAGCATTTCCTCCATTATTTTTCATTCATCTAAAGTTTTGTTTTTTTGCAGCTTCCATTCAATTAGAAGAATAAAGAGCTTTCATGGTGGCAATATTCACAGTTTCTGAATCCTCTTTTCAAAGTGAATGACTCTAATATTTCCAGAGCAGAACATCCAATTTCATCCCACGGACACATTGTTGCAAAAAGAGACTTGCATATAGGAAATAGAACATTTGCATGGGATTGCCTCTGAATTACGACCTGTGTTGCATATTAGACAGAATACACACATTGCACCATAATGCATTTTGATGACATCAGTTGGTAGCAGTGATTACAATAAGAACTTCTTTTTTCATTTTAATACATTATTTATTGATGTATTTTCTATATGCTTCTATAGTTTTATTTGTTTATTTTTGTAAATAGGATTATATCGTAGCTAGTACTTGGAAACTTAATTGAGATAACAGTACTCGGGTGTCTGCATAGATCACGATAAGCCAAGTATAACTTTTGAAGATAAAATTGTTCAATGATTTATGTTAATATTTAATTTCCCAGGGTAGTGAATATCCTGGTACTGGGACACTATACATATGAAGGGATTGGTAAAATGGAGTAAAATAAGAAAATGGATACAGATCTTCCGTGGAATTCAGATCTGTCCAACTCTTGACGGACAAATTTTGTGGAAACTGTATTCTGTAGAAACTGTGTTCTGTAGAAACTGTATTCTGTAGAAACTGTATTCTGTAGAAACTGTATTCTGTAGAAACTGTATTTTGTAGAAACTGTATTTTGTAGAAACTGTGTTCTGTAGAAACTGTATTCTGTAGAAACTGTATTCTGTAGAAACTGTATTCTGTAGAAACTGTATTTTGTAGAAACTGTATTTTGTAGAAACTGTGTTCTGTAGAAACTGTATTTTGTAGAAACTGTATTTTGTAGAAACTGTGTTCTGTAGAAACTGTGTTCTGTAGAAACTGTATTCTGTAGAAACTGTATTCTGTAGAAACTGTGTTCTGTAGGTGTGCATTGAGCTCTGCAATGATTTCAGGAGTCGTGGTCTTGCGATTTCACGTTAGAGTCCGACTGTCTCTATCAGACTACTTCTAATTTCGGCCACACCTGTGCTTTACTTAGGACGTTTTTCCTTCTCTTTCAAAGGAAGTCGTTACTTTAGGGACAGTAGCTCTTGTACGCCAATCATTCGAACCGTTTCTGTTACACCAGCGCCTGTGATACGAGTACCAACAATTTGGCCTCCTTGAAAGTCAGAGAGTTTAGTTATTTCTCATTGGTTTAAACCATTTATTTTGAATATCAGTATAAAACAGTTATTATAAAGTCATAAATAAACATGAAAATTTTTAATTAAATTTTTAAAATATGTTGAACATTATTTGTTTATAATATGTTTAATTTTTTTCCTTTTTTATTCTGGTTTTTTATTTGTTTTTGTTCAAAATGACGGTATTTTTCCATTATATTATCCATTTGTTTTTATCCAGTATATATTCACATATCCTATTCATAGAAACATCAAAATCTGGCAAGTTTGCCAAATCTGTGTCTGTATATACTAAACTCTGGTCAGTAATGCAAGCGAGTTACTACAATAAAGTCCTTATTTATTATTCACTAAATAGCTTTGTTTTGGCACACACTTTCAATTCCGCACATGAGTTATGATTTACAATATTAATTTTTATCTATAAATGATTACCATTTTTTGTAACCAATGAAATTATTACCTCTGAAATATTATTTGTGCCTATTTAAACTTTTCAAATTATTACTATTTAGATATCTTTTGTAACAATCAATTGAAATTATATAATTGTTAATTTTTCCTATTATTTATATTAGTACAGTGCCTGCTATTGAACCTAAATTATATTCTAATGCAAGTATGTATCATGGATACACATATTCTGATTAAAAAAATAGAATTATTTCTCAAAAGCCAAATTTCAAAATCATTTTTTTGAAATGATTATTACTGTCCATATTATTGTAGCCCGTAGCCATGATACCTCTACAAATGATTTGTTTTTCCTTTTAATTTGTATTTCTTAATAAAAGTGTGACGCACGGACAGACGGACAGACGTGGTTCTAATTATAGTGTAGAAAGGAATTCATGGTTCAGAGAACATTTCGATTGAATTCTAAACTAAATTTAACTATAAACAAATATTAGTCAAACGGACGTTGAAGTTGATCTAACGACAAAAAAATAATAAAATTGCGATCTTAAGATCAAACTTAATATTGAAGCTAGCAATTTTTTCCGGAAAATAGGCACAACGAAGCAATAGAATCTTCTCTAAAAGACACACAATTACGAAGTACTAGAATCTTCCCAAAAACACACAATAATGTGATAGAATTTTTCTACAAGGAGACACAATGAAGTTTTGGAATGTCTCTAAGAAGTAGAACTTTTCTATGAGATGTACTAATCAAATTCTCCTCCTGGTGATTCAATACACAGTGACTCAATCTTTACTATAGCTGGTAAAACGACACGTTTTCACCACGGTTAATTTATTTATCACGGTTATCATGGTTAAATAAATTTTCTTTCCCTTCACCTAACGATTAATTGAAGAAGCGCAAACTGATCGGTGAAAACGCGGCATTTTATCTGCTCGTAAAGAATGGGCCAAACTCTCTCACTCTCACTACTCCTGACTCTCATGGTATTCAGTTCTCTCTCTCTCTCTCTCTCCCTTTATCCCTCTCACTCACTAACTGACTCACTCTCTTACTCATTCATTCCCTCTTTCCAAACTCTCCCTAACTCTCCAATTCACTTAGTTTACGAAATGGTGTTTACAAGAGAAATATACTCTCGAGATATCGAAATCCTATCATTCCTGCGAGCAAAGGAGTGGAGAGAGGCTGATAACAATCAGGATATTTTCTCTAAGATATTTCATGAAACTCTCGCCAGTTCATCCGCCTTCAGACTGAAACAATTTAATTATATTCCTTCATTCCCTGCAGAATAACCTAATAGTTAATTCAGTTCATTCTAAAATTGATATTTGTTTTGTTTTGCTAGAATTTCCTTTAAAGTTCAGTGTTTACTTGAATTATCTAAAGCTACAGTTCAGAATTGACGTCAGTGTTTTATTGGAGGATATTCTTTTTATTTTGAATATTTAATTCGGCTCAATCTTTTGTGTACATGCCATTTGTTTCAGTTTGTTGTACAAGCAACCACTTTCACGTCTCTGTATTTGCTCTGAATCTATAAAGCTTTTTAATCCATTGTTAATCTCTAGCAAAATAACACGAATTAAACACTGCAGAAGATTATCCTATTTTTACCTGTAGGGCAAAAACTCTATTACCGGACACTCAAAGAGATGGCGTTAACGTATGTCACTGACCTTTTGAAATTTTTAATTATCATATAACCCTACGTTTTCACCCACTTTCCGAATACTTATGGCATAATTCGATGTCCTAATACGGCATAAACTGTAGTTTTAATTGCAGTTGTATATTGAGTTTAATATGATGCCGGTCTAATAATAATTGGGTACATATGATTTATATATATATATATATATACATATATATATATGATATATAAACTATATTATACATTGAGTTCAATACAATACTGCTCTAATAATAATTGGGTTCATATGATTTATATAATACATATATTATATATGATATATACATTGAGTTTAATACAATACCGTTTCTAATAATAATTGGATACGTGAATAGACAGAATTTATTTGTTACCCACTGAAGAGCATCAAAGGAATGGAACAGTTCAAAGACATTCTCCCTCTTCTCCTCCAACTGTTCTGATTCCATTGGCAATGATCGATGGGGAATAAACCTGAGTGATCTTCTACCTTCAAATAAAATAGATAAAAGATAAAACAGTGAAACTTGCTCTCATGAATAATGCTAGCTAACTTATAAATATTTTATATAGGCCTACCTACCATTAACACTTCTGGTTTAACCCGTTATGCCATAAAAATAGATAAAGGTAAATAGACCAAATAAATTAGATAAGAGATAAACAGTGTAACGTACACTCATGAATAATGGTAGCTAATTTTTATTTAGTTTATATACTACTATTGACATTTCTGGTTTAACTCTCGTTATGCCCTAAGGCGTCAAATATGTCCCTTTTTAAATAATGTATTTAACAATGTTTTTTGAGATATTTTCCTTAAACAAAAGGGTAAACACATGCGTACTCTGTCATATAATAGAACATGTGTAGTATAGTGTAAGCATGTATTAGTTTCACACAATTGAAAAATATTTCTTATTTTTTTAGAAAGTAAAATAAACTAAGTTTTATTGTATGATTTACTTTCTGTACCTAAAGTTTACAAATCTATCATAAAATTCTCGTTTACCCAGACTCAAATTCATTTCAGGAATGAAGGGTTAAACATGGTAATACCATAAAAACTTTTACATTGAAAATACAATTTTTGCTCATTCAAGTACAGACTTGAACGCGAAAACAAGACATTTTCCACCACTGTTTTGATTGGAACAAGTTAGAGGCCTAAAGAACGTGGCTTTGTGATTATAGTTAGTAGAACAGAGGCATATTTATAACTTGCAAGGTACGTTAGACAGCTATGAATTGTGAGCCTCTTTTCCGGTTTATTATTCATGGAGATGACTTCCTTCGGACGGAGTAACTTTATTCTCTGACATTACACGCTGCCAACAGCAGGAATTCATTTAAATAACTTTTGTGTAGCTCTGAATTCATGTAATTTGCTGTGACAAATCGAGAACTAATAAATCATGTTTTTGAGTTGTTAAATCTTGAAAGGGAATAATGTGCTTTGTTATTATAACGGAAATAATGACATCCCAGGCAAAAAATTGTATGGGCCAAATTTGTCTTAATTTAACAATAATGACATTGTTGTAACATTATTTACTATCTTGTAACAATATTAGGACAATATTGTACTAAGATACATTGTTACCTGTAACAGAATGTAATGATTCATTGTTTTTATTATCAAAACTTGAAGTTCCAAATATTTCCCGCTAATATTAACACAAATATTATCCATTACAATATTATGATACAAAACACAAAAATATCAGAGTGAAAAGGATTGCTATGTTCTGTCTCTGGTACATCGCAAATACTGACAAAAGGTTTGCATCATTCATTCCGCTCTAGAAACATTTTTTTATCATGTAAAAACATCACTCGAAATAAAGTCTGATACATGTTCTTTTTAGTGATATCAAAGATACATTTATTCGTTGCAATAGGTTGAATTGGACACCATCATAATTATACATATTGAATAGATTTGCTTTACTATTGTAAACCCTGATTTGAAAAAATGAACATTTATAAATAAAGTTACAATCATTATAGCAAACAACTTAATTATATTAAAGAATCAAACATTCAATATAGTTTTAACTAATATAACCGGTTATTAATTTAATAAGTCTTGGTGAAATTAATTCAACCTTCCATGTTGAATATAGGCAGACTATTTTTAAAAGAATTTAAAGTACATTTTGCAAACCAAATAACTAAAGTAGAAAATACTCTTGCAAATCTCTGTAATAATATTAAAAGTTTACTCATTCCGGCCAGAAATTCCAAATATTAACTTGAATTACTTGTTCTGGAATACATTCTGGAATATTCCCAAAGTGCTGGCCAGTAACGTAATGTCTAGATTCGTATTCCTAATGGCCATGGTAGTAATGGAGGGAGTATATCTTGAAGGAAGTTAATAGCTCTGGTATTTGGGGGATATTTGTATTGAATTTACTAATGTTGTTTTGAAGCTTGATTTATTTATTATTTCTATATATTTATTGTCTATATGAGAAAAAATAAGACTTTGCCGATGATTTAACTATTGTTAAAAACTGTGATTGATTTATCCAGAAGTATCCAAGTAATCTGTTCCTTATTATCAACACAATATCCAAATAATCATCTCCTTATTATCTACACAGTATCCAAATAATCATCTCTCTATTATTTACACAATATCTAATAATCATCTCCTTATTATCTACACAGTATCCAAATAATCATCTCCTTATAATCTACACAGTATCCATATAATCATCTCCTTATTATCTTCACAGTATCCAAATAATCATCTCCTTATTATCTACACAGCATCCATATAATCATCTCCTTATAATCTACACAGTATCCATATAATCATCTCCTTATTATCTTCACAGTATCCAAATAATCATCTCCTTATTATCTACACAGCATCCATATAATCATCTTCTTATTATCTACACAGCATCCATATAATCATCTTCTTATTATCTACACAGTATCCATATAATCATCTCCTTATTATCTACACAGTATCCATATTATCATCTCCTTATTATCTACACAGTATCCATATTATCATCTCCTTATTATTCTACACAGTATCCATATAATCAGCTTCTTTTTTAATCAATTTCTAAAAACACGAGAATATTTAATCATGATATTTTCCTTATATAATTTACATGGTAACGAATCCATTATTCAAATATCGGGTAAGATTTTTCTGCCATTCTTTACACTTATTAATTAATGATGGGGTATATTTTGATGAAAATTAATGCTGTTATTACCTATAATATTATAATCAGCTTTTGTTTTGTGTTCTAAAGTAATCTCCATTTTAGTTTATTCTTTTTGTGTTTATTATGTACGTCATGTTTATAATACAAAAACAAATTTGAGTTGGTTTAATGAAGAAAATTTGAAATGAATGAGTATTAAGGGGATCGACCCTGTTGTAAGAAAAAAACTTTATTATTGAAGTTATCGAAATGAAATTTTGTATGCATATACGAAATTGAAAAAGAAAAACAATTTGTTTACTACTGTTTTTGTTGTTTTGTTTTTAGAAAACGAGTGACGTCATAGTGACGTCACAGAAAACGGTATTTTTGAAATTCATACTCCTCCTTCACTTTTTCATGTAGACAGGTGTAGATAAGCTCATTTGAAAGAGGAAGACCTGCTACAGACGTTAACAAGAAGTTTTTAATTTTTTTTTTTAAGTTATAATAAGTTATAATAAAAACAACTTTTTTTTTAATTTGAATTATCAAATTTTCTTTTTGTCATGGCATGCGCCTATGCTTCCTCTTTCAAATGAGCCCTAAATCAATCGTCTATTTTTATAAGTGACGGAGGAGTATGGAATTTAATTCCGAAAAATGTCCTTTTCAGGAGGGGCTGACAAAGGTCAGATAAGTTTTTTTAGGGCCAAAAAAAAAAAAAAAAAAAAAGAACCCAAGTGGTTTCTAACTACTAAACCTATATTTCTGACTTACTATTGCTGATGGGGTGTGGGGGGAGGGGTGGAGTTGTTACACAAACATTATCCTATAATGTGGGCGTGTGCTAGTCACTGCACTGAAATATTATTTATTCGTGCGTGCGTCGCACTGAAACTGCTGCCAGAAGCATAATTTTTATCAGATTTATTTAATGTTTTTACCTAACTTAAGCTGACGAATGTACGCGTATTATGAGATAAAAATAAAATAAAACACAATTTTGAGATATTTTGAGATCACAACAGGGTCGATCCCCTTAAGCTTTTATGAAGTTAATTATTTAAATATGTAGTCAACTATTTCGAATATATTTTGTTTCAAAGTGTTAATAAATGCTGTCACATTCAGTTTAAAAAATATGATAATAAATATCTAAATTTCATTTTTCACCTGCTGATATCACGTATACCAAATAAAAATAAAAATTTGGTAATAATTATAAAACAAATTTCTCTTCTATTATCGTAACGTGAAACCGTCCACATTTTCACAAAATTGATAAAATAATATATCTCTAAAGACCTATGATAATTGAAGCAGTCGAGTCCGTACTCTCTATGCATGCACGGACAGAATGACTACGGACAAAATGCCTAACGGACAAAATGCCTAACGGACAAAATGCCTAAAATGCATTTATACTTATTTCAAATATTGAAGTTGTGGACAAAATTTGAAATAAGTTAGACCAAGTGGAAACAAAGAGTTTTGTGTCAGAGATAGTTTACTAAATCACTCTCACATTGAATATGAACATTTGTAACTGAGCGTGCTTAGTGTAGATAGCTATAGTCATCTTCAATCTATAGTGATGTTTATAGTTGCTTTTGAAATTCTAAAGCAAGTAAGGTAATTACAATGTTTATATAAATTAGTACTGACATGCAATTTACTACTCTGCTTATAAATAATGCCGCCAATATTTATTTCATTCAACTACCTTTATAGTATTAGAAATTCCGTTGAAAAAAATTCAATATTCTTTATGAGATGTAACTGAGACGTAGTATACATTTTTATCTTATGTTTTACAGAAATTAAAAAAATATATTATTTGATGTTCAATTATGATAAGTTATATTACAATATAATGTATTCTGTTCTTTATTTACCAATAATCCTTCCATTACAGATATCACTTCAATGTTTTCCATTCGGCCATTTTATTTAAATATGGAGTTAATTCTTTTATTCACTTGGCAGCATTATTTTACGTCATTATTTTACAATTTCCATTTTCTCTATTCATATATTTTGTACATTAGGCATTTTGTACGTTAGGCATTTTGTCCGTTAGGCATTTTATCCTTTAGGTTTTTTGTCCGATAGGCATTATGTCCGTTAGGCATTTTGTCTGTAGGCATTTTATCCTTTAGGCCTTTTGTCCGTTAGGTATTTTATCCTTGAGGCATCTTGTCCGATAGGCATTTTGTCCGTAGGCATTTTGTCCGTAGGCATTTTGTCCGTAGGCATTTTGTCCGTAGGATTTTGTCCGTAGGCATTCTGTCCTAGTACCCTCTCTCAGTACCTCCAAAACACAAATAATTTGTAATAGTTACAACACGTGTTTTCCACCTCATTAATTCTTTGCCATCTCCCTCTAACTTTCATCTCAGTCTAATCTGTACTCTTTAAGTACTTCTCTC
Source organism: Caprella mutica (assembly GCA_947561585.1). Taxonomy (NCBI): domain Eukaryota; kingdom Metazoa; phylum Arthropoda; class Malacostraca; order Amphipoda; family Caprellidae; genus Caprella; species Caprella mutica. The sequence continues at coordinate 217,976 of CANNZV010000323.1, read as the reverse complement.
GGGACTGCAATGCTTCCCTTTACCTGTGACTGTACAGTGTGATATATACTCAGCAAATTAAATGATTTGCATATGCTAATGTTCCCTGAGTGTGTGAGGTGCAGTGGCTTCACTGTATGATTTGGGATAGGGTAAAGTGCCAATTACCAGATGCGAATTATACACTGGATGAAAATTTCAGTATATTATTTTAAAAAACTTCATCAAAATATATTAATTAAAACTTCACCAAAATATAATAATTAAAACTTCATCAAAATATAATATTAGATTATTATAGGGTAAGTTCTTAATTATCGGTCAGTTCCACAATTTCGGACACATAAGAAAAAACGATTTACTACTAATTCTTTTTATTGGTATTCATGATACCTGCAGGTATCATGAATACCAATAAAAGTAAAAAATAAAAATAATTATTATATCATATTTTCTTACGTGTCCGAAAATGTGGAACTGATTGATAATTAAGTACTTACCCTAGTAGAGTACTGTTTACCACTATTATTACCATTTTAATGGTATTGTAAATCAGTACACCTATTCGATTATATCTAAATAATGCTGTTTGGTGAAGTTTTATCGCATATATCTGTCATATCAGTGAATAAAGCACAAACTTCAGACAAAGTTGATCCGAATCACCAAACTTCTAATTGAGTCTTTGGCATATCAAGAGATCGGATTTTCAATCTTTAGATTCTTAGTCTGATGTTAATTTAAAAAATAATAGGATGGGAAGTTTCAAAATTGATTGCTTTTTTTAATTAAATGTGTATATGATTTTTTGTGAGCACATACATGTTGTACAAAAGTTCTTTGACAAAAAGGATACATACAGTATGCAGCTAATAGATGAAATAATATGAAAAGTGCTTCGATACATTATAGAAAACACTGAGAAGAAATATAAAGAAGTTTTTGAATGAAGGCTCCTCCCTTTCGAACTACGGCCTTTAATCTGTTTGAGATGCTTAAACCGCTGTACACAACACATTCATGGGCAGATTTGCTTATTCTCATTTGGGTTCTCGTTTCAGTTCTTCCTTTTTGTTTTCAATTGGTAGATCTAATTCTCACAACACGCAGAAGATAATTGGATTAAATCTGATGCAGTCATTCCTGCTCGGTGAGGCTCCACTTTTTTGACTTCAATAAGTGAAGGAGTCATTAACTTTTTAAAATAATAGGAGATACCTATTGTAAGTTAAATATTATATTGAACACTATCAAATGTGAAGAGTGGAAGAAATTAATTCACATATATGTATTTTATTTAGTCATTTTTTTTGTAGAACATTTGCGTCACTCTGTATATATTGAGTCGACATGTTTTCTTGTTATATACCTATATTATTGTTCTCAAATTATAATTATCGATTCCACCCCTTCATCTCAACCAATTATTCGAAGGAAAATGTTTTCTTTTCATAATTATGGTGCAAGGAAATTGGAGAGATATTAACAGGATAATACAGTATTTATCTATAACTAAAGTTTCAAATATCATCTAACTCATCTTTTATTCTTAATATCGAACTTTATTTTCATCCTTTGAGATGTAATATAAAGTACATGTTGGTTATATCGAATATATCAGGGTGACAATTTTCCAGTGTTGTGACACTATTGTAAATGTTTTAATAGCATTGGGACAATGTTATAATAATATTGGGACAATATTATAATAACATTGGGGCAATATTATAATAACATTGGGACAATGTTCTAATAACATTGAGACAATGTTATAATAACATTTTCCCAATGTTATAATGTTATAATAATGTTGTAATAACTTTGGGGCAATGTTCTAATCACATCGGGACAATGTTATAATAACATCGGGACAATGTTGTCCCTAGAGACTCTACTACCTCAGAGGATGAAAAGTTACGATATCTTATTGCAACGTGAAAGAGTTTCTATCGATAAACCTGCTGTGATCTGCTTAGTCTATTTCCTTGAGTGAGATAACAAATCGGTAAATAAATTATCTTAATACTTTAAACTTTGCATTTTATTCACAATTACTGTCTACTTATTTTACCATTACACTACACGCAGGAAATAGTTTCAGTAAAATAACTATATTTATGTGAGAGGAGAAAGGGGGGAATACATATAATGGATAATATTGCTATGGAAATATTTCCTCTTGATGCAATAATACTATTTTTCTGCAAGTCCAATTGATAAATATTTATATTCTAGATTACCTCTCGTGATATCCTTTCTATTTTCATCCACATTTATTATTATTGCTCGTCTGGCAGCCATAACAAATATCGCTCTTTTTTCTTTGACGTGTCTGTTGCAGCTATGTAGGAACTTTTTTGTAAATAAAACAGAGAAGGGATTAAATGATTATTTCCATATTAGGAGCGATACAATGGAAATTGAGATATTAGTGTGAGAAGTAGATTTACAAATAGGGTAAATTTTGATTTATTAGACGTTTCACAGTTTCAATAAATTTAAAATAAAAGTAAAAAAATGATTATTATATATATTTTTCTCACATAATTAAAAAAGTGAAACTATCTGATAAATCGGAAATAAACTTAATAAATATATAAATAAACAATGTCAATTATGAAAGCTATGAACCATAGACGAAAGCAGACGAATATTCCGTCACGTTTTTGTTTTGGTTATTTTTTGAAAACAGTATTAAAGAGTGTTGCAAAATACATAGCAATGTTTGTACATAGCAATGTTTGTACATAGCAATGTTTATACATAGCAATGTTTGTACATAGCAATGTTTATACATAGCAATGTTTGTACATAGCAATGTTTGTACATAGCAATGTTTGTACATAGCAATGTTTGTACATAGCAATGTTTGTACATAGCAATGTTTATACATAGCAATGTTTGTACATAGCAATGTTTGTACATAGCAATGTTTATACAAAGCAATGTTTGTACATAGCAATGTTTATACAAAGCAATGTTTATACATAGCAATGTTTGTACATAGCAATGTTTATACAAAGCAATGTTTATACATAGCAATGTTTGTACATAGCAATGTTTATACATAGCAATGTTTGTACATAGCAATGTTTGTACATAGCAATGTTTGTACATAGCAATGTTTATACAAAGCAATGTTTATACATAGCAATGTTTATACATAGCAATGTTTGTACATAGCAATGTTTATACAAAGCAATGTTTATACATAGCAATGTTTATACATAGCAATATTTATACATAGCAATGTTTATACATAGCAATGTTTATACATAGCAATGTTTATACATAGCAATGTTTGTACATAGCAATGTTTATACATAGCAATGTTTGTACATAGCAATGTTTGTACATAGCAATGTTTATACATAGCAATGTTTGTACATAGCAATGTTTGTACATAGCAATGTTTATACAAAGCAATGTTTATACATAGCAATATTTATACATAGCAATGTTTATACATAGCAATGTTTATACATAGCAATGTTTATACATAGCAATGTTTATACATAGCAATGTTTATACATAGCAATGTTTATACATAGCAATGTTTATACATAGCAATGTTTGTACATAGCAATGTTTGTACATAGCAATGTTTATACATAGCAATGTTTGTACATAGCAATGTTTGTACATAGCAATGTTTATACATAGCAATATTTATACATAGCAATGTTTATACATAGCAATGTTTATACATAGCAATGTTTGTACATAGCAATGTTTGTACATAGCAATGTTTATACATAGCAATGTTTGTACATAGCAATGTTTGTACATAGCAATGTTTATACAAAGCAATGTTTATACATAGCAATGTTTATACATAGCAATGTTTATACATAGCAATATTTATACATAGCAATGTTTATACATAGCAATGTTTATACAAAGCAATGTTTGTACATAGCAATGTTTATACATACCAATGTTTGTACATAGCAATGTTTGTACATAGCAATGTTTATACAAAGCAATGTTTATACATAGCAATGTTTATACATAGCAATGTTTATACATAGCAATATTTATACATAGCAATGTTTATACATAGCAATGTTTATACAAAGAAATGTTTGTACATAGCAATGTTTGTACATAGCAATGTTTGTACATAGCAATGTTTATACAAAGCAATGTTTATACATAGCAATGTTTATACATAGCAATGTTTATACATAGCAATATTTATACATAGCAATGTTTATACATAGCAATGTTTATACAAAGCAATGTTTGTACATAGCAATGTTTGTACATAGCAATGTTTATACATAGCAATGTTTGTACATAGCAATGTTTGTACATAGCAATGTTTATACAAAGCAATGTTTATACATAGCAATGTTTATACATAGCAATGTTTATACATAGCAATATTTATACATAGCAATGTTTATACATAGCAATATTTATACATAGCAATGTTTGTACATAGCAAGATAAAATCGCCAAAATATCAACAATATTGTATCAATTCTTTCAATATTATAGCAACGTTGACAATATGGGACATTCATTTTCATCATTCATGTTTACAGTGTTTTCATACATTTAATATTAATAGTAAATGCAATACTTCTTTAATAATATCATCTTCTTTTGCAGATTTTATTAATCAATCGATAAAGAAGTTGAAGTGAGAGCGTGAAGTGAAATGGAAAAATTGAAACATACGAAAATTCTTCGAACACTTTGAAAAATGTTTGAAATAAAATGTGTTTTTTAGATCAATTCAGTGACAATATTGTAGCTGTTTTATTACCTATTCAATAATAAATCATAGCAATGATGTCTTACTCCTCAAATATGTTTACCAAATCAAATTAAAATCTTCAAATTAAAAAGGTAAGTTTTGTTTAAAATCTCATTTAATAAATTGATCCTACTTCCATTTCATTTGGTTTCATTAATATTATATATGTTTCTAATTATGAAATACATAGAAAACGAATCTGCTCCCACCATGCCCAATAATAGGGTTGATGCTCAATTACCTATTCATAATCTAATTATCGTGCGGAGAAATTCGAATACAATGTCATTACGACCTTTAATTTATACTTATGTATTTTCCTCTGTATATTATTATATATTATAGTACTAAATTTTAGCCTAGATTGATAATATTATTCATAAATTACTTATACTTTTAATAAATAACTTTTACAAATTATTCCTAACTAATAATTCACCATTTAACGACTTTGTGATAAATAAAAAGTACCCAAATTATTACAATGCTTTATTATTAATCATATGAAAAAGTTCTTCTCCAGCTTTTCTCGTAGTGAACAATAAACCAGGAAATGAAGTCTATAATCTATGGGGTCTGTCTTTGTTATTTAAGGCCCCTATTCTTCTATTAGAATTATAGTTTAGTTTGCTTCTTGCCCTATGCGTAATATTGGATTGGCATTTGAAACTTTTTTAAAGATATATACACTGCAATGGATATCTTCAAACTAAGCCAAATAGTTATTATATTCAATCTTAAATAATAAAAAAACAATCATGGAAATTTCAAGGAATATATTTCTGAAAGTCTAAGGATATTGCAACCATTATTTAATTTACTTTAAATTTATTTTCCGTGTTGAGTATAATGTTACTTGATAGAAATATTTGAAGATATAATACTAATTAATATATTTTAATCTTTTTTGAGTCAATACATGTTTAATACTACTGAATATTCTAGTCATTTCAGATATTTTTTCCAATCTTCCTAACAAATCACGTATAATTGTTTGCTATGATTTTGTTAGCCGTGAGGCAATTCTCCATTTCTTAATTGAACTATTTTCCACACTTGGTGAGCCTCAGGCTTTTCAATCTAAATATTCGGAGTGAATTTCACAAGTGATATCAATTTGACGTAACTGGAGGGAAATTATTGGAGAATACCTGTAGTTGTTTGGGTAGTTTAAAAGAATTAAAAATGAAGAGTTATTAACTATTTTCAATTTCCTATCTACTATTCAGGGAAATCCTTCTAAACTAATAATTTCATTTATTAAAAAGAATCAGTCTAGTCTTAAGAACTGAAATCAATATATTGATGAAATATGCACCAACATTCATAAACATATTTAGGGTGTTTTACGAGTTATTGGATCGTGCTAATTTACGATCGTGTAAGGAGAAAATAGTTTAATGATTATTGTTTAATATTTAGACTAATAGTATCCATGATACCTGCAAGTAACAGGGATACGAATTAAAATAATAGGTATATATTGTTATTTGTATAGTTTTTATTGTATACGTGGAAACGTTCGATAACTTGGAACTTACTCTAAGCATAACGAAGAAAAGAAGTCAACTAAATATCCAGATAACTTCTTCCCTTTTTTTCTTATTACCTACCTATGCCTCTCCAGAGGAGGAATGAGACAGTTTGAGCCATAAGGATATCAAATGAAACGATAGAGCCACTCTTAGGAGTCATTGGCTCTTCCTTTAGGGGAGCAAAGACATAATCATAAAGCCTAGTAAATGTAAACATTAAATGAAAAAGAAAAACAACTAAGATAACTGAAGTCTGCCGCAAATGGCATATGGGAGAAGTGATTAGGGAGGTATTTTTCTTTTCTTATAACATACATAATTATGATAAACTTAAAGCTTATAACCTTCAAAGGTCAAATATTCAATCAATATTTTTTACACAGAGCATTTCAGAACTCAGGTTATAGTTAAATGTAATTAAACTAAGAACCAATATGTACCCCACAGTCCTGTGACATGTTTCTCACTGCCGTACGAGTTCAGCTTTAAATTAAATGACCAAATGATTGAGGGACATATTATCAGACAATCAAATTCCTCGAATTCTACAGTCGCTGTTAACTGTCGATAGATGATAAACTTCACCGTCTGTTATTAATATCAAACTAATGTGGAAGTACTGAGTCGACTGCTACTGATTGATGAAAGACAATATTCCTAAAGAATTTGATTAGTTTCAAATAACTAGATTTCGGAATATCTCGATTGATTCCGAATCGACAATTAAAACTTTATCTAACACGAAATCCATTTAGCGATCTATCACCATTCAGTGTTTGAAGTTGTCGCATTATATTTTTAACTGGTATGAAATATAAATACATCTCACTATTCTATTTCTGCTTCTGATTTTGAATATTAGATAGGATTTGCAATGCTACTTTATTCTTAAAGAGAAATTAATCTTATAATTTAAGCAATAGATTTTAGAACTGGACATATTGTTTTTTATTCGTAATTAATATTACTATATATTATTTTTATTGAAATGCTTTTAGCAATTTTGATTAAGAATATATTCTTGGGTGAAATTATATAAGGATGTTCAGTCAGAATTTTAAAAAAATATTTATAATTCGACAGTTAATATCCCACATATGCAGACCATCTTCAAATCACCACTAAAAATAGAACTACAAAAAACAGAAGCAATTTTCACCAAAAAAGAAAACCCTCCACTCAACAATCAACAAGAAGGAGACACCCGAATTCTATACCTATTTTGATTTAAATTATAACCATGTATAATTCCTCACCAGGTTTTATCACAAACGCAAAGCTATCAACAACCGGAAAAATACAGTCCATCCATCATCAGCAAACAACCGCACTACTCTGTTTCCGCACAACCCCTATAGTCCGAACAGTTACTTTATACTCTGTTTATTCCTGTGGATTACATGTTATATATATTTTTTTTCTTGTTCTTTGTGAACTAATTATAATTTCATGTCTCCATTTTAACCAATGATATCATAAGAATTTTCAAAATTATATGGAGATAAAATAAATAAATAGTTTCATCCATTATTTAACTAAAGTAGCCTATAAACTGCGTCCATCGCTTTATTGCAGATCAATATTTTGTGAATAATTTCAATAATATTGATCGCACAGTTTTGAAACTTTGGTCACTGGAAGATTGCTTCTATGTTAGTATCTTGCTGAAAATTTTTTCGAATCCATGAGAAAATTGGAGAGTTATGAACGTTTATGTATTTTGAAGGCATTTTAACTGTCCATCGCTTTATTGCAGCTCTGTGAAAAAGCCAAAAAATGGGCGATTAACTTCTACCGAGAGGGTAAAAATTGTAGCAGGTCCTGCAGAAGGGAGGACTCTTCTATATTTAGCTTTATAACTTGGAAGGGATGAGAGAACAATAGTTTATTTTGTGGAAAATCCCGACACAAACCCAAGGAGAGATGAGGGTAAGAGAAAAAGAATTTCCCCTCGAAATATGCGAAAAATACGCAGGCAGGTCATAAGGCAGCTAAATGATACTAGTGCCTCCATTTTTGACAAGGCTGTCATTGGTTTTACGTCAAAACAGTCCTGATGTAATGTCTCAAATGAAACGGTCAGAAATGTTCAATGGGGCTTAAGACCAGAGAACAGGGCAATCAAGTCATGTAAGTCTCTCACTTGATGCCCAGAGATGTGAGGAAAGAAGTTGTAACCCTTCAAGCATGAGATTTTTCGAAGTAATACAAGAAAATCATCTTTTGCCAACGAGGTAATTGCAAACTATTAGGCCAAGGGAACAAGTACTCAACAAAAGAGGCAATGTAGGATTGTATTGTTAGGTTTACACCCTCTGGTACTCGGAGAGGGCCAATTAACGTTTCAACAATGATGCCCGCTTAAAACATAAAGCCACAGCCTCCTTGTTGACGACGTAACCAGTGTGTATAAACAGCTCCAGTAGGATCCAAACTTTAACCCATCCATCCAGACAATCAAGTGTGGCTCTTTCCTCATCTGTTAAAAGAACAAGTAGGAAGTTTGTTTTCATGCAATTCTGTGTACATCGAATGCCTTTTTCTTTTTGGGTCTTGTCCATAGGAGGACTGGAAATGGGCTCCAAGTTCCTTGTCGTCTCATTTAAGACACTGTTTGGACGAATAACCAATGACAGCCTTGTCGAAAATTGAGGCACTAGTGTTATTTGGCTGCTTTATAACCTGCCTGGGTAGTTTTTGCATATTTCGAGGGGAAAAAGCTTCTCCTCGTACCCTCATCTCTCCTTGGGTTGGGGTCGGGATTTTCCACAATAGAAACTATGTTTATCTTATCCCTCCCAAATTCATTAGCTAAATATAGAAGAGTCATCCCTTCTGCAGGACCTGTTACAATTTTTACCCTCTCGGTAGAAGTTAATCACTCATTTTTTGGCCTTTTCACAGAGCTGCAATAAAGCGATGGACAGTTAAAATGCCTTCAAAATACATAAACGTTCATAACTCTCCAATTTTCTCATGGATTCAAAAAATATTTCAGCAAGATACTAACATAGAAGCAATCTTCCAGTGACCAAAGTTTCAAAACTGTGCGATCAATATTATTGAAATAATTATTCACAAAATAGTGATCTGCAATAAAGCGATGGACGCAGTTTATAACTACATTTTCACCATATCATTAATTTACTCTGCTGCCACTATTATTTGTTCATATTTAAATTAATTAATTCTAGTTCCATAGTTCTTTCTAACCATACATTGCTTTAATTTTTAATTTCTCTTTAAAATCCTTATTTTGTATGTTGTAGTCCTATATATTTTCTCACCACTTAATGTTTTTTTGTACTTTTCTATATTGTTTATTTCCAGAAATTTTTTTAAATAGCCTGAAGATGGGAAAAGTATATCCCCGAAACGTTGTAAAAAATTATATTTTTTCTTTCTTCAATTAAAATGTCAATAATGTTAGAACATAAGTTCCTAACCAAATGACTTTCCAACTGCATCCTCAATATTTTAAACAGTGACGAAAAATACCAATTTAGGAAAACAGAAAAGGCATCAATGAAATTATTAGAAATAAAAGCTCATCACCAATTCAATATTACCTGCCAAAATAATGACTTGTTGCCCAACTACTCTACAACTACTATAAATATACCATATTGCAATCACATGGTAACCTTATGGTTTAATGGTTTTAATGTGGCAATACAGTATAAGTTTCTGTTATTCATATTGAATCAACTTAACCATCATAAAAATACAAAATTAACATTTATAGTTATTACATTCTAAAAATATATCATGATGACATATTTAATTGATCACATCATATCAAATATCAATCACCATACTTATAACGGATATTTAACAATCTGTAGGTATCATGGATACGAAATAAATTATAAGATAAATAATAATTCTGATTAATATTGATCTTTTGTTCAATAAATTGGAAGACAAATCAGCTACTTATTCTGTTCATGATAATAGCATTTTTCTCTCCAGTATTTTCTCTCCAGTATTTTTCTCTCCAGTATTTTTCTCTCCAGTATTTTTCTCTCCAGTATTTTTCTCTCCAGTATTTTTCTCTCCAGTATTTTTCTCTCCAGTATTTTTCTCTCCAGTATTTTTCTCTCAAGTGTGTTTCCCTCCAATGTTTTTCCCACCAGTATTTTCCCCTCCAGTACATTTCCCTCCACTGTTTTCCCCGCCATTACCTTTTATTGGTTTAGCTTCTGACACTACACACAAATAAAAGGAATTACGTCTTCGAGTCTTTCACTTAGCTTTTCTCGGGTCGTATTTATTCACCGGAATATTTTCGCTGAATCCATTAAAGTTGGAGTGACGGATGGGAAGAATTTGCATGAATTATCGCACCTAATCGCGATTGCTCGAATTTCAAGAAAAAATTTCATTTTGGAGCGAAGGGCGAGTCAAATACTGATCATAATATTATATTGAATTGAAGTTTAAAGCATGTTTTGAAAATATAAAAAGTGTTATTAGAAACTCTTATATAGGTACTTTATAATATGGATACGAGTTTATAATTATATTTTTTATATTAATTTGAACTGGTTATAGTTATTTATTCAATGTTAAATTAGATCTAAATATAACATATCTAAATAAATTAGATATATAAAATATACATATTTGATTTTATTACAATAAATTATATATTCAAATATACCTGAAATATTTTTAACTTTTATATACCTAAAATAATTAAACTCTCACCTTTTTATAACCTTCTAAACAACTTTCAAATAAAAGTCAGGATGTTCTAATACTCCAAGAAATTATCTACATTAACAGGATGAAGAAGCTGGTGAAGTAATAAGGAGCCAGTAAGTTGTACAACTTTATTCATATCCTGTAACAGACACCTCTGAGGTTCGTTAGTAATGTTCACCTGTATATTTGTCTCAGGTGTAATGTACACCTTTGAATTTGTCTCAGGTGTAATGTACACCTTTATATTTGTCTCAGGTGTAATGTACACCTTTATATTTGTCTCAGGTGTAATGTACACCTTTATATTTGTCTCAGGTGTAATGTTCACCTGTATATTCGTCTCAGGTGTAATGTACACCTTTATATTTGTCTCAGGTGTAATGTACACCTGTATATTCGTCTCAGGTGTAATGTACACCTGTATATTCGTCTCAGGTGTAATGTACACCTTCATTTTTGTCTCAGTGAGTGTTTTGACGAGACACCTGGTGGGGAAAAGGTAAACTAAGTGATATTCGATATGTAGTTGGTACACGAGTAATGGAGGAGGTAGCAAGAGTTACTTTTTCATGTGAGGAAGTTATTGGTTATTGGTATATGAACTGAAAATGTCACATGGAGCTTCTTGTAGTTAATATTATATTAAAAATATGATGAAATATTAAACCTACATAATATTTACCTATTTTACTCAGTTTGAATGTATATATATATTGAAGATTAATCAATTTAGCTTTGTCGAAAGTATACAGGGTGATTAAAAATAGGCAACCGTGATTTCGCTAGATAATATTCTCCGAACTAAACATATATGTAGAAGCCACTATTTATTTTTAGGCCCTTTATTATATATGATTTGATTTTTGTCCATCTCATTGTAATTGATGTCACACTTTTGTTTGCTGTCACAAATTAAAATGAATTCGTTAATTAATAGAGAAAAAGATTATCTTTCAAATGCATTTATGAGTTGTGGCTCTGATAAATAGTTTAGAAGAAAAGATCATCCAAAATCTGTTCTTTATAATCACCCTACTGCGAATTTATACAATTGTTTAGTTTAATTAATTCAAATTACAGACCTATTCTATTCCTAATAAATATTACGAGAAAGAATAGTAGCTCTTAATTAGATGAATTAGTTGTATTAGACTTAGTTTCTGGCATTTAATTCCCGTAGACTGTTAATTAATTACTGTTAATTAAGATGTGATCCAACAGGTAACTTTCCTCATTAGTTTAATGTATTTTAGTGGTGTAAAATATTCTCGATAGTTTCCAGCACCAGTGATGATGTGCTCACTAATATGAAAATAAATGCATTACCATACATATAATTATATTATTAAGAGGTTATTTTAACTCAACGTTGAAGGTTTTTTTTTTCGGTTTCAAGATTCCGAATAGAAAGATTTCTATTCATCATCAGGAGAAGGGTGGAAAACCTGGACCTGACAATGAATTGGTATCCAACGTACAACTACTGGTCGTAAAATTCATTGCCAGGTCCAGGTTTTCAGACCTTCTCGATCCTGATGATGAATAGAAATCTTTTTATTCGAAAGCTTGAAAACTGAAAAAAAACCTTCAACGTTGAGTTTAGATAATATCTTAATAATATGGATTTCCCGTTGAGTTTGAATCTTTTCCACGATATAAGGATATATCGAAAATATGAGAGTATATCATACATATACGTAGGTGTACATCATATATATTTATTTATCATACATATAAACGTTAATCGGAAATATTATATCATATTATACATATAAGTGCATATAATATAATTATTAAAATATATATAGGATGAAGGGTGTTTCATAAAACTAAAACAACTAGCATTTTGATCTCTCTATCAAAATTTTCTAATATATTAATTTAAAGGTGAAAAATAAGCAAAAGATACAGAGTTCCATCAATTCGATATAAAAAAACTTATAACGAAACACAAATTACATTCATTTTAATTTATTCTATTCACAAAATATTAATGCATTATTCTAGGAAATTTTTATTTTCAAACATTTCAATGTTTTCAAATATATGAATAGTATCGTTTCTATGTTATTCTATCACTTTTCTTCATTGTATATATATGTATTCTCTTTATATTGTAACAATAATTGTTCTTATCTTTGCATAGAATTGTGTACATTTATCAAAGTGTTGAGATTTCCACTCCGTGATTTAGTGTCTTTCTTGCTTGTTTGTGAATAATAGTAAACGTCTCCATATAAATCTAATCCAAGGAAATATATCTTGCTTTCAGATGAATAATATCTCTATGTTTCTATTGTATTAAATCTGGAGATTAATTTTCTGTGAAATATTTGTAATTTTCATTAAAATATTGTTTAAAGAAATCTTTGAAAAGAGTTTGATGGATATTTACTTCATTATTGCTATGGAAAAGAAAATGAACAAATTAGGTTCTCAATTTTATTGAATATATTCATAGATTAAGATTTTTTTGGAATAAATTTATTGCTAATGTTCAGAAATAATTGGAAAAATACCCAAATTAATTTCAAAAGGTAGTATTTTTTTAAATTAAGTAACGAATGCGTAGATAAGTTCCATTACAATGGATGTTACAACAGTTCTATTCCACAACATTAAATTATTATTTTAGGGTACAATCATATTATGTAAGTGAAAAGTGCCTCTGAATTATCACATGCAACAACAATTCTGAGGGATGAAATGGCGAACAGTTCTGGAAAAATTTATAACTGCAATTTAATTTTTCTGGTATAATTTTTTTTCTGGGTAATAGTCTCCTAATACTGATACAACATTGCCAATGTTGGTACAATATTGGAGCAAAGTTGACCCGGGATACAATGCTACGTGGTATATGCTATTGAGAAGAAAAAGTATTTAATATACCTAGCTAAAGTTTTACTATCTATCAGCTGCAAATAGTGCTTCTCGTTACCATTGTTACACCCCATGGGATTACTCTGGCATCCAGGTCACAAAATTTCTAAGAGGACCTCTTGGAATCCTCAAAAGAATGCCCAAAACAGCACTCTATTTCCTCTGAACAACAAAGCTTCTTCTTCAGATGTAACGCCTGTGCTGAAGTACTAACGATTCTACTTGCCTAAAATATGCTAATCCTAGTCTTTGTTCAACATGTTTGAATGATGCATTCAGTTCATACTTTAAGAAAATACTCAACAACATGAACTAAAGTTTGCAGGATGGTACAATGAAAGAGACAAATGATGAGGTTCAATTTCTAACTAATATTTCAATTAAAAAACTTACTTGTTCAACAGATTTTCGGAGGTAGAAATTATGAAATAATTGCAGGTGATTTAAATTTTTGCTAATATTTTAATACAGTGCAAGTTTATTTGTCAAATGACTGCATTACTACGTACAATGAACGAGACTTATATTATGCCTATCAGTAGATGTCTCATGATTCCGAAAAAAGGTTCTTTATACCGGAAAAATAAATTGTGTTGGCACACATACAATCTGTATTCACGTATAACTACATTTTTCAACTATACTATAGTACAAAATTCTGACCTGATTGACCAAAATGGATAACCACTTTGAAATCAACATGTAAAATACTTTCAGAAACATCTAATAATACACCAACCACAAAAGTCATGCAGGGCAGAGTCATCAAAAGAATATTGTAGTTTTTCACACTATACATACAAACTCAATTAGAGTTCAGTAAAAAGGAGAGCCTTTGGTAGTTGGTGTGGAGATGAAAAGAACCCCAACCCATTCTCTTGACCAGACGAAGAGGAGATTGATTGCAGTGGTGGGACTCTGAGGATGAAGAGAAAATGGAAGGGGTGGCTCAGTTGAAAAATATTTATTGGCTTCTGTATGCCTGGAGGATTATTGCATTCCATCATTGCAGTATTCGATATAAAATAAATAACAAGTAGGCAAAACTATGATTCTGCCTTGTTGATGCGTCTATGTAAAAAAGATTGTTATAGGTATGATTTAATATAACATAAAGTAATGAAAAATATTTCATTACTTTCATAAAATAAATAAATCTAATGTTGGTGAAATGTTTCTGTAGTGATCTGTTGATTCCAATAAAAAAAGTCATGGAAATATTCCTCAGTTCACGTTAATTATGATAGCGTATTCTAGATATATTTACACGGCTATGGTACTTTTAATATCAATTTTTCACATCATCCAAAGTTCATTTTAACTTACCTGCACTAATTATCTACTTAGCAGCAGGTAAAAAAGCCAGCGTGATAATGTACTATTAATATGTATAGCTACCCAAGTCGTCAAAAGTTCTGAGATAATTTTAGATGGAAGAGGTTTTGTACATCAACTCTTGTAGAAAAATCTGGAGAATTTTACTCATCAGTATTTTTCGTATTTAATTTTTAAAATGGATCAAAACTTATAGAGTTTGTATAATAGTTAAGTAACTAATAATTAGTATATATAATTTAGTTTGAATATTCATGACAATGGTGTTAAAGGAAGCTGCAGAATCTCAGATGGTATTAATGTTCCAAGTTTACTCATTCCTGCCTGTCATAATTCAAAGCCATTCTCGCTATGAAGAACATTCAGGAATATTCCCAGGAAACTTCTTAGTCTATCTGTAATTAGAATATTTATAGAGGCTGTAAATTACATTTAATGGGAATATGTTAATAATATGTTATCATAACTGTGGAGCATTAAATGTCTTGAATCAAGTTAAGTAAGATTTATTAGATTTTTAAGATTAACGACAGTTAGGTATGATATGATTTCTATAGAAATGTTTTAAACAGAAGAGAAATTTATCAAGTATTCGCTTCGTAATTAATTTTATAAGAAATATTCACATTGAACATTTACCGACTTAGTAATACTAACTATTTATCGTATTGTTGAGAATTTAATGAAATGGGAATTTAAGAAATGCATAATTAATGTTTAATTTAAATATTTAATAGTAGGTATTTAAGAGTTTCTAGGTACTTAGTGTTTTTCCAAGGTAATGGAATTAAGGTAACGATATAGAGGTATATCAACCTTGTTAATGTTTTGATGCATAAAAAGTTAATTTATTGTTTTTCAACCAGTAACCTTTAGATCTAATGAATGAAGTAAAAAAAAGTTGAGTGAAGGAGACCTTTTTGGAATTTTTATTTCGAAGACTAAAATAGAAATTCAATTCAGAAAACATTAATAATTTTTTTTAACATTATAGGCATTTTTATTTTTTATATCCTGCCTTGTGACGTTATCTTTGATAAGAATTAAAATTTTCCAGTTAGGGTGATTATTCAAGTTAAAAAGTTTACATTTTTTTAGATTTCACTTCCTAGAAATCTGCTAAATTATTTTTATTTACTTTTTGCTCGTGTAATCAAATAAGCAAAATATATATGTTTGTTCATGTTATATTCGTTAGAAGTTATAATTATTTTATTTAAAAGAAATTCTGCATCTGGCTTGACGAACCTGATTGCTAAACGTGGCTCATATTTTAATTGATGATGGTGAATATTTTCAAAATATTAATTGAGTTATAGCTGCATTTTACCTCTTTGAACTATAGTTGTTACATTTTATTTATAAAAAAGTAGAGGTTATTAATATTGCATATATTTTTTAGAATTAAAAAAAAAATTAGATTGTGAGTATTTTTATTCTGTCTGTCATATTTCTGTCTATTACATTAAATACAGTCTGTCATACTTCTGTCTGCTACATTAAATACAGTCTGTCATACTACTGTCTGCTACATTAAATACAGTCTGTCATATTTCTGTCTGTTACATTAAATACAGTCTGTCATATTTCTGTCTATTACATTAAATACAGTCTGTCATACTTCTGTCTGCTACATTAAATACAGTCTGTCATATTTCTGTCTGCTACATTAAATACAGTCTGTCATACTTCTGTCTGCTACATTAAATACAGTCTGTCATATTTCTGTCTGCTACATTAAATACAGTCTGTCATATTTCTGTCTATTACATTAAATACAGTCTGTCATACTTCAGTCTGCTACATTAAATACAGTCTGTCATACTTCTGTCTGCTACATTAAATACAGTCTGTCATATTTCTGTCTGTTACATTAAATACAGTCTGTCGTATTTCTGTCTATTACATTAAATACAGTCTGTCATACTTCTGTCTGCTACATTAAATACAGTCTGTCATATTTCTGTCTGCTACATTAAATACAGTCTGTCATACTTCTGTCTGCTACATTAAATACAGTCTGTCATATTTCTGTCTGCTACATTAAATACAGTCTGTCATATTTCTGTCTATTACATTAAATACAGTCTGTCATACTTCTGTCTGCTACATTAAATACAGTCTGTCATACTTCTGTCTGCTACATTAAATACAGTCTGTCATACTTCTGTCTGCTACATTAAATACAGTCTGTCATACTTCTGTCTGCTACATTAAATACAGTCTGTCATACTTCTGTCTGCTACATTAAATACAGTCTGTCATATTTCTGTCTATTACATTAAATACAGTCTGTCATACTTCTGTCTGCTACATTAAATACAGTCTGTCATATTTCTGTCTGCTACATTAAATACAGTCTGTCATATTTCTGTCTGCTACATTAAATACAGTCTGTCATACTTCTGTCTGCTACATTAAATACAGTCTGTCATATTTCTGTCTGCTACATTAAATACAGTCTGTCATATTTCTGTCTATTACATTAAATACAGTCTGTCATACTTCTGTCTGCTACATTAAATACAGTCTGTCATACTTCTGTCTGCTACATTAAATACAGTCTGTCATACTTCTGTCTGCTACATTAAATACAGTCTGTCATACTTCTGTCTGCTACATTAAATACAGTCTGTCATACTTCTGTCTGCTACATTAAATACAGTCTGTCATACTTCTGTCTGCTACATTAAATACAGTCTGTCATACTTCTGTCTGCTACATTAAATACAGTCTGTCATACTTCTGTCTGCTACATTAAATACAGTCTGTCATATTTCTGTCTATTACATTAAATACAGTCTGTCATACTTCTGTCTGCTACATTAAATACAGTCTGTCATACTTCTGTCTGCTACATTAAATACAGTCTGTCATATTTGTATGCTGTGCACTTATAAATTTGTTCTGTCTGTCAAATATCTTTCTGTCTTATTTTCTGTCTCATATTTTCTGCTGTTATTTTTCTGTCTGACATATTTTTGTCTGTCATTTTTCTGCCTGTCATATTTCTGTCTGTCATTTTTCTGCCTGTCCTATTTCAGTCTGTCATATTTTTGTCTGTCATATTTCAATCTGTCATATTTCTGTCTGTCATATTTCTGTCTGTCATTTTTCTGCCTTTCATATTTCAGTCTGTCATATTTTTGTCTGTCATATTTCTGTCTGTCATATTTCTGTCTCTCAAATTTTCTGCTGTCATTTTTCTGCCTGTCATATTTCTGTCTGTCATTTTTCTGCCTGTCATTTTTCTGTCTGTCATATTTTTGTCTGTCATATTTCTGTCTGTCATTTTTCTGCCTGTCATATTTCAGTCTGTCATTTTTCTGCTGTCATTTTTCTGCCTGTCATATTTCTGTCTGTCAAATTTCTGTCTGTCATATTTCTGTCTGTCATATTTTTGTCTGTCATATTTATATCTGTCATATTTCTGTCTGTCATATTTCTGTCTGTCATATTTCTGTCTGTCATATTTCTGTCTTTCATATTTCTGTCTGTCATATTTTTGTCTGTCATATTTCTGTCTGTCATATTTCTGTCTGTCATATTTTTGTCTGTCATATTTATATCTGTCATATTTCTGTCTGTCATATTTCTGTCTGTCATATTTCTGTCTGTCATATTTCTGTCTGTCATTTTTCTGTCTGTCATATTTTTGTCTGTCATATTTTTGTCTGTCATATTTCTGTCTGTCATATTTCTGTCTGTCATATTTTTGTCTGTCATATTTCTGTCTGTCAAATTTATATCTGTCATATTCCTGTCTGTCATATTTCTGTCTGTCATATTTCTGTCTGTCATATTTCTGTCTGTCATATTTCTGTCTGTCAAATTTCTGTCTGTCATATTTTTGTCTGTCTTATTTCTGTCTGTCTTATTTTTGTCTGTTTTATTTTTGTCTGTCATATTTCTGTCTGTCATATTTTTGTCTGTCATATTTTGTCTGACATATTTCTGTCTGTCAAATTTATATCTGTCATATTCCAGTCTGTCATATTTCTGTCTGTCATATTTCTGTCTTTCATATTTCTGTCTGTCATATTTCTGTCTGTCAAATTTCTGTCTGTCATATTTTTGTCTGTCTTATTTTTGTCTGTCATATTTCTGTCTGTCATATTTCTGTCTGTCATATTTTTGTCTGTCATATTTATATCTGTCATATTTCTGTCTGTCATATTTCTGTCTGTCATATTTCTGTCTGTCATATTTCTGTCTGTCATTTTTCTGTCTGTCATATTTTTGTCTGTCATATTTTTGTCTGTCATATTTCTGTCTGTCATATTTCTGTCTGTCATATTTTTGTCTGTCATATTTCTGTCTGTCAAATTTATATCTGTCATATTCCTGTCTGTCATATTTCTGTCTGTCATATTTCTGTCTGTCATATTTCTGTCTGTCATATTTCTGTCTGTCAAATTTCTGTCTGTCATATTTTTGTCTGTCTTATTTCTGTCTGTCTTATTTTTGTCTGTTTTATTTTTGTCTGTCATATTTCGGTCTGTCATATTTTTGTCTGTCATATTTTTGTCTGACATATTTCTGTCTGTCAAATTTATATCTGTCATATTCCAGTCTGTCATATTTCTGTCTGTCATATTTCTGTCTTTAATATTTCTGTCTGTCATATTTCTGTCTGTCAAATTTCTGTCTGTCATATTTTTGTCTGTCTTATTTTTGTCTGTCATATTTCTGTCTGTCATATTTCTGTCTGTCATATTTTTGTCTGTCATATTTATATCTGTCATATTTCTGTCTGTCATATTTCTGTCTGTCATATTTCTGTCTGTCATATTTCTGTCTGTCATTTTTCTGTCTGTCATATTTTTGTCTGTCATATTTTTGTCTGTCATATTTCTGTCTGTCATATTTCTCTCTGTCATATTTTTGTCTGTCATATTTCTGTCTGTCAAATTTATATCTGTCATATTCCTGTCTGTCATATTTCTGTCTGTCATATTTCTGTCTGTCATATTTCTGTCTGTCATATTTCTGTCTGTCAAATTTCTGTCTGTCATATTTTTGTCTGTCTTATTTCTGTCTGTCTTATTTTTGTCTGTCGTATTTTTGTCTGTTTTATTTTTGTCTGTCATATTTCTGTCTGTCATTTTTCTGTCTGTCATATTTTTGTCTGTCATATTTTTGTCTGTCATATTTCTGTCTGTCATATTTCTGTCTGTCATATTTTTGTCTGTCATATTTCTGTCTGTCAAATTTATATCTGTCATATTCCTGTCTGTCATATTTCTGTCTGTCATATTTCTGTCTGTCATATTTCTGTCTGTCAAATTTCTGTCTGTCATATTTTTGTCTGTCTTATTTCTGTCTGTCTTATTTTTGTCTGTTTTATTTTTGTCTGTCATATTTCTGTCTGTCATATTTTTGTCTGTCATATTTTTGTCTGACATATTTCTGTCTGTCAAATTTATATCTGTCATATTCCAGTCTGTCATATTTCTGTCTGTCATATTTCTGTCTTTAATATTTCTGTCTGTCATATTTCTGTCTGTCAAATTTCTGTCTGTCATATTTTTGTCTGTCTTATTTTTGTCTGTCATATTTCTGTCTGTCATATTTCTGTCTGTCATATTTTTGTCTGTCATATTTATATCTGTCATATTTCTGTCTGTCATATTTCTGTCTGTCATATTTCTGTCTGTCATATTTCTGTCTGTCATTTTTCTGTCTGTCATATTTTTGTCTGTCATATTTTTGTCTGTCATATTTCTGTCTGTCATATTTCTCTCTGTCATATTTTTGTCTGTCATATTTCTGTCTGTCAAATTTATATCTGTCATATTCCTGTCTGTCATATTTCTGTCTGTCATATTTCTGTCTGTCATATTTCTGTCTGTCATATTTCTGTCTGTCAAATTTCTGTCTGTCATATTTTTGTCTGTCTTATTTCTGTCTGTCTTATTTTTGTCTGTTTTATTTTTGTCTGTCATATTTCTGTCTGTCAAATTTATATCTGTCATATTCCTGTCTGTCATATTTCTGTCTGTCATATTTCTGTCTGTCATATTTCTGTCTGTCATATTTCTGTCTGTCAAATTTCTGTCTGTCATATTTTTGTCTGTCTTATTTCTGTCTGTCTTATTTTTGTCTGTTTTATTTTTGTCTGTCATATTTCTGTCTGTCATATTTTTGTCTGTCATATTTTTGTCTGACATATTTCTGTCTGTCAAATTTATATCTGTCATATTCCAGTCTGTCATATTTCTGTCTGTCATATTTCTGTCTTTCATATTTCTGTCTGTCATATTTCTGTCTGTCAAATTTCTGTCTGTCATATTTTTGTCTGTCTTATTTTTGTCTGTCATATTTCTGTCTGTCATATTTCTGTCTGTCATATTTTTGTCTGTCATATTTATATCTGTCATATTTCTGTCTGTCATATTTCTGTCTGTCATATTTCTGTCTGTCATATTTCTGTCTGTCATTTTTCTGTCTGTCATATTTTTGTCTGTCATATTTTTGTCTGTCATATTTCTGTCTGTCATATTTCTCTCGGTCATATTTTTGTCTGTCATATTTCTGTCTGTCAAATTTATATCTGTCATATTCCTGTCTGTCATATTTCTGTCTGTCATATTTCTGTCTGTCATATTTCTGTCTGTCATATTTCTGTCTGTCAAATTTCTGTCTGTCATATTTTTGTCTGTCTTATTTCTGTCTGTCTTATTTTTGTCTGTTTTATTTTTGTCTGTCATATTTCTGTCTGTCATATTTTTGTCTGTCATATTTTTGTCTGACATATTTCTGTCTGTCAAATTTATATCTGTCATATTCCAGTCTGTCATATTTCTGTCTGTCATATTTCTGTCTTTCATATTTCTGTCTGTCATATTTCTGTCTGTCAAATTTCTGTCTGTCATATTTTTGTCTGTCTTATTTTTGTCTGTCATATTTCTGTCTGTCATATTTCTGTCTGTCATATTTTTGTCTGTCATATTTATATCTGTCATATTTCTGTCTGTCATATTTCTGTCTGTCATATTTCTGTCTGTCATATTTCTGTCTGTCATTTTTCTGTCTGTCATATTTTTGTCTGTCATATTTTTGTCTGTCATATTTCTGTCTGTCATATTTCTGTCTGTCATATTTTTGTCTGTCATATTTCTGTCTGTCAAATTTATATCTGTCATATTCCTGTCTGTCATATTTCTGTCTGTCATATTTCTGTCTGTCATATTTCTGTCTGTCATATTTCTGTCTGTCAAATTTCTGTCTGTCATATTTTTGTCTGTCTTATTTCTGTCTGTCTTATTTTTGTCTGTTTTATTTTTGTCTGTCATATTTCGGTCTGTCATATTTTTGTCTGTCATATTTTTGTCTGACATATTTCTGTCTGTCAAATTTATATCTGTCATATTCCAGTCTGTCATATTTCTGTCTGTCATATTTCTGTCTTTAATATTTCTGTCTGTCATATTTCTGTCTGTCAAATTTCTGTCTGTCATATTTTTGTCTGTCTTATTTTTGTCTGTCATATTTCTGTCTGTCATATTTCTGTCTGTCATATTTTTGTCTGTCATATTTATATCTGTCATATTTCTGTCTGTCATATTTCTGTCTGTCATATTTCTGTCTGTCATATTTCTGTCTGTCATTTTTCTGTCTGTCATATTTTTGTCTGTCATATTTTTGTCTGTCATATTTCTGTCTGTCATATTTCTCTCTGTCATATTTTTGTCTGTCATATTTCTGTCTGTCAAATTTATATCTGTCATATTCCTGTCTGTCATATTTCTGTCTGTCATATTTCTGTCTGTCATATTTCTGTCTGTCATATTTCTGTCTGTCAAATTTCTGTCTGTCATATTTTTGTCTGTCTTATTTCTGTCTGTCTTATTTTTGTCTGTCTTATTTTTGTCTGTTTTATTTTTGTCTGTCATATTTCTGTCTGTCATTTTTCTGTCTGTCATATTTTTGTCTGTCATATTTTTGTCTGTCATATTTCTGTCTGTCATATTTCTGTCTGTCATATTTTTGTCTGTCATATTTCTGTCTGTCAAATTTATATCTGTCATATTCCTGTCTGTCATATTTCTGTCTGTCATATTTCTGTCTGTCATATTTCTGTCTGTCATATTTCTGTCTGTCAAATTTCTGTCTGTCATATTTTTGTCTGTCTTATTTCTGTCTGTCTTATTTTTGTCTGTTTTATTTTTGTCTGTCATATTTCTGTCTGTCATATTTTTGTCTGTCATATTTTTGTCTGACATATTTCTGTCTGTCAAATTTATATCTGTCATATTCCAGTCTGTCATATTTCTGTCTGTCATATTTCTGTCTTTAATATTTCTGTCTGTCATATTTCTGTCTGTCAAATTTCTGTCTGTCATATTTTTGTCTGTCTTATTTTTGTCTGTCATATTTCTGTCTGTCATATTTCTGTCTGTCATATTTTTGTCTGTCATATTTATATCTGTCATATTTCTGTCTGTCATATTTCTGTCTGTCATATTTCTGTCTGTCATATTTCTGTCTGTCATTTTTCTGTCTGTCATATTTTTGTCTGTCATATTTTTGTCTGTCATATTTCTGTCTGTCATATTTCTCTCTGTCATATTTTTGTCTGTCATATTTCTGTCTGTCAAATTTATATCTGTCATATTCCTGTCTGTCATATTTCTGTCTGTCATATTTCTGTCTGTCATATTTCTGTCTGTCATATTTCTGTCTGTCAAATTTCTGTCTGTCATATTTTTGTCTGTCTTATTTCTGTCTGTCTTATTTTTGTCTGTTTTATTTTTGTCTGTCATATTTCTGTCTGTCAAATTTATATCTGTCATATTCCTGTCTGTCATATTTCTGTCTGTCATATTTCTGTCTGTCATATTTCTGTCTGTCATATTTCTGTCTGTCAAATTTCTGTCTGTCATATTTTTGTCTGTCTTATTTCTGTCTGTCTTATTTTTGTCTGTTTTATTTTTGTCTGTCATATTTCTGTCTGTCATATTTTTGTCTGTCATATTTTTGTCTGACATATTTCTGTCTGTCAAATTTATATCTGTCATATTCCAGTCTGTCATATTTCTGTCTGTCATATTTCTGTCTTTCATATTTCTGTCTGTCATATTTCTGTCTGTCAAATTTCTGTCTGTCATATTTTTGTCTGTCTTATTTTTGTCTGTCATATTTCTGTCTGTCATATTTCTGTCTGTCATATTTTTGTCTGTCATATTTATATCTGTCATATTTCTGTCTGTCATATTTCTGTCTGTCATATTTCTGTCTGTCATATTTCTGTCTGTCATTTTTCTGTCTGTCATATTTTTGTCTGTCATATTTTTGTCTGTCATATTTCTGTCTGTCATATTTCTCTCGGTCATATTTTTGTCTGTCATATTTCTGTCTGTCAAATTTATATCTGTCATATTCCTGTCTGTCATATTTCTGTCTGTCATATTTCTGTCTGTCATATTTCTGTCTGTCATATTTCTGTCTGTCAAATTTCTGTCTGTCATATTTTTGTCTGTCTTATTTCTGTCTGTCTTATTTTTGTCTGTTTTATTTTTGTCTGTCATATTTCTGTCTGTCATATTTTTGTCTGTCATATTTTTGTCTGACATATTTCTGTCTGTCAAATTTATATCTGTCATATTCCAGTCTGTCATATTTCTGTCTGTCATATTTCTGTCTTTCATATTTCTGTCTGTCATATTTCTGTCTGTCAAATTTCTGTCTGTCATATTTTTGTCTGTCTTATTTTTGTCTGTCATATTTCTGTCTGTCATATTTCTGTCTGTCATATTTATATCTGTCATATACTGACCTTTTCATTCTAATAATAATTTCAATATACGAACTTGCATCAATTAAAACTATACCTTTTCCAATTGAAGTTCCTCCAAATGAAATATCATTTCATCAAAGTGAAATATAATTTCATCAAAGTGAAATATAATTTCATCAAAGTGAAATATAACTTCATCAAAGTGAAAAAACATTTCATCAAAGTGAAATAACAATTCCTCCAAGTGAACTATCAATTCCTCCAAATGAAATAGCGTTTCCTCCAAATGAAATATCATTTCAGCAGAATAAAAATCGAATCAATACGCAGTCAATTAAATTTATTACGTGAAATATTACATGAAATTTATTAACATGATATTTATTTACATGAAATTTATTAACATGATATTTATTTACATGAAATTTATTCACATATAAATTTATTTACATGAAATTTATTCACATATAAATTTATTTACATGAAATTTATTTAGATATAAATTTAGGTTCTAGGTATATTCCACCCCGCTATATTCAACCCCTGTAAATTCCACCCCAGGTATATTCCACACCCTCTGACAATGCTCATTTGGGTGACAATAAAAGTCTAAAGATTTTACTTTTTGATGGCCATTTGTTAAATAATTCGTACCAATGAAAAAATAACTCAGACGATATCCTGAGACATTTAGACAATATTTAATAATAAAATTACAAATATTCTAAATATGGTAGTTTTTTTCAAAGTATACGTGTTGAAAAAGTTAATATTAATACCTTTTTACCATGAAACTGCACATGTGCTCCCACAACAATGGTTGGATGAGGTGTGGAAAGGGTCGACTGGCAGAGACAACACACTCAGTGTTTTCGCTCTTTGCTAATAAGTTACTGTTTTGGATTCTAAGACTAAATTCCCCGTGATCAAAATCTCTCATTGTGAAAAAAGACAATTACTTCTCAGTCTTGAAACCCTGTGCAATAACCCCCCTTCCCCATCAAAAAAATCCTGGTTAAAAAAACATGTAAAAAAGCCTTCGGTCAAAAACCACAACTTTTACAAGAAGTTAAAATTCCAAATGAAATAAATAAACAATAAATACTATATGACATCATATTACAATTAATATCGCTGTTGTGTTGGCGATAGTGTAAAAAATCAGCTTGAGATTGAAAATCTAAATACCTCAACTGATAAATGCGTTCAAACAACCTTTCTTTCTGCTGTTCTGTCACATGTGTAGTGAAAAATTTAATTTTTGTGATTAGCCAGCAAAATGTATAATTTGATACAGTGAAAATGCAAGTTACCTAGCATTACATATAATATTAATGAATGACTAATATTAATAAGTTAATAACTAAACAAACCTAACCCGTGTAGTGGGGTGGAATTTACCGGGGTGGAATATACCTAGGGTGGAATATACTGGGGTGGAATATACCGGGGTGGAATATACCTATGATGCAATATACCGGGGTGGAAAATACCGAGGTGGAATATACCAGTCACCATAAATCTATTTACATGAAATTTATTTGCATGAAATTTATTTACATGAAATTTATTTGCATGAAATTTATTTGCATGAAATTTATTTACATGAAATTTATTAACATGAATTTATTTACATGAATTTAATTTCATTTAGTCTTCTTTGCATCAATTAACTACATAATATTTTTTTATATATATTTAATTTTACATATTTTTCAAGTTTACTTATATACTACCGCATTAATTTTAGCGGCTTATTAATAGTAAAAGAAAAAATATGCAAATAATAATAAATAAAATATATGAAAAATGTATCAAAAATAAATTTAAATAATTAATTACTAAAAAAATTAATGAAAAATTATGTAACAATTATATGTGAATTTTTTTCATGTAAACAAATTTTATATATATTTTTTTATGTAAATAAATTTCATGTGAATAAATATCATGTAAATAAATTTCATGTGAATAAATTTCATGTGAATAAATTTCATGTAAATAAATTTCATGTAAATAAATTTCATGTAAATAAATTTCATGTAAATAAATTTCATGTAAATAAATTTCATGTAAATAAATTTCATGTAAATAAATTTCATGTAAATAAATATGTTAATAAATTTCATGTAATATTTCACGTAATAATTTTAATTGACTGCGTATTGATTCGATTTTTATTCTGCTGAAATGATATTTCATTTGGAGGAAACGCTATTTCATTTGGAGGAATTGATAGTTCACTTGGAGGAATTGTTATTTCACTTTGATGAAATGTTTTTTCACTTTGATGAAGTTATATTTCACTTTGATGAAATGTTATTTCACTTTGATGAAATTATATTTCACTTTGATGAAATTATATTTCACTTTGATGAAATGTTATTTCATTTGGAGGAACTTCAATTGGAAAAGGTATAGTCATTTATTTCATAAATATATCTTTCCTATTGATAACACTTCAGTTTTTGGCAGATGATAATACAGTCTTATTTATACATATGAATATTTTTTATAAACTTCAATTTCACAAAAAAGTGAAAACAATTAAGATGTTTGTCTCATTATGTAATTATTGATTAACATAAAACTTTCTCCAATATTTAGTTACTAATTTCTAGCAAAATAGTTCTCCATTAAAATACTAACACCATTCCTCGAAATGGAAATGGCAAATCAAACAAATAAATCTCTTCCTAATCGTGTGTTTGGTATATTTTAGATATAAGTGATGCCGATTGGTACTTTAGAACACCACGACATTTTGTATTACTATATTACTATATAAAAAACTATCGTTATGATTTATTAATCTTTTACATTATTATGCACCGAAGAATTCATTGTTAAATCCAGTTGATGCCTTAATTACTATAGTCTAATATTTCAGGTTTAAAGTCAATATCACTAAATGTAAAAAAAATTCTCATTAAGTATTCTATAACAAGTTAATTAATTACTGTTACTTAGTTTCTTTTATAATTTTATCATTTATTTCTTATTATATCTGTTTCTTATTAATATATCACTTAAATTTAATAGCTGTCAATTAGGAATATTTTTTATCATTTCTCTATTTTGAATCGTCCAGTAGAAATTCTAACGATGAACTAAATTGCAATAAAGAATTCACCAGGTTCAACATAGATCATTTATTTGATCATTATAATCAATTTTTGCATCATGCATAATTTCTTAAATAAAATATTCTGTTGAAATTATTCACTATAACCAATAATATAATAATAATTATCTCTAGGATACATATACAAGAAATAAATACTCTGGATTTTGTATCCATGGTACATAACAATGGAAAAATACTATGGAATGGGTATTCATGATACAATCAACTCAAAGTAAGACTCTGTAATTGGTATCCATGATACGCTCCATTGAATAGAAGAATCTGAAATTGGTATCCATGAAACATTCTAAGAAGACTCAAGAATTAGTATCTACGATACACTAGACTAAAAATAATAATGTGGAATTCGTATCCACGATACACTAGACAAGAAAGAATACTCTGGAGATGCGTAAATAATTTACGGATGAGTTCACACAAAAGCTGAGGCGAGACAAAAACTTTCTTTTGTTCAGAAAAGAAGATGAAAAGTGTAATCAGAGTAATTACGCCTCGCAATGGAGCCTCGACAGGAATTCAATAGGGTGTATATTACTCTAAATATATACTATGGTGTAATAATTCAATAGAGTGTATAATGCTTTAAATATATACTATGGTGTAATAATTCAATAGGGTGTATATTGCTCTAAATATATACTATGGTGTAATAATTCAATAGAGTGTATAATGCTTTAAATATATACTATGGTGTAATAATTCAATAGAGTGTATAATGCTCTGAATATATACTATGGTGTAATAATTCAATAGAGTGTATAATGCTTTAAATATATACTATGGTGTAATAATTCAATAGAGTGTATAATGCTCTGAATATATACTATGGTGTAATAATTCAATAGAGTGTATAATGCTCTGAATATATACTATGGTGTAATAATTCAATAGAGTGTATAATGCTCTGAATATATACTACGGTGTAATAATTCAATAGAGAGTATAATGCTCTGAATATATACTATGGTGTAATAATTCAATAGAGTGTATAATGCTCTGAATATATACTACGGTGTAATAATTCAATAGAGAGTATAATGCTCTGAATATATACCCCACGTTCCACTCTATTAGCTTAAAGACGTTGTTATTTATAAATCCTCAATTATCACTGGAAAGGAGCTAGTACTTCTATGGTATACATTAGTTGTATATGAAACGCTGCTATAAATTTTCAGTTCGGTCTGAATTGTAATTTCCAATTCACTAATGTTTAAACATTTTAATAACTTATAAAAAATAACTTTTCAGCTACGTAAGAGTTTTATTATTATATGATATAATTTTACAATGTTTATTTATGCAAAAATGGTTTATATTGCAAAAGCCAACATATAATTAAATAATTAATATCTTACATAATATCCTTTCTTTTGGAAAACAATTACAATAATTCTCTTATCGACTGATCCTGGCAGTATCTTATTTTAGAACGAAGCATATTTTTGTCATTTTGGATAAGGTTCAAATCGGGATAGCTTTGTGGTCAGGCCGTCAAATGGTCTCATTTCAAGTTTATCGATGATGAGAATGTCTGTGTTGCCTTATCAGAGTAGGACGGGGTATTGTTATACTGAAATATCCACTTATGTCGCCTCTGTAGTGGTACGTTTACTAACTATTGAAGCGAAACCTTCTCAAAAAGCTGACAATAGACCATGTAAGTAATTTTTACGTTATCAGGCACTCGAACAAGATCAACCAGCTTATTTTCAATTATACCTTCGGAAATCATTTAAACTTCCTCTACTCTGTTGGTGACGAAATGGAGATAACGCTCTTTGCTGCTTCCAACGCAACATTTCCCCCATCCATCAGGCCAGTCCAGAGTTGCTCTGGTTTCATCAGTGAATATTACTATTTTCATAAATGTCTCCATATTCTGTATCACCCATTGCAACCGCAATTCCTCCTGTCTGTGATTCAGAGGGGGTCGTTTTTCAGGCGAAATGCAATGCTTATCCTCATGACTCTCAGCAACAGGCGCATCTTGTTGATTTTGAGACTTCTGTCATTTTTCCTTCAGTAAGAATTGCTTTCCATGTTCACCTTGGATTTTTCAACAGCTGCCTCTTCACAAAACGAAGGTCTCAGGTAGTCACTGTTTTCATGACACTAGATTCCAACCAAGTTTTCTTTGGCGGAGGGTCATCTACAAACGCTCTACTGTGTCAACATGGCGGCCAATAGACTGGGCTATCACTTTAGGAGGAGTTCCTTTAGCTATAACTTTGACAATGACAGCTTTTTCAGCTTCAGTGGGATACTATCCCAATGTCCAAAAAAATAGTCAGCAGTTTATAGCGTAGGTAAACAAATGAAGTTCATAGGAAAGTGTTGCCATACGAATTAGAGTCTGCACCAAAATATACAAAATGGTTCGTAAAGTGCAAATACCTGAAACATTGAAAAAATGGGTGAAGTTAATAACATGGTACGGGGTGTATACTTTGTTATTATGAGTTACATAGAGTGTTAAAAGAGAGCTAACACTTCGTGTCAGACGATGAGCGAAAACAAAATAATTTAAATTATATTTAATGACGTGCATTAAATGAATGCCCGCTGCTTATGAATGACCTTGACCTTGACCTGTAACTTGTTTGCTTCCAAAATCTGATAAACTGGTTCTCGGATGTTAACCTTCGTCCCACCAAAGTTTCAGACAATTTAGTTAATTTTTTTTTGATCTATAAATGACCTTGACCTTTGACCTGATCGCTCTTAAAATCTAAAAAACCGGTTCCCAAAATATAACAAAATAGTAACTGGAAAATGACAAATCGTCCCACCAAATTCTGAGCAATTTGGTTGAAGACTTTTTGAGTTATTCGAATAACAAGATGACAAATAAAGAAATAAATGCTGCCTAAAATATAAAATTATGCTATCTACGAAGATATACTGTCCTGATAATTTTAATCAGATCAAAAAAAAAGAAAAGTTTAATTAGGATTATTTTCGTATAATTTCCTGGTTCCAAATGAATTAATACAGTATTTATAGATTCAAAGTTTAAAAGGATTACATTCTCCTATTTACACAAACTCAGAGAATTAGATCCAGCTCTTTCCTTATCACATTGGAGCAAACAGAGGAATAATAAAGGAATAGAAGGAAATATTATTCTATTTCACCATCCATGGGATATCTCAACTGTCCCCGTAGCATCAGAGACTCTCATTGTTCTCGTAATGAGATAAGTACCCTTGAAAATAAGGTTAAGTACCATAATAATAAAAGAAAGTGCTCCAGAAAGAAGAAAAAGTACCCATTATTTCCGACAACACAGAGAAAAGAAAATATAAGCGTACATTTTTACCTTCTTATTCGTGTAGCAAATTGTCTTTGCCACTATTTTGCTTCTTTTCCTAATAAAGTAAATTTAAAATTTAAAACAATTTATCTAATTTGACTGAAAATTATTTTAGTTGGGTTATATTATTTATGATTGCTTAAAATGATCAATTTTGTAATATAGATATTTTTTATTCATCAAATGATAATAATAATAATTCATAACTAATCATAAAATCAAAGGATTTCTCAATTCATTGGATTTTTCTTATTAACATGATAGGTTTTTAATTTGAGAATAATAATTATACTATATGTACCTTTTTAATTTAAAAGTATTTATACTATTTACTTCTCACACGAGATGATCCAATAAGAGAAAGTTTTAGTTCTAGTTACTATCGTTGTTATTGCATCGTAAAAGACACGTGGGTAAATGTTGTGAGTGCTTTAGTGTAATATCTACAGTTGTTATTGTGGGTAAATGTTGTGAGTGCTTTAGTGTAATATCTACAGTTGTTATTGTGGGTAAATGTTGTGAGTGCTTTAGTGTAATATCTTCAGTTGTTATTGCGGGTAAATGTTGTGAGTGCTTTAGTGTAATATCTACAGTTGTTATTGTGGGTAAATGTTGTGAGTGCTTTAGTGTAATATCCACAGTTGTTATTGTGGGTAAATGTTGTGAGTGCTTTAGTGTAATATCTACAGTTGTTATTGTGGGTAAATGTTGTGAGTGCTTTAGTGTAATATCTACAGTTGTTATTGTGGGTAGACTGAGGGAACCGGTTAGAAGGGAGAGAATGAATTTATTAAAAAGTCATACGGTTTCATAATGTTGGTGAATCTTTTCTGTGATTGTAAAATATTCAATTTAGATAAACTAGCTTACGATATTCAGACTGTTATACAATTTCATGCATTAGTTATTTATAATATACAGATAGTTTGATATAACTTGTCAAAGTGGGTGATTACTTCATTAGATTAAACACTAAACTTAATAAAGAAAGAGGTAGAGTTAAACATTCACTTCTCACTTGAATTGATGAGTATGTATGGTGCGCAGAGATACGTAACGGTCCTGGAATGTATGTATGGAGAAGATGTTTATTTGAAAAACTATAATAAAGACTTTAAATTCTCAATATTTCGTGTAATAAATATAACATTATTTACAATCACGTTTATAGTCCCATTCTGAACCACTTCTCATAAAACGTACAACAATAAACGGGGAAAAGAGCTATTAAAAAATGCCGTAATGCCGGTTTGCAAAATAACACTATCAACGACTGCAAATTGGACCATTTACTTTGTCGATATTGTATGTTTTTATTCCCAATACCCAAACCTGGTGCTTTTATGTTCAAATATGAAAAAAATGTCATGAAACTTGAAATAAAACCTAAATTGAATTGCAAAAAAGATTTTTGAGATATCAATGATTGTTCATAAATGAAAAACACGCATGATATTAATGTTCTGTATTTATGATAAATTGCAGAGAATAAATTATTACTTAAAAGTGTTTATTTTTTCCATACTGATCCTTTTCTCATCAGTCCACAGAGTGGCAAACTAATTAACTGAACTTGTGTTTTTCCCACCGAAGCTGAGTGTAGAGAAAATAGCACTGTTTTGTTGCAGAGAAGTTGCTTCAGTATTTCTATGTGTGGAGACCCTCTAAGCTGCAGAGTTTATTAGGCTATTCCCTGTCCTTCTTCTGTGCAGATAAAACCTACTGAATGAAGGACAGAAAACCATCATCTGAAACTATACCAAAAGACATGATACTTATTGGCTACTACCTACTGAATGATGACCAGAAAACCATCATCTGAAACTATACCAAAAGACACGATACTTATTGGCTACTACCTACTGAATGATGGCCAGAAAACCATCATCTGAAACTATACCAAAAGACATGATACTTATTGGCTAATACCTACTGAATGATGACCAGAAAACCATCATCTGAAACTATACCAAAAGACACGATACTTACTGGCTACTACCTACTGGATGATGGCCAGAAAACCATCATCTGAAACTATACCAAAAGACACGATACTTACTGGCTACTACCTACTGAATGATGGCCAGAAAACCATCATCTGATGTTCTTTATTTTCTGTATTCAGATGTTCTAATTTCGACACTAATAATTTTAGTTGCCTACTATATCCCTAAATTTATTTGGTAAAACTTTACCGCAAAATAGATAAGTCTCATGATTGTCACCGTCTGGTGGTAGGTAACGATGCCAACTGGAGCTACTTTCTATTCTGACTTCTTCTTCAAGATACTTTATATTATCTTTTTATCCCCTGGTTTAGCAAATTCTATCCAATTATAGAGTTGATGGATAATTTCTCTGCTAAATTAAGTTCTAATTAAGAGACTCTGAACAAATTAGTGTTACCAGAGGAAGGATAAATCTAAATCAATTGTTTGCTGCAGACAAATAACAATTATTCTTGCCGGGTACTGAGAGAGAGTCTCTATTGACCAAACAATTCTTTCTACCAAACTGAATAAGTATTCTGTGGGACAAAAATGTATCTACTCTCACTATTAAAGAATTAGTATATAATTAATTAAAGTTATAATAATATAAAGTTATGTTTGAAGTTTTTAATGTTATGAATATTATCCATCTGTGAAAAAATATACGTTACTCATGTTTTCCAATCTGAGTAAGTTGGTAAATTAGAATGATATTTGCCTCTCTATTCAGTAATGTAAACTCTACATAATTTCTGATCGTATCCATTTAATATATGTAAGATATTGCAGCGTTTCCAATTAATTCGCCACATATTTTGTGCCTATTTTTCTGGTCAGGGAATTGAGTCTAGCCGCATTGCCCTAAAAGCTGGAAAGCAATCAGCTAAGTCCTGCCTTCTTATTTCCTTCCTCTTATTGAAATGACATTTTCATGCTATTTTTATATCTTTGTGAATTTGGTATTAAATTAAAAATCTTTAATATCTGTTCAAATTTTCATATTTCCAAATAATCGGACTTTTTCTCATTCTGTTAACCGAAAATCTCGACATTTATTAAATTTTGAATACTTATATTTTAAGTGTCAACTTTGCATTAAATATTTAGCAATGAAGCTATGTGTGGTTAGGATCTTTAACTCATGTTAAGTGTAGTAATATTTAAAACGCAAAATTTGTATTAAATATTTAACAATGGAACGATAGGTGGTTAGGATCTGCAGTTTATGTTAAATGTGATAATATTAATTTTAATGCACAAATTGTGAAGTAAATATTTTCTATTTTCTATTTGAAATATGGAGGGATACTGATAAGCTGTATCCATGCTACCATGTCACCTTCACGTGGAGGGATACTGATAAGCTGTATCCATGCTACCATGTCACCTTCACGTGAAGGGATACTGATAAGCTGTATCCATGCTACCATGTCACCTTCACGTGGAGGGATACTGATAAGCTGTATCCATGCTACCATGTCACCTTCACGTGGAGGGATACTGATAAGTTGTATCCATGCTACCATGTCACCTTCACGTGGAGGGATACTGATAAGCTGTATCCATGCTACCATGTCACCTTCACGTGAAGGGATACTGATAAGCTGTATCCATGCTACCATGTCACCTTCACGTGGAGGGATACTGATAAGTTGTATCCATGCTACCATGTCACCTTCACGTGAAGGGATACTGATAAGCTGTATCCATGCTACCATGTCACCTTCACGTGAAGGGATACTGATAAGTTGTATCCATGCTACCATGTCACCTTCACGTGGAGGGATACTGATAAGCTGTATCCATGCTACCATGTCACCTTCACGTGAAGGGATACTGATAAGCTGTATCCATGCTACCATGTCACCTTCACGTGAAGGGATACTGATAAGCTGTATCCATGCTACCATGTCACCTTCACGTGAAGGGATACTGATAAGTTGTATCCATGCTACCATGTCACCTTCACGTGGAGGGATACTGATAAGTTGTATCCATGCTACCATGTCACCTTCACGTGAAGGGATACTGATAAGCTGTATCCATGCTACCATGTCACCTTCACGTCTCTCAGAGGAGACACTTGGCATCAATTTACATCAACCAATCAGCATCGAGTTACACCGTAAGATGACACTAAAGACGTAGATGCAAACTTAGAGAGTATCTTACACTCATAGTAAATAAATAGAGAAGTATACCAAGTACAATATTGGAACATCCGAAAATATTATTAGTGACGACACATAGATATTTTCCCATTTATTTAAATAAAAATGTGTTATTAATTAGTTAAATGTGCATTTTCATGGAAATCAACTTACATAAAAAAAATTTATGACGTTTTACACTCCAATAACTTATAATATTCACTTAGTAATACTTATAATATTTGAGAGTACTCTGTGCGACGTCATTTGTTTACATCGTTTCTGAAGAATCGATCATGTTCACCGTCAATGAATTCGAAACTTAGCATACTTCTCTATTCATTTACTACGCTTGCACTACTCTTATAGTTACTCACAAAATATTCTTGTTATAGAGTAGTCTCTGAGCTTTTACACTATAATTTCATTAACATGCATAAGAATACATTAATTCATCTCCAAAACACAACAATATGAACAAAAACTTGAAACTATACTCGGACACTTAATTAACCTCTCAGTACACGGAAAGTGGGTAGAAACAAATAATCAAGATAAATCAGTCAGAAATTATTAAAGTCAGATTAGTTCATCATAACGCCCACTTTCCTATTCCAATGAGTGTCCGGTTATAGCCACTGCTATTATGCAATTGAGTTGTCTGCCATTTCAGTAGACTATATTGAACTATGTTATATTATACTTAAGCTTATTAATTAGAAAATTTGCTTATCTAACCCAATTAGATTTTATGGTAATCAATTGTTGTAATTTAAATAATTACTAGATCACATGTAGTTTGTAGAATAGTCAGTAGGTCACCTGTGGGAAAATTCTACATGTGGGAATTCATGGGGTGACGATTCTACATGTTGATTCTAATTATATAATTTTATATTTATTTTTACTATGTTTATCAATCTTTTAACGTTACAGTAATGGAGGATAGCGGTAGAATTATTCTCTTCAACCACGAGGTTTTTATTTTATTTCTTTTATTATTAGGAGTATATCCTAATAATATTCTGGATGATATTGCCTCCATCGAAAGAATATATCTTTTTCCAAGTAAAACCCGTTCGATTTAATGGATTATCTGTGTTACATTAGAATATAGCTCAAGCTTTTATAAGAAGACTTATAATTCATGGAGATTTTGCCATCAATCTTTGGCCCTAATGGAATTGCAAAAAATATGATATGAATAAATACATAGAGAGACGAAAGTGATGGGGAGTGTTGAGAGTGATGGGGAGTGTAGAGAGTGATGGGGAGTGTAGAGAGTGATGGGGAGTGTAGAGAGTGATGGGGAGTGTAGAGAGTGATGGGGAGTGTAGAGAGTGATGGGGAGTGTAGAGAGTGATGGGGAGTGTAGAGAGTGATGGGGAGTGTAGAGAGTGATGGGGAGTGTAGAGAGTGATGGGGAGTGTAGAGAGTGATGGGGAGTGTAGAGAGTGATGGGGAGTGTAGAGAGTGATGGGGAGTGTAGAGAGTGATGGGGAGTGTAGAGAGAGATGGGGAGTGTAGAGAGTGATGGGGAGTGTAGAGAGTGATGGGGAGAGTAGAGAGTGATGGGGAGTGTAGAGAGTGATGGGGAGTGTAGAGAGTGATGGGGAGTGTAGAGAGTGATGGGGAGTGATAGGGAGTGATGGGGAGTGTAGAGAGTGATGGGGAGTGTAGAGAGTGATGGGGAGTGTAGAGAGTGATGGGGAGTGTAGAGAGTGATGGGGAGTGTAGACAGTGATGGGGAGTGATGGGGAGTGTAGAGAGTGATGGGGAGTGTAGAGAGTGATGGGGAGTGTAGAGAGTGATGGGGAGTGTAGAGAGTGATGGGGAGTGTGGAGAGTGATGAGGAGTGTAATTTTTGATAATTGAATTCATTATATAAACAAATAACAATTATGATATAAGATGATTTTTTTAAATATGATAAAAAATAAACTGTTGATATCCTCTACTGAATAAATTGAAAACATACAAAAATTCCTTGTATAGAAATATTTAGCTGGATTTTTTCATGAATATTTTTCATATATTATTAATTAACGGGCAAATTTGGTAAAATTTCAAAACCATTCGTTAGTAAAGGGTCTACTGCCCCATAGACTCGATGAGAAATGAAATTAGTGTGAAATGAGTAATAGTTCTAAAATCTATTTTAAAGTTAGATTCTTTGGCTGATATAATCAAGGTTATTCTTTCTTTCTAATATATTATTTATCTTCTTTAAGCTTCAATTACCTTCTCCATTACGCTAACAGTACTATAGATAGAGCTATTTGATCATCTTAGTTATTAGTTACAAAAAGTGGTACCGACCATATAAACATGAAATATTTTTGAGTTGGTCAGAAATATCAGACAAGAATTGTTAGATTGTTTTTCGATGAGCTCATTGTAACAGTGCTCTAACTCTGTCTCATTGTAACAGTGCTTTAACTCTACCTCATTGTAACAGTGCTCTAACTGTACCTCATTGTAACAGTGCTTTAACTCTACCTCATTGTAACAGTGCTCTAACTGTACCTCATTGTAACAGTGCTTTAACTCTACCTCATTGTAACAGTACTTTAACTCTACCTCATTGTAACAGTGCTCTAACTGTACCTCATTGTAACAGTGCTTTAACTCTACCTCATTGTAACAGTGATTTAACTCTACCTCATTGTAACAGTGATTTAACTCTGTCTCATTGTAACAGTGC
This sequence comes from Caprella mutica, assembly GCA_947561585.1. Taxonomy (NCBI): domain Eukaryota; kingdom Metazoa; phylum Arthropoda; class Malacostraca; order Amphipoda; family Caprellidae; genus Caprella; species Caprella mutica. The sequence goes on along the minus strand of CANNZV010000323.1, from coordinate 179,724 downwards.
TTTAACTCTACCTCATTGTAACAGTGCTTTAACTCTACCTCATTGTAACAGTGCTCTAACTCTACCTCATTGTAACAGTGCTTTAACTCTACCTCATTGTAACAGTGATTTAACTGTACCTCATTGTACACAATTATCTAATATTTCGTAATGAAAAGCTAAGACCACAAACCGAAAGGATTATTTTGTAAGCATCATTATTGTGATTGTAAATATTTCTCATTATCTTCTTTTCTAATCAAGGAAGTAATTAGCGATTAGGGAAATGGTTATTGTGATGGTTATATTTCCTTCACAAGAAACAAGATCAACTGTTATACAAAAAGAGATTGTATTAGTTGCCTCTTCATTTCCCTCAACTGATTTCAATCTCCTATTCATTTGATACAGAGAATATAACTTGAATTAATGAATTTTTTTTAAATAAAAAGTAAAATTACCTTCCCATTATCATACTAAGAATACATTTTTTTACGATCATTTTTTATACTTACAATATATAAAAAATAATTCCATCAAATTTCAATCTTTTAACATGATTTTTTTACGTTTCTATAGTTAGTAAGTAATCAGAATCTATGGTTATAAGAACATAAACATTGATCAGATAATATTTTTCACATTTACGTAACGTTTTTGACAATCAATAGACAGTACAATGTTTCATTATTTCGAAACATCCACACACTAATGTGTAAGGCTTTCAAGTCCCTTCTCCGTATCCAAAGAAAAGTAAATACAATTACTTGAGGCCAAGTTCAAGTGGTCTGACATTATTTTTTGCTTTCCTTTTCATTTAATTTTTCGACACAACTGAACTGCTAAAAACGTTTAAAAGGAACAGTTTTATTTTTGTTTGTAGTTTCTTATTTGACGTATATAATTTGTTCAGACACAAATAATGATTTATTTGTATTTTTTTCGTACTTCAGCTAAATAAAGCAGTAGAAGTAATGGAAGAAAAGTCAATTTACTTCCCGTTATTACTTCACAAAAATCAACACCGAGAAATTGCCTCTGATCCATGTTGGCCGAAATCCAATCTATCAGATCGTCGAACGACGATTCGAACGGTTCTTTTGAGAGCTACGAATCGTGCTTTGGAGATTGAAAATTTCCCGCCAAACACTTAGTCCGTCATTCCTGAAACTCTCAGTTCGATATTTGGGTTTTTGAGCTGAGGAGTACATTAAAATACGAAGAGGACTGCAAGAGTTGATGTTGACACGAAGTGGACATCAGTTGTAGTGAGAAGTGATGGTCTCTGAAGTAAATAATAGTAATGGTCTCTGAAGTAAATAATAGTAATGGTCTCTGAAGTAAATAATAGTAATGGTCTCTGAAGTAAATAATAGTAATGGTCTCTGAAGTAAATAATAGTAATGGTCTCTGAAGTAAATAATAGTGATGGTCTCTGAAGTAAATAATAGTAATGGTCTCTGAAGTAAATAATAGTAATGGTCTCTGAAGTAAATAAAAGGACTGTGTCTAATAGTTGTGAAAAGAGAGATGAAATTTTAAATGTTTTTTCTCCCCATGTATCAACTGTTAGAAATATCTTGGTTATTAAGAACAGTTTGAAACATGAATAAGAAATAATATTCAGAAATAAATAAACACCGTTAAGTTCAGTTCCATTTCTCATGTTTAATTTCTCATTCCTTATTAATAATATTATCAAACGAACCAGTGAACATTGAAATGTTTGAGAGAATTCATCTTCTACAAACAATGATATTCAGAACTCAATCAATTATGCAGACTAGTAACAAAGGACACTTACTGTATTTTCGTTTATTTGAAGTCTGCTCGCCTGTGAACCAGTCTGATACCAGAAATGGAAATGACGTAGAACATATGTTGATGTTTTCTTCTTTAGCTTTATAATATAATAAAATATTATACAAACATTTCAAGAAAAAATTTTCTCGATCATGTTTTTAAAAAATGCTATAGCTGCAACTTAAACCGACAATTGATAATATTTATATTTTTTATGGAATAGCAATAAATTACCAAGATATTAAATATTTAATTCTCGATGTCCTTTGAATACTGGTGGAATTATCCAGTAAAATCACAGTCCATTTTCTCAATTAGTTAATAACTCACAATTCCTTCATTCTGGGCAATATATGACAGAGAGACATGAGTTACAATTTGGTAGCAGTTTCCCTAAAACAGAACATGAGTTTGTGCCTTCATTTTGCCAATGAATTTCATCGCTGAAGAGCTCACGCGTCGCATGGACCAAATAATGTCAGGGTCTCATTGCCAACATTTCCTCTGTGTTTCCCCTCTTGGAAATATGCTCTCCTAAATTTAGACTCTTTTTTAACTTCGTTAAGCTTTGCTATCTAACACGTGTACCTATTTCTTGCATCAGCCAAAAGATTTTGTAACAAGGTCAATATCTTTCACCATGAAATGATATTTCGATATCGTTCTCAATTTGAATTCTGTAGTTTTAGTTATACTAAATCAAACAGTGTGGAGATTGAAATTTCCAGTCTATAAAAAGCTGCACAAAACATTTAATCACAATTTAATATTTGGATAAAAAATCGATTTCAAAATGAAGAAGTAGCTTAGTTTTTATATCAATTTGCTTTTATAGTTGAATTTATTTATGGACATTTTTTATATTTATTTGGGGGAAATATATGGTAATTTGTGAGAGAATTATAGAAAGTCAAATAAAGCAACTACCATATTTGTTGCATATAGATCACTATTGGTTAATTAAATTCATTTTTTATGTCAATTTTATGTACCTATATTAGGAATATAAACCACCTACAGGTTACAATTTATCTTCTGGAAAAATCGCCTCAATATTGTTAGAACATGGCCAATAATGTTATAATGTTGTGACAATGTTGCACCATGAAACATTGCTAACTGAAATGTTATGCTCTTTTTAATGATGCAACTTATATCATTTTAACGTACTACCTTTTTTTTCTTCATTCTTGCCAAACCGCCAAATCTTCATCCTGTTTTACGATAGCTTGTTTCAGCAAAAAATACCATTGTTTTTCTTCAACCAATTCCATGATAGAATAAAATTCCAGGTGCCGGCGAAAAGATCTAAATCAGTTGCAGATGTTCTGTTGAAACTCAGATTCGATTTAGATTGTTTATTTGTAATTCAATGCATAACATGGAGTGGCAATTGTTAACATTAACAATAGAATGCTGGAAACAGTCTTGCAATGGTTAGGTAGAAGAGCTATATGTTAAATTGTGAAATTTGTTGATTGTTTCTTCTGGATTGCTTCTCTCTTTATTCTTTTAATGAACTAAAATATTATAGAATATTCTGGAAACAGAAAACAACATATTGTTTTTTTATATAAAGGTTTTATTTGTTTATCTCAATTGTTATTAATTAGTTACAGAATGGTATTTACCCTTTTATTTATTTTAAAAATTTGAAAAAAATGTCTGTTCAATTAACAGCTGCGTGCATCATATGATTTTTTTAATATTCCATTTCTTTCCCTTTAAAATATCATTTTACATAGAACTATTTAGATTTGCTTTTTTCTTCACGAACGCCCTGCAGTGCCCGATAGTACCTGTACAATCATTGATGATAGTACTTCACCACAACGGATAGTTCTCCGCCATTAACTATTTTCATAGTTTTTTCAATTGATATAAAAAAAACAGTAGGTGATCAAAATTACAGCTTATGATCCACATACTTCAACATTGCAGATGATAAGCAACCTCTGACTCTAACGCTTCATTGTCAAATAGGAATAATTAATCGATTGACCTTACACAACATATTTGTAATTATAAATGCTATTATCTCAATGAACAGGTGAAGAACCTTCAGAACCCGATAGTACCACTCCTCTACAATCATTGCTGATAGTACCACTCCTCTACAATCATTGCTGATAGTACCACTCCTCTACAATCATTGCTGATAGTACCACTCCTCTACAATCATTACTGATAGTACCACATTACTGATAGTACTAATCATTGCTGATAGTACCACATTACTGATAGTACTAATCATTGCTGATAATACCACTCCTCTACAATCATTGCTGATAGTACCACTCCTCTACAATCATTACTGATAGTACCACATTACTGATAGTACTAATCATTACTGATAGTACCACATTACTGATAGTACTAATCATTGCTGATAATACCACTCCTCTATAATCATTGCTGATAGTACCACTCCTCTACAATCATTACTGATAGTACCACATTACTGATAGTACTAATCATTGCTGATAATACCACTCCTCTACAATCATTACTGATGGTACCACATTACTGATAGTACTAATCATTGCTGATAGTACCTAACAATTCAATCCAAACGCTATTCGTTGGTCTCTCTCCAATGGTGACAATATTAATCTGCCTCTGAATGTAAGTTGGCTTCAACTGAGGTAATTAACAGTCATCTTTGTTGGCTCCGTTTGATTTACACTCAATTACAAAGAGTTAATCAATGGAGCGATATGGATGGAGAGAGGCTATTATAGGGTATATTAAATGACATTTATAGTTAGTAAAATCAATGAATTAATTCTTTGTCATAATTCTGATACATACGATTGCCATAATATCATTGAAAGGAAGAAAAGATAACACTATGATATCCTATAGGAAAAACAAAATGGAACGTTAGTGTTACGGAAACTAGAGCTGTTGAGATTTTGATCTTCATTTTCTCTTCCACCGATGCTTGTATCCCTTTTCGTCACATTCTTTGGTAATTGACTGCATTCACTGTGTAGCTTTTTTAGGTCCATAATCTTTGTCGCCGACAGCGGTACGGGACTTTGCTCATGGAGCCACTTTCCTTTCTGACTTACAGTCCCTTGTATTTAATTTCCTTTTGACGTCAGCGATTTGCCTTTAGTTCCGAAGCAGATGCTGATTAAACCTCTTTTTAAATTAAATATTTGAAATCGACAGTTACTTTGTACTGTTTTTCTTATTTATTCTATTTATGATTTATCGCTTTCGTTTATAAAATCATTAAATAAGTTATCCATTAATCAACTCGCATTTACTTGGAAAGTGAATGTCAAAATAAATCACTTTTGGCTTTTAAGAAATTTAAAAAAAAGACGGATAGGTTCATGGTCATATTTCAACACATGTGCGTGTGTCCGGTATATTTCATCCATTGCTCTGAAGTTATTCATTTGCTGCAACTTTTTAATGATTTCTTTTCTTTCTTTTCAGATTGGAAGTGATGGCTTTCAAGATTCTGCTGGTAAGATAACAGCAGTGACAGCCCAGAACTGTGAACAAGATTTGAATTGCTGCAAGTAGCCAAACAGGTTGTAAGACTTAGTGTTGGAAATAAAGTGGTAAAACAAAAGAGTATTTTTAAATTGAAACTTAAATAAAGCAACAGATCTTTAATCTCACCCGTGATTCAGAGGCCAGCCTGGTAACTAATCGTATAAAACTAAATAGAAGAAACAGAGTTGCATTATCTTCATTGATATTAATTTGATATATAATATCAGGCCATAAACAATTTAAGTCACAGAGTTTCAGCAACTCATGCCGATTAATTTTTAAAGTATATATCTATATTTCCACCAGAATGGGTCTTTCAGACCCTTGGTCGTTAAAGGGCTAAGCAAGATTTGGAATAAGTTCGTGCAAGAACGATTTCACCACCCTCTTCTAATAACGAACCGACAATGGTGTTATTTGGTTATTGTTTGCAATAATTTGCATTTACCATTTAAAACAACATGAACATAAGTTGGCTCTTTTATAGTTATGGCCATTTTAATATCGTATCTGTTTTTAATGACTCCTACTGTATAATTTAGATTTTTGATTTCCATGATGGAAACAAAAATGTAAAAAAACTGTTTTGATATTTTATATCGTAAAGAAAATTAATATTTATACTTTGTTGTATAATTGAGAGTATTTTTAATATGTTTGTTCTTATTGAAGTATATCTATTATTCGTTATATAATCTATTTGAATAACTCATTCTTATCAATAAAACAGACACCATCTTACAATCATTCAGATATATTTTCACTCAAATGTTTTACATCCTACAGAAAAGTAATGTCAATAACTCTCAAAATTACATCTTTTTAATGGTCAGAGAGGCCTTTTAATTCTCCGCATTAGCCATAACGGGAAAAAGAATCTGTCGGAGGGACAAGGTTTAGTTTTGGATTCTTTACAAAGCACCACAGATAGAATGGAATTAAGTGTCTTGAATAAATGAAAGCTTTCATACCAGCAATATAACTTGTATGAGAAATGACAATATGACCAGTACTCGATATGAATAATATGCTTGCTCATTAATTTCAGAAACTGTATGTTATAGAATATGCAGTTTAGACTATGTAATGATAGAATATTATAAAATTTATTATTCTATAAAGCGAGGTTATCAATACTCAAAGTTGAAGGGTTTTCAGGTTTCAAGTTTTTGAATAATAACATTTCTATTCATCATCAGGAGAAGGGTGATTAAAAGAAATCTTTAATTTTCCCTCTTATTCTGATTATTAATAAGAATATTTCTTTTTTGAAAGTTTGAAACCTGATATGTACCTTTAATATTGTGTTTAAATAAATATATAATGCAAGGGAAAATTTCAATATTATTATAATTTTTATTCTATCTCTTGAGTAACGATGACAATATTATTTACAGTAAATTTTCACCTATAGCTAAGTTGTGAGAAAATTATGTACGAACCACAAGTCCTCTCTAATTCTCTTTTTCTTCTCCTTCTCTATCTCATCTCCTCTTTCTTACTCTCTCTACTCTTCTCCTTTTTTCTGCCTCTCTTTCTCTTCTCTCCCTCTTTCCTCTCATCCTCTCCATCACCACATCCCCTCTCACTCTCTCACTGCTTACAAATTCCTCTGCAATGTCCATGCCATGCATCATCAGTCTGCTTCGTATGCCAACCACCCAAATTACCGGACTACCAATGGGAGGCATCATCTTCTTCATGTTTATCTACTCATCCCTGTTTCCGTGCGAGTCCTGAATATTTACCAAAGAAATTAGTATTCATTTCGCCAAATAATAATGGTTATGTTATGCAGGTTTTATTTACATCATGTGTTAATGCATATGAATGCATTATCTATTCAACTAGATGAATAAATGATATTTACCACCAAATACCGTCTACCAAGGTGCAGGCTTCTGTCTATCGAATCTTTACCACCAAAATAAAACTACAAAATGTATCTCCTAAATCATTTCCCTCCTCTGAAGTGTTTAACATCGATTGAGGGTACTTTAAAATGCTCCAGAATGAGTCTTCAAGAAGAGTCATTCTGACTGAAGATAGCACAATCTCCTATAGAACATTCAAGAGGCAGATCCGAGCCAGAAATGCGGCTCTATTGAGTGTGGGTCCTTTAATTTAATGTAATTAAAATAAAAGATGGAAATGCAGGGGTAGAACTCTCTCTGTAGAAGTCTTTAGAAGTGGATCCCTCGCTATGAAAACACTAAATAGTTTATTAGTAAAATTATTGAATGTATTCACTATTTATTATAACTTGTGATTTATATACAAATCACCACTTCATTTGTTACTAAAATATTATATGTTCTATTATATAAAAACCGTGTCAGTAAAAATCCGTCACAAATTAAGCGTAGAAGATACTTGGGATATATTTTGTTTTCTTCTTCAATACGTTTTTCATCAATTCTAATTTAAAAGCATTATTAACGTATCAGCAATGTAGTCTATTAGTCATATAAACACTGATGGACAGAATTTAAATGCAATTTGTCGATTTTAACCATAATCCACAGTAAGATGTAACGTACATCGATGCTGCAAGATATTATAAATAACTTATTTTCTCCTTTGTGAATTCTGTTCTCACTATGTTATCTATACGTGTCAAAATGTTAATATATTTCAGTCGGTGTAGTGACGGGTGTTGAACTAGTAACTAATAACTTTGAAGTTTTAAAACAAGTTTTATTAGAAAGAATACATCCTAAAGATATGCTTGGATGCGTCTTATGCACAGGATAAATATAATCAGCCTGTATTTACAACTGGTAATTTATATCCATAATTTATAGGCACGGAATATACCTATTAATATAAATAATTTTATGTTACTAGGATACAAAAATATATATCAAAAGATAATATTTACCTATAATGAAAATATTCTTTATCTTTAATATTTCACGAAAAAGATTTGACACTAAATATTATAACTTTGAAAAACCTTGATATGAATAAAATGTGAATATTTATAACAATTAAATGTCTACGGTAAATGCTCCTAATATTTAATTTACTTAATGAGTATACTTTAAATCGAAATTGTTACTGATTCCTTCTTCTAAATATAAATTTAATATAAATTTAATTCGATCATCTCAAAATATTTCCTTATTCAATCTCTTACAGGTTGAAAAGTGTCCATATTTTATTTAATTTATTCGATAAAGTCTTCGTATGGTAGATTACATCCCATTTTCTCATATTTCGAACACAAAGAGTTTTTCGAAAGCAATTCCCTACCGTATTTTTCGAGTGAGGACTTCAAAGTAGAAGACATTCAGATTTTCATTAGCAGGGAGCGAGAGATTCAATCTGCTTGGATATCACGACTAGAGTGTAAAATACCAGATGAGTATTAAATAACATATAAAAATTTTAATAGGTTATTCTTATTAAAACGCATTGAAAAATGACTATTACAATATATTTATTTTGGATAGATTTATTATAATGCCTTTCTTAGAAAAGTTTTTTAATAAATTAATGATACATATTTGAAATTCCAATTCTGCATTTAATTTCCATTTGTTAATTCATTCTTTCAAGTAGCTCTTTCAAATGATCCAAATAATTATAGTTTAGTAACAAACATGTTAATTAACGTAACATAAAATTAAATGAAAAATTATATTGATAAATATTATCATTAGTAAGTTTTGAGTGTGTTGTTTTGGATATATTATTAGTAAAACCTTTCGTATATTCAATCGAATTGTACATTTTTCTTAATGAAGATTTTTCATTTTATTTACATTTTAAATATATAGTCACAGGTAAGGAGGATTTATTCCTGGGATATTAAGGGAATATCCCAGGAATAATTCCTTCAAACCTTGGCAGGGCGAATTAAATAAATAGGTGTAACAGTACATTTGTATTTGTCCCATACCAATTTCAACATTTTTCTCAGCCGGCAATATTGTTCGTGAATTCATATAAGAAATAAATATTGAGTAATTGTTGTAAACTGTTTTTATTTTATTTTTAACAGTCATACAACTCAAATTTAGCCTGACTTCATTCAAAATGTCTAAGATCATTCGATCATCTAAAGAATAATTACCTCTCCCATTCCCCTACAGCCCGAAAAGTTTCCGTTAAGTGATAAGTTTGTGTGAAATGAAAGAGAATAGAGACCAGCAAGTGAATAAAGTGAGTGAGTTGAGGTGCGCAAAGTAATGAATTATTAATGTTAAGGTGGGCAAAGTTATGAATTATAGATATTAAGGTGCGCAAGGTTATGAATTATTAGAGTTAAGGTGCGCAAAGTAATGAATTATTAAAGCTAAGGTGCACAAAGTTATGAATTATTGATATTAAGGTGCGCAAGGTTATGAATTATTGAAGTTAAAGTGCGCAATATTATGAATTATTGAAGTTAAGTGCGCAAAGTAATGAATTATTGAAGTTAAGTGCGCAAAGTAATGAATTATTAAAGTTAAGGTGCGCAAAGTAATGAATTATTAAAGTTAAGGTGCGCAAAGTAATGAATTATTAAAGTTAAGGTGCGCATAGTTATGAATTATTAAAGTTAAGGTGCGCAAAGTAATGAATTATTAAAGTTAAGGGTGGATAGCTATGAATTGTTTAACTTAAGGTGCGCAAAGCTAATAGTTATTTATATCATGGTGTGCATAGTTATGAATTATTTTATTTATTTCAACTCAAATTGTTCCCTTACATTAGGATGTGAAACATAGGATTCCAAAAACATACATCAAAATAGAAATAGGAAACATTGAGGTGCGGTATGCATAACCGCTTCTAGGGAAAACCTAGGTCAACTGTGAAAGGAAGTCTATAAACAAAAATAAATCATTATTGCCATTTAAGTATACTTATATTATATTTATGCCTAAATTGTATTCAAGTTAAAGTACTCAAAGCCGTCAAATATTCAAGTTAAAGTGCACATAGATCATATAAAAAAAATTGGGAAAGCATTTCCACCATTTTTGATTAGGTTATACATCTAAATGGATTATTTCTCTCGTTCATATCCAGTCGAATTTTCCCTCTCTGCTTTGAATTCGAAACATTTCAGATTATCGAATTTCGACATTCGTACCTTTAAAATGTGTTTTGCTGAATCAGCTAAATTTTAATTGGTGGATCTAGCAGAGAGAACAGAATGTATCAAGAAAAGGAATGGGTTCAGTTTTTCAATGAATAAATAGGTATTTGTTTTATATTCCGCCATCTGCTTCTACTTTTTAAATTTATCTATTTTTATCACATGATAATTTATTGTAATTTAGTAACGTATATTATATATATTATTCTTAATGTAAAGCAAATTACTTGATTTAAGATCGTTAACTAGTCCAGCATGGAAAACAAATATTTATTCTATAAAATGGTGTAACGCATACACGAAGTAGAAATCGAAACAATTAAACTCATTCATTTCTTCATTCTTTTTGTTTATTCATTTATCTTTAACCAACTATGTACTGAATGTATTGTAAAATAATCATCTTATGTTTAATGATTTTGTAGTGTAACTAAATACTTCTTAATGAAAAATATGTAATGATAGTGAGATATCATACAAAGAAAAGCGGTCACAGTCGTAATATTCTTTGTGGAAAATTCTCCAAAGAGATGACAAGATGAAGTCTGCAGATGAGACGATAAAACCGAGGTAATTATTAGGGCTTTTATGACGTCAGTTGAAGCTATCTCATACGTCATCAACAGCTCTGGTAATAACTAGGTCTGTTGTGACGTCAGTTGAAGCTATCTCATACGTCATCAACAGCTCCGGTAATAACTAGGTCTGTTATGACGTCAATTGAGGCTATCTCATACGTCATCAACAGCTCTGGTAATAACTAAATCTGTTGAGACGTCAGTTGAAGCTATCTCATACGTCATCAACAGCTCTGGTAATAACTAGGTCTGTTATGACGTCAGTTGAAGCTATCTCATACGTCATCAACAGCTCTGGTAATAACTAAGTCTGTTGTGACGTCAGTTGAAGCTATCTCATACGTCATCAACAGCTCTGGCAATAACTAGGTCTGTTGTGACGTCAGTTGAAGCTATCTCATACGTCATCAACAGCTCTGGTAATAACTAGGTTTGTAATTATGACGTCAGTTGAAGCTATCTCATACGTCATCAACAGCTCTGGTAATAACTAGGTCTGTTGTGACGTCAGTTGAAGCTATCTCATACGTCATTAACAGCTCTGGTAATAACTAGGTCTGTTGTGACGTTAGTTGTAGCTATCTCATACCTCACAAACTGCTCCATATTAATAATAATGATATTAATATAAGTTTTAAGTACTTTAGGTGCTCATGTGTTCACTGCATAAGGAGGTGCGATTAAGACCAACACACTGCAAGTAAATGGGGCTGAATAACGATCACTTTCCTTGCCATTAAATGAACTATTTGGTATTTATTGCCTCTTTAGAAGGTAGAAGTATTGTCATTAAGATTTACGCGGCAGTTGCCAGAGGTGAAAGAGGAAATAAATAGTTATCAGTACACAAAAACTCTAATAACATCTCTATTCTCTATTAAATTACAGTCTATAACAGCTGAGGATTTAATAATGATTTAGTTTCCTTTTCTGAACACATATCATGAATTCCAATAGTTTATTGAATATTAAATTATAAGCTGATATCATATTAATACCTTGAAAATTTTCCAATCGGAACAATCGCTACGGAATTATTTCTCGATGGAATTTAATTAGGACGCTACGAACTGCCTAACTATTTTTAAAATACTTTGTATTCGTAATTGTTTCGGATCAAATATCCGACAAAATATCCTCTTCATTTGTAACTCAATTTAGAAAGTATTTTACCTGCCCTAATTGACTGAAAGAATTTCATAACTATTCGTTTGCATATTCCACGGATATGAAAATGTTAATAGTTTCATCCTTTTGATAACCAAATCATTTTGTTATTAATTAGTGCGGTGTTCAATGTTCATTCATTGAAAATTAAATAAATAAAATGAATTAAGTATTATATTAAAATGCATGATTGACTTCTTTTTCTACCATCACATCAATCATAAATCTATGTTTTTTTTCATAATTTTTCACTAACTTTTTTAGGTGCTGTTGATAGAATGACTGTTTAAACTATTTTGTTACACACGGACAGATGTAAGAACGGACGACACAGCTTTTTGTATAGTATAAATAATTAGATATATATATATGTATATATATATACAAACAGATCATTTACTTATGTTAGTTTATTTAATGAATTTTATACTATATAGTTTATTTGCGTTCAAAATAGGGACTAATAATAATATAATAATTCATATATGAACTTAATGGAATTATTGAATTTTTAAAAATGTTGAACTTACTGTATTTTATTTCATTAATTTTTCAATGTTTATGCATTATTTTTTATCAATAAGAGTATTGATTTATGTGATGAATTTTAATTTCATTTAAAGAAATTGCTATAATTTCCTGATGGTTCACTACACACGTATTTAGAAAAAGAATAACCTATCCATATAGTAAGTGATCTCTTTCTTGGCAAAAATTCTTCCACTGAAACTCTGAATTAAATCAGGTATGTGTTGGTCATCATTTTTCCCAAAGAAAAAGGTTGCGGGAAGATTTTGAAGCATAATCTGCGACTGAAATCACATTACATTCGGAATCATTCTTGGGTTTCAGGATCTTCTGAAACTAGAAATTTCTTTCATTTTTTGAAGTGTCAATTAATGTTTAAAATATAATATTCTTTACTCAAATGATAAGCATAAGATTGACTTTGAAACAGAGTATATACGAAATAGCAAAAATATAATATACTGCTTATGGTTCCAGAGCAATTAACTTGTACTTGTAATTTAAACATGAAATATAAAATTCCTAAATTAAAAAAAAGAGAATTACCAAACCAAAAATCTAATTGCCAAAAAACTTATTTTATAGTTCCTTTCACTATAGCAGTACCTAACAAACAAATAAAAACACTTTGTATTTTGCTACACAACTCTATAGTTCCTATCACTATAGCAGTACCTAGCAAACAAATAAAAACACTTTGTATTTTGCTACACAACTCTATAGTTCCTATCACTATAGCAGTACCTAGCAAACAATAGTCTTATTGTTGTTATTTGCTCAGAGGCAATAGATCTTTAATCCTCTGTTGATCTCTAACAGATATAAGTATTAGTGCGGACTACAGCAGCTTCAGTGGATCTTCATGTGGAAAATGTGTAGAGTGGATGTCCCAGTGCAAAATTATGGTGGGAACGACGTATATTAACACGTAAATCATTTTATTTTCCATGGCCAATTGTAACATATGTGGTTGCTATCACCCTATATGTACTTGTACACAGGGTGGATTTGTCTGTTGGTTTGATGGTTGAGTGGATGCAAAAAAATCCATGACCGAACTAATTGTCAGTATAAAATTAAAATTAGGATAACTGAAAAAAATCGGGTTAAAGAAAATCCGAATAACAGCAAAAAAAAATGGAATGAAAAGTTCCTGATTAATAATGCATTAAAAAATGCAGAATTGCCCCAAAAATGATCTGAAATTGCCCAAAAAAATCTGTAATTGCAAAATTTTTCGGAATTTCATATATATAAAAGAATACTAAAAAAACGAGATTTAAACTAAGTCCAAGATTATAAAAAATGTCAGTATTTATAGATAAGAGATTTAGAAAAATCCGTATTACAATAAATCTGAATTGCAAATAATCTGAGATTTCAAAAAATATTCAGAAATAAAAAAAAGGCCGGAACCGTCCGATAACTCAGAACTTACCCTACCATCTCAGAAAAGATCATTAGAACTCTCTAACTCTTTCAATTCAATATAACTCCATTTGTTTTAGTTAGAGATAGAAATAACTTAAGAAGTTATATTATTCTAGCACACAGAAAATTACTACTAAATTACGACTTCTTCCCTAATATTTTAAGTTATTTTTTCTTCATATCTCTAAAATGATTTAAATTAAACTATAATTAAGTTAAAAGAATTAAGTCAATACTTTATTGATTATATTTTATTACCTAATATCTGAACTACTATGAAAAAACTATTATTGCCCTTTCCATTCTATATTTGCCGAAACAAATAGCTTGGTACACATTATTATATTTAAAAATAAATAACTTCAATAATTAAAAGTTAACGCTGCTGATTCGTTGGCTTTTGGTAGACTTAACGTAAGGTTTAAATTCGGATTCACCATCATGCTTCCTCATCATTTAATTCATTCCCATCTCCTTCATATATTTCTTTAAGTACATCCAAAACACAAATAATTGTAAATTTCACAACACGTGTTTTCCACCTCATTAATTCTTTCCATCTCCCTCTAACTTTCATCTCAGTCTAATCTGTACCCTTTAAGTACTTCTCTCGGGACTGCAATGCTTCCCTTTACCTGTGACTGTACAGTGTGATATATACTCAGCAAATTAAATGATTTGCATATGCTAATGTTCCCTGAATGTGTATGGTGCAGTGGCTTCACTGCATGATTTGGGATAGGGTAAAGTACCAATTACACTGCCATGGATGAAAGCTTCAGTATGTTATTATTGAAAACATCATCAAAATATAATAATAGATCATTATATGGTAAGTTCTTAATTATCGGTCAGTTCCACCTTTTCGGACAAGTAAGAAGTAACGATAAAATTAAAATAAACTCAGCAAATTAAATGATTTGCATATGCTAATGTCTACAGAGGACTGCATGTGTATTCCATTATTCGTGTAACTCGACAAGATGTATTATCTACATCTTGTAAGTAGTTTTACAAGTTTTTTACGTGAAATAGTTTTTTAGACTACTTTTTCGGAGCCTAAATAGTTAATGCAAATGTAGACTTGAGGTAGAAACGTTATAAGCTGATAAGACTTTGCTTTAGGATTTATCAATGGAAATAAAAATATATCTATATTGTGATATTTTTCACCAAACAAAATAATGTAAATATTGAGATAAATGTTTTTAAGTTTAATTTGATCCAAATATGATTTTACAAACATCCAATTTAAAAAAAATTGTCATTTCATCTATTTTTTTAGGCGTGTCATTTATGAATATGAATTCATATGTATCACAACATATGAATTCTACATAAACCATTGTAATGTCTCGATTTTTCGGTCAGTTCCATATTTTGAATCACACATTAAAAAGGTACGTAATTGTTATCTAATTGTTATCCTTTTATTTAATAGGTACTCAAGTTACTAGTTAATGTATACCAATTAAAATTAAGAGTTCAATACAAATGATTATATATTTATTCCTTACATTTCTGATTATGTAATTTAACTTACTCAATAAATGGTCGAAACAATTCGTCATCTACTTCACAGTTCTATAGACTGGCACACAGTGATTAGTTAGTAATAGTTACTGATTATAAAGTTTGACTAAAGTTTGTTCGAATTGCAGAACTTTAATTGAATCGAATCCTTGACAAATCATGAGATCAGTTTTGCCGATCTTCAGATTATACTATAGATCAGTTTTGCCAATCTTCAGATTATACTATAGATAAATTTGGCCGATCTTCAGATTATACTATAGATCAATTTTGCCGATCTTCAAATTATACTATAGATCAATTTTGCCGATCTTCAAATTAT
The DNA here is from genome assembly GCA_947561585.1 of Caprella mutica. Taxonomy (NCBI): domain Eukaryota; kingdom Metazoa; phylum Arthropoda; class Malacostraca; order Amphipoda; family Caprellidae; genus Caprella; species Caprella mutica. The sequence continues at coordinate 163,781 of CANNZV010000323.1, read as the reverse complement.
ACTATAGATCAATTTTGCCGATCTTCAGATTATACTATAGATCAATTTTGCCGATCTTCAAATTATACTATAGATCAATTTTGCCGATCTTCAAATTATACTATAGATCAATTTTGCCGATCTTCAGATTATACTATAGATAAATTTGGCCGATCTTCAGATTATACTATAGATCAATTTTGCCGATCTTCAAATTATACTATAGATCAATTTTGCCGATCTTCAAATTATACTATAGATCAATTTTGCCGATCTTCAGATTATACTATAGATCAATTTTGCCGATCTTCAAATTATACTATAGATCAATTTTGCCGATCTTCAAATTATACTATAGATCAATTTTGCCGATCTTCAAATTATACTATAGATCAATTTTGCCGATCTTCAGATTATACTAAAATTCTTGACACAATAAGTAAATAAAATATAACTGATTGTAGAGGTACATAATTTGGATGATAACTTAGTTTAAGTTAGAAAATCTACCGATTTATTCAGTTGAACTTTTAATTAGTTTGGTAATAATTTTAGAGATATTGCAATATATATCTTATAGCTTAATAGGGTTAATTATATATTGCCGTCCAGTTACACATTCCCGCGCATCAAGCTAATTCGTTATTTCCTTAAAAAAATGTTTATTTATGTTAAGATAAGTGTTGAAACGTTTGAAGTAAACTCTCTCTGTATCTTGTCACTTTCTATCTAACTGTCAGAAAATTATATTGTAAGTAATTAATATACGAAATTAAATTACGGTCGGTATAACCTGAACTAACCCTACAGTAAATATTTTTACTCATACCTCACGTTTGTTCTAGACAGATTGGATAAGAAAAAAATTTATATTAAATTATGTTTCATCTTCAGGGTATATTACGAAATATCGGCTGGTTACACATTTTCGGGCATATAAGAATAATTATTTCACAAATATTGTTTACCTTTTATTTCTATTTTATTATCGAAAATGTGAAACCATCCGATAACTCGTAAATTACCCTAGAAAATTCTCGAATGTTTTGTTTTTTTTTGCCTTACATTCGCTTTATTGAAGTGCATCGAATGAAATTAACATAAATTATGTAAAATATTGCCAGAATCAACATGTTCGAAATCATGTCGAAAACATTGCAGTGTTTCGGATTAAATGGAATTGGTGCACCAAATTAATTGATGATGTAACATGCTATTTCCAATTATATTATATATATGTACGCATTATTTGTATAACTCATTATTTTTAAAGATTGTTTATATGATAAAATTAATTCGATTGATGAAATAATTTGTTGTTATTTGTTTTTGATGTAATTTAATTAGATATCTTTTTTAAATTTATAATTCAGCATTTCTTTCTTAATCATTCTTTTCTTCGCAGATTGGTAGTAATAGTATTTATAAATTAAAAGTGAAAATAAATTAAAGTTTTAAATTCAGTGTAGTGAAGAACCTCATAACAATCACAAAAAAGTTATTAATATTTTAAACTATTAAGTGAAAATGTAATTAAGTGAAAAATGAACTTCGTAGTAAGAGAATTAGTTACAAAAACTGACTTTATTCAAGTGAAATAATTGTAGAAAATATGGAAATTTGGAGTGGTGAGCGAACAGTTTTCATTTAATTTGAATAATTAAAAAGAAAAACAATGACTCTAATAAAATTAAATATTTACTGAAAATAACTCATAAGCTTTAAAATAGTGAATGTTACAATAACAATGATACTAGTGACAATATTGTGGCTGTGTTAAATACAATCGGTTACAAAAATTCAAGGCAATGATGTTTAACCATAAAATATACCAAAACAAGTAAAAATCTCCCATTTTGAGGTAAGTTACTAATAAAAATCGTTTCAAATAATGATATAAAAGACATATTAATTTATTAATAAATGAACTGTAATTATTCTCTGAAAATATTCTTTAAAATTATAACCAAATATTTGTTCATAGATTTGTTTTCCTCTACAAACTGAAAACAGTTTTGATATAAGCTCATCAAATCAAAATCTGTATTTTATGAATTAATTTTGAATAGATGAAATTCTATTCTCACCTTTCCTTCTGTTTCAAACACTCAGATCCCCAGATCTGTCTCTACAGGATGTCAGTGATCAAACCTGGCACACACAACACACCAGCAACACACGCAGTTCCTCCGCCTTCTTCCCATGCTAGATCTACAATAATCGGGGGTGAGTCTTACGTAGAAAAACTTCAGTGTCTGGAGTGCAGAAAAGCTTGAAACAGTTTCACAGCTTCTGAAAAGTTATGGTGGGGCCGTAGAAGATCGATTGTGATGTCCTGTTAATCTTCTGTGATCCCATCCTACATTATTCATGTGAAAAGTTAAAAAATAAATTTATTGATAGAACAGGCGAATCGAATGAACAGTTTAATAAGAACCATGAATGTAAATAGCTATAAATAAAGTATTTTTACGATGATACATCATTTACCGTTTCTAAATTTTGTAATGAAATGAAGGCTGATAAGAAATTAAAAAGAGAGTCAACTATAAATTGAATTTTATACGAGTTTTTATTTGTATTAAATGAATGTTTACACATTCATCATTTCCAATTATATCCGCCTTTCACTGAAGAAACGTCTATCTGACATCATTAGAGTCAAGTTAAATAGAAGTCAAAGAAATAAAGACTATTCTGCACCTCAGCTTGTCATGTTAATTTAAAGTTGAGAAAAGCTCAAAGTGCATGCAGCATCTTACTTTGTTTAGTCTGAGAAACTTAAATGAATTTACTTATTATTTTCTGTTGATTATTTTAAATAAAATTGAACTGCATATCTTAAGTTCTTTATTTTCATGGAATGTACAGCACAAATATATGAGCATCATAACGTGGTTATAATGCATTAACTGTTCGCAATGTTTGAGTAGATTCGTCAGACAAAACTATCAGAAATGATTGAAGAAGTTGATGGAAATATGGCTATTGTATAATATTGTGTATGTTTATCTATATAGTAGAATTCCTTCATAATGAAATCGTAGAGTTATGAGTAATAGAATTACCTTGTATAGTGAACTAATTTTCTTTAGTCTACCATGAGCAGCTTCTATTTTTTAGAGAACGAATGACAATTTCATGGCAAACTAAATAAAATTGTTCACTATACAGAGTAGTTCCCAAAATGAGGACTTTACATTCACTATAGAGAAGTTCTACACTATATATTGGAAACATATCGTCTTTAAAAAATTACAAATCTCATAAACATAAAGTCATGTACCTTTTTACTTCAATCTATTTCTCCTCAGTCGATAAATGAATGAATTATTTGAAAAAAATCTATTGATCCTCAGCTCAGTAATTAGCATTTGGGTAAGATTCGTGTAATTGGACAGTTCCACTTTTTCGATCCTGTGAAAAATAAATATATATATCAATTATTACTTAACTTTTATTTGTATCCATAATGAGACGATGATGTGGAACCGTCCGATAACTCGAACATTACCCTAATATATAGTTTCAGAATCACACACTTTTTCTTCGTTATTTTATTGCAATTAATAATTTGTTCAATTCAAAACACTAATGACTAATCGAATTGTCTCCTAGTGATACTATAAAAGAATTTTATAGTAAAACAATCGTCAACAGTCGTTAATATATATACAGGGACAAGGATTCCAACTCATTATAAGCATTTGAAATTCGGGATCAATTATTATCAATATGATATGTATTAAAAAATAAAAGAAGTGATAAAAGCTTAGAAAAACTATAAGGCTGAGTTTCAATATTTTTTCTACACCTTCAGAGTCACAATAATCGAAACTTGAATGAAATACTACCTAAATTCATAGAATAAATAGTATCAGTTTATATGCACCGTATTGTACATTGCTTGTCATTTCTTTTCGTATTGTTTTGGCTGACGAATGATGATATTATAACTATCCTCTGACTTTCTTTCTACAGGTGAAACACTCTAGACATTCACCACCATTTCAATTTCCACTCATCTTCTCTAGCGTTAATATTAAGATAAACAAAAAGTGAAATGAAATTCTTCAAACTGATGCCACCGGCGTCGCCCGGCTCCGCGCCGGATTATAGCCACCAGATTCCACCAAACATGCAGATGGTGTACCAGAAAGGTCAGTGCGTGACCCTTCGAATTCACCCCCCACTATTTGACCCCATTTCCCCCGCTGTAGGTTGACCCCTAAAATAATATCAACTACTACCGTTGGACCCCCAATATAATACCGTGTAACATTTCACCCTACTCTGAACTTACGTATATCATGTTCCTGCAAAGATAATTGGATCTAAAGTAACTGAACAACTTCATTCATCAATGAGAGGGATATTAACATGTGTCCTGGCGTTAAGGGATTGGAAAAAATTATAGTGTAACTCGATAAATTATGATTTTAGGAAATAAACAAAAACACCGACAAAAAGATATAAAAAACGCTGAAGAGCATAATGAATACCACGTGACACGGCAAAATTAGAAATTACCCATGCATATTTTAAATAATAATTTCCGCAGATATTCATTTTCATGTTTGGCAATGGATTGAATTGCTTTATTTGTTCGCATGGATATTTCCCTCCGTCTTTTCTCTAACTATTGAAAATAAACATACATTTAAATCGAGATAATATTTCAAAATAGGAAGCAAAATCTGCAATAGCTCCTCAAATAATAGCCAGGATGATGCAGTAAATGTATAAATTTATGAAGATGAATGAGTTAGAACAAATTTATGTGTAGATCATTCACGCATGAGATAATAATTATGAGAAATTAAATTATAGACTTCAATTAGTTATCCTTTTTTGAAACTGTATCTGTTTTTCTCCAATTAGTAAGATTAACTTCATAATTTATAGTAGTTTATTTTAGGTCCAAGAAAGCTTTACTTCCTCTGCATAATACTCCAACCCTGCAAACATTTCCACATGTATACCATGTGGTTATGTCCACATTATAACAATGTGGATACAATGTTGATTTTTGGAACCTTGAACGATATGTTATACATGTGGTTTTGCTACATGTATAACATATGGAATACACATGTTAACCATAACAAAACCACATAACAGTACCATGTGTAACACATATCAGTACCATATGTTAACCATATTAGTACCATATGTTACCCATATATGTACCATATGTTACCCATATCTGTACCATATGTTACCCATATCTGTACCATATGTTACCCATATCTGTACAATATGTTACCCATATCTGTACTATATGTTACCCATATCTATACCATATGTTACCTATATCAGTACCATATGTTACCCATATCAATACCATATGTTACCCAGATCTGTACCATATGTTACCCATATCTGTACCATATGTTACCCATATCTGTACCATATGTTATCCATATCTGTACTATAATATGTTACCCATATCTATACCATATGTTACCCATATCAGTACCATATGTTACCCATATCAATACCATATGTTACCCATATCTGTACCATATGTTACCCATATCTGTACCATATGTTACCCATATCTGTACCATATGTTACCCATATCAATACCATATGTTACCCATATCAATACCATATGTTACCCATATCTGTACCATATGTTACCCATATCTGTACCATATGTTACCCATATCTTTACCATATGTTACCCATATCAGTACCATATGTTACCCATATCTATACCATATGTTACCCATATCAATACAATATGTTTCCCATATCAATACCATGTGTAACACATATCAGTACCATGTGTAACACACATCAGTACCATGTGTCAATAAATCAAAAAGATCATACTAATTTTATTGCCATTTCTTACTTTACTGTATATAGTGTATATTTAATTTGCCTGTATATTATTTAGTTTAATATTACATATTGTTATATACAATTTAAATTGAAAGAAATGGGGAAAGAAATGAAGTGGTGCTTCCGGAATCGAACTGGGGTCCCTGTAGTATGCTGTTGTTTTGAGTCTGCGACATATCCAATGAGCCATCCTGGACATGATAGAAGTAGCTTTTTAAAGTTATTATTAGTAAATTTATATTCACTTTAGATAATTTACTTCACTTTAGAGCAGGGATGGGCACTTATTGTGTTTTTCAGTGCCGAAATATGGAATAACGGTGCCGTTACCATTTTCTTTCCGTTTTTTTAAATTGCAGGGGATACTGAGTAATTAAAATGAGAGGGCGGGGATAGATTTTACTGAGGTACGTTCAATCGTACATATTTGGAACATAAATATTTGTAGTATATTTATTATTTGAATTAAAAGCAATTAAAAAATGATATATAATTATACTTTTCTTTTTTTATAATAAAAATAAAAATAAGTTGTTTTGAGTAATAAAAATTTAGTAACTTATTCATAAAATCCCAACTTATTAAAAAAAGGAATTAAAAATAATTGCACAAATTCTTACCAGTATAAGAAAGAGAGAGTCGGATAAAAAAAAAAAGAGTCGGAAGTAATTTTTTTAAACACCGGCACTACTTTAACAATAAACTAAAAATACCTTATTAACGTATAAAATTGACTATCAAAGTATCAAGGTAATTAAAAATATTCTGTTCTTCAATTATTTTACCATCCACTTTTATATTATATATCCTTGTAATTTATAAAGCAGTCAGGGCTAAATATTCTAAATTTTCTTTGGTTGAAAATAAAGTACCCTTTCTCTGGTGGGCACGAGTGCTGCTCTGAGTGCCAAAATAGCAATGAGTGCTGCATTTGGCCACCCTTGCTGTAGAGTGTAGATGATATAAGAGTTGTATAGAAAACTAGCATTATCATGGCAGACTACATAAAATATTTTCTTTCTTTTTCAAATATATTCATTATTCAGTGTATTTATTTTCTCAGAACTCTAAATATCAGAACGGATCACTACACATGACTTCATTAAAGAAAAATTGTACTGGAAGAACTTTCATAAATTACCACTAATTTACTATATAGATATTCATAGAAAACAAGGCAATTTGTGGCAAACTAAACTAAATATTTTCACAATAAAAGTAAGTTCGCTAAACAGAGTAAACAGAGTAAACAGAGTTCGCTAATAAAAGTAAGTTCGCTACTAAAGAGGATGGTTCACTATACAGGAGTTGACTATAGTGGAGCTCTACTGTAATTATACAATGAATAGATTGATCGTCCTCTTTCACATAATTGTATTTAGAGTTAGCAAATAACAGAAGTTAACCATGTGTAATTTACCACATTACAACCATATGTCAATGCCCATTTCAATAACAGATGTTAACCATGTGTAATTTACCACATTACAACCACATGTCAAATACCATTTCAATAACAGATGTTAACCATGTGTAATTTACCACATTACAACCACATGTCAATTACCATTTCAATAACAGATGTTAACCATGTGTAATTTACCACATTACAACCACATGCCAATTACCATTTCAATAACAGATGTTAACCATGTTTAATTTACCACATTAAAACCACATGTCAAATACCATTTCAATAACAGATGTTAACCATGTGTTATTTTCGACATTGAAACCACATGTCAATTACCATTTCAATAACAGATGTTAACCATGTGTAATATACCACATTAAAAC